>DF239130.1:130028-313092 GCA_000507305.1 Breviolum minutum Mf 1.05b.01
TGTCAAGGGATGTGACCCCGATATATCTGCCTATTATGGTCAGTATTGTAGAACAGTTACAATGTAGTAGATGCGATGCAGCTCACTCTTCACTCACTTTTAGACCTGACCTCGCAATCTCAGTAAGGTCGGTGCCTTGAGCCAAAGGGGAAAGATAGGACGTCAAGTATGTACATATAATGTACATATGTGGAGTACATGTATGACACCAGTTCTGTTAACACTATATACCATCTCCATAATGATGATCGAAATGCCATTCTGCACTTGTCATATCCATATCATCATCATCATCATCATCATCATCATCATCATCATCATCATCATCATCATCATCAAACTCATCGTCCATCATCTTGCTCTCTTCTGTTCTCAAATTTACTTCCAACAATGATGTTGTGCTTCTCCCGAAAAAAGAAACCACGCGGAGCACAACACGGGTAACTTCGTTCCAAGGTTCCAAGTGAGAGGGCAAGAGCTCTGCCTGGAACAAAACAAACGAAGCTGGAACAAATGGAGCTTCACATTCAAAAACCAGTTTGGCTTTTCCCCTGCAAGTAAATGATTTCCCCCAAAGGTAATGATTTCCAAGTCTACAGGCTATCTCACTGACGTTTCCAACAAGCAAGTTTGTGACTCAATATCTCGATAACTGCCACGTGTAAATCAATGAGTTTTAAAACTGTAATGATTGGAAATTGTGTGTGAAGCGATGATCACAAGGACTCGTTTAGTGTTTGACTCTTTTTCCCCCGTGTGAGACAACCTACTTATAAATGCCTTTTTTTGGGGGGGCTTTTCCCCGGAAAGTCGGCACGCCACTATTTGTGGTTTGTAAGTCCCCCCCCAAAAAAAAAAGAAAATCCCCCGAAGTCCCGGGCCCCACTTAAATCCCCCTTAACTAACTCATTAAAAAAATAAGTGGGAAAAATCCTCCAAGTACATAACCTAGGTTATAAAACCATGTAAATAATAGAATATGTAGTTGTTATCCGGAGTTCTCCATCAACAGTAGTAAGGGATCACGGTGTTTAATAATCAATAAAATAAGCCCTTCTTTTTCCGTGTCATAGGAAATTGTTGCCAGGAAAACTCCTGAAACCCTTTTGAAATTCCGAAGGCATAGGGGACATTGAAAGATGCGAGTCAACTTCCCCCACCCAGCGATGCGGATGCGAGTGAAAACCCGTCAGTCCATTTTTTCAGTCGCGTCTGATGCATGTCGCTCCAAATTGACCAGCATTCTTCTGGGAAATGCCCCAAACGCCGTGTGGCACAAATGAACCTCTTTGTTGTTGGTGTACCACGTGTGGCCGGAGCCTCACTGTGGAAGGGCAGTTCGAATCCTGTGACCGCCAATGGCTTCCATTCTGACTGCCCCATCAGACTTGCCGTTGCGGGAGGCTCTTGCAATCTCATTGGAGATTCATTCCTCTTTGTCGGAGGATTTGCACGTCTGCTGACCCGATTTCCACCTCTGTCATGCGCAATCTGGCATCCCAGCATTGACTACTGGCATTGAAGCCATTCCAGCCAAGCAGAAAGCAGCCCTAGTGGTACTTTTGTAAAGCCTCTCTTTAGCGTCACGGGTGCTTAGCCCTTTCAGCTACAGCTACAGCGTTTTTCTTTTTAGCAAAATTCGCGTGTCTACCAGAGTTCAATAAGGCCATGATTTGAATCTACCCCCCCCCACCCCGAGATCAATCGTCGCCACCAGGATGACATGAAACGTTTTGAGGGAAAGGGAATCAGAAGCTAAACCTTTGTTTGCCACGATGGCATCCCGGGTGGTTGGTAGAACCAAGGTATGATTCATTTTTCAAAACCAAGCCTAACCAAGCTACTACAAGTAAGTAGTGCCCATTCATAAGCCATGGAGTTCGGCCATTTGGAAAATGGAAATTTCCCCATGGTTCTTAACCACTTGCAAGTCTTGGGATGATCCTCCAAATTTGTTTATTAAGTTTGCAAAACCAACATCCTCAGCCATTTAAGCAAAGTATCAAAGTTCAAATGGCAAACCCCTGACATGACATGACAACCATGAAATCCTGATTGTTTCAGGTTCCGGGACCTCTGGATAACGGGGTAGTATTTCATCCCCTACTGGGATGTCCTGCCGGTACTTAGGATCAATGGATAACCCCTATATAAGTAGGTTGGATACGTCCCCTAAATAGGTGAACTAACCCAACTTACTAACTAGTTACTAACTTCCATGGACACCCCAGTATATAGAGCTAAATAGCAAGGGTTTTGGTCGCTGCTCATTCAGGAGCATGACATTCAAAACTTTTTAGGCGTTCTATTCTTCCTACTAAATATGCATGTAATCCCCAAACGGTTCATCAGGTTACACCCCCCAACATTTGACAAATAGATGCCAACAAATGATGCTTTGGAAAATGTATCTCCGGCTTCAAATGTGGCGATGTGGCGTCATTTTGGGCGGTATCTATGTTAAATTTCAGGGGGACAAGGAGCAACCTGCTTTGGCTGTTGTTGCCACCCCCTCCCCGATGTGTCAATGTCATCTCTTCCAGGGAGAAACCTGCACAGGAGCTATTGGAGTCTGACGGGTTTGCAACTCCTTCCAACCAACAGCGTTGGGAGATCCACGTGGCACTGGGAAGTCCGGGTTTGCTAGTTGGTGGTTGAACATATTGGATCATTTCCCTAGGTAGTAGGGGTGAACATCAAAAAATCTTTGAGTTGCACCTAGGTTTGCGGGAAGATGTCCAGGCAGTCCCTCCCCCCCGAACCAGGATTGCCATCGTGGCAAATGAAGGTTTAGGTTGGGATCCCCCAGGGTCAATAAAACAACAGAATGCCTTCATGCAAATTCGGTCGCCCCTTTTTCCAGTAATTGTCACCATCATTCTTGCATTTTGAGTGTGGGATCTGGGATCCCAACCTAAGTCTTGATTTGCCACTATTATTGGGAAGGCGGACAACCCAACATATCAGCAAATACCTCAGGAATCCAACCTTTTTATTGGCAATCCCAGACTATCCAACCAAAAAACTGATGGGCAATTCTTGCCGGGTTTTGTTTTTTCAGAAGTCAAGTGAGAAAAAACCTTGAACCGGAAACTACAGTGAGAGCCAAACATAGCTCCTGAGAATCCTTTTCCAAAGGGATGCCATATTTAGGCAGATACTCGTTTGGAAGGAATCTCCTCTGGGGCCATATTCAAGTGAACCAGCTGCTACCCTCCCGGAAACTAACATACACCCCTGAAATTTAACATGGAACCTGAAAATGATGGTTTCTAATAGGAATCTCCTCTTCCAGGGGTTCATTTCAGGTTCCATGTTAGTTTTCCGGGGTGTAATACCTGAAACTCAGGGGGGTTGGAAGACGACATGTCATTTTTGGGATGCCATCTTTTCAGCTGCGATGTGTTAGCTTCAGGGAGTGTTCCGTGGAACTCCGTGGCCCGAAAAGTCAAAAGAATCAAACTATTGGACTTGAGATGAAAGCAACAAAAAAGCTTCTCGCGAAAGTTTTAGGGATGTTCAAATCAAAAAAATCCTTCAAAAACAGCACCCTAGGTATCAATTACTACCTTAAGTATATGGAGGGGTTTGACTCTGTTTTTTGGCAGGGTACTTTTTGGATCTCCAAACATCCACAGCGACTTGATTTCCCATGGATATTTTTGAGGGTACCCTCCACATATCCCACCCTTTCAAAAAGGAAAAACACGAAAACTTCAACAATGTTTCGGGAAGGGATATGGGAGATGTTTTTGTAGTTGGAGGATGTTGGAGGATCATCCCAGTAAGTAGTTTATTTACAAATTTACAAGTATGATTAGTAAGTCAGTAAGTCCCCTAAGGATCGGGTTGTGGGACCCGTTCCAAATGGCTGAAACTCCATGGTTTGTAAATGGGTAGTTGATCCGACACCTACTTCCTAAGCGAGGGTCCATCCTCGAAGTACCCTCTAGTAAACTAACATGGCAATGGAAAATTCACCTTCTGCAATAGGAAATACATCTTCAATAATGTTGACACCGGATTAATAAACCCCCATGGTTGTTTAATTGGGGGGTCCCATTTTAAAGGGGATTTGTGTCACTTTTGGGGGTACCCCCCCTTAATAATCACTATAGGGGTTTATTAATCCGGGGTTGACATTACATGGTGGATTTTCCATTTTTTAAGTTAGTTTACCAGAAGGTATACGTCCCAGAAAACTAAGATGGATACCCAAAATGATGGTTTGTGACGGTCAGCAGAAAGGGTAGTGTTGTGCATTGGGTTGATTTTGGATCCCCCAAGGCAATTGTTCTCCCTAAGCGATCTTGATCGGCAAGTGCACAGGGGATTATTCTTGCAGCAATAGTACAGCAATTGGAACAAGCATTCTCGACAAAAATATTCCAAATTCCCAAAAAGATTGGGATAAAAACATTCTCATCTGGGACACTATGATCTGCAAAAACGAGCAGGTTTTGTTAGACTGCCCCAATTACTTCATCAGAAAATGACTGTCGAGGTGGTTGATAAGTATCTTTCAGATTGTCGGAATCAAAATATTTTTAATCTACCGCTTCTTATGAATAAATACGTTCTTGAGATGCCAAGACCTATCAATTGTGATATACCATCCCCGATTGTGGATATACAACCGGGGGCTGTACCTTATCATCGAAAAAGATTCAACAAATTGCATGCCAGGGGAGCATGACCATCATTTATCCCTTGTTTCCCTTACAGTGGGGGTTGTGTATGCATCAGTGCATCCGTTCGTTCTTAAACACGTCGTTGTATAGTCAGTTTAGTTTAGTGTCCATTTCATCACTATGGACTTGTATAGATATGAGTTTGCCGAGTGGTGTTCCTTACCCGCCAAAGCTGTTGGGGAGGGATGCGTTGGGATTGAACCCATGTTCGTGCGTCGATGGTTTGGAAAAGGCGGACTTCTTCAACATATGGCCATTTTTGGTATCAATTCGTTTGTGATTTCTGGGGTGTAAACCCACTTATGTAGCCTCTAGTCATTGAAGGTTGAGTGAGATAACTGCCTTACCAACTAAGAATGTTACCTCCAAGTAGGTGTCTTCTCTACTTGAAACATTCCCTCCCCCCCAAACCCAACCAACTCACCACGAAGTCCTGCGGCAACTTGGCTTTCTTGTCCGCCGGCATCCTTCGCAACTCGGTCTTGCCTGCTTGGACGTTTGCTTGGAGGATCATACCGGGACTTGCAAGTGGTCAATCACTATGGTTAACAAGTCCCTTGAGTAGGGTTGTTCCCCATCCAAACGGTATGTCCAGGTCATCAGTCAGGAGCCATTTATAGGATATTTAGCCCTTGTGGAAAACCATGGTGATATTTAGCCATTTATAGGATATTTAACCCTTAGATATTTAGCCATTTATATGGAAAACGGGAACAACATATGTTAGGAACAACCTTAGTACTTAGGGCATTTACTTAACTCATGGTGATTGACCACGTTTCCAAGTCCTGGTCGATGGGCCTCCCAACTGACTCATTCTCGACTCCCGACTGCTCATGGACGCCGCGACTGTTGGATGCTTGGAAACAAGTGACCCAACCATATGGGTGTTCCCAAAAATAGGGGGAAAACCCCTAAATTGGATGGTTTATAGTGGAAAACCTTATTAAAATGGATGATTTGGGGGTACCACTATTTTCGGAAACATCCATATTCTCCCAAATGGCTGGTGCAAAAATTTGTGATTTCGCATGGTAGATTCTACATCAAAAAATCACAAAACCCAACAAAAAACGACGACAAACATCACCCCCGCCCACAAGAAAAGAATGCCCGAACAAAAATACCTTCCCAAAGACAAATCCAAACCCTCAAAAATCACCCCCCAAAAAGCAAATCACCAGTTATAAATGAAGTTATAACCCTTGTAAATGGTTATAAAGGGGAAACTGGGGTCCAACTGGCCAAAATCCAGGCGCCCCAAATTTTTTGGCTCACGAAAAAACATCCCCATCCCGAGTTCGCAGGGTACCATGGGCGTACTTGCAGGCGTCGCCGTTCTTGCATTGGCCCTGGGAG
Source organism: Breviolum minutum Mf 1.05b.01 (assembly GCA_000507305.1). Taxonomy (NCBI): domain Eukaryota; class Dinophyceae; order Suessiales; family Symbiodiniaceae; genus Breviolum; species Breviolum minutum. Next base: position 136,079 of record DF239130.1, read on the forward strand.
CCGGAATTTTTTTGGTCGCAGGAAGTTCCCGGTTTGAAACATTTTGGGAGGATGGGACATACCCTAGGGATCCAATCACCTTCTGAGAATGGTAATGGAACCTAAATACTATGTTGAGGAGGTGATTGGACACCCTAATCATCATCTGAGAATATGACTGGATGCCTAGGGATATATTTTGGGATGTCCCCCTGCCCAGTGACAGTCACCACCAGGATTATCATTTATTGAGAACGGTGTTCTGTTGATGGCCTTGAATATTGATTCATAGTTGAAATCTCCTATCACACTCCTGTACACGCTAGATTTTTAGAAATCGTGCACCAATTGGGACATATTAAAACTGTACCTGGATCTTCCACATGTGTAAAATGCGTGCCTTTTCACCACAAAATTACACAAAAAAGGCGGAACAGATTATATAAACATATCTGGAAGATCTAGGTATCTCAAAAAACAATCATGTTTTAAAATAGTATAACCTGATAAATCCCCAAAAAACTGTTGTGTATCAACAGTATGGCTCCTGTGAGACCAGCCTTTTTTTTTCTACCGCTTTTTACTCCACCGCAGCACTTTCCACTCCAGCTTTCCTTCCCTTTTTCCTACCCCCCTCGGACCTTGCGTGAAAATTGGAAGCACAAACGGGTGGCCAGCAAATCGGGTTGCGCGCGCAACTCACCTGAATTTTTTGGGTCAGTGATTCATTGCGATGAGAGCAATCTATCGTAGATCCTTAACCTGAATGAAGGCCTTTTCCCTTTATTGGCGGGCCTACCCCCATGTCCAAAGGTAGACCCGTACCTGAATGAAGGCCATTAGGATTCCCTTACTAAACCGCGCGAATCTTGTCTGAGGTCTGACTCATAGGCACTCTTAGAGGTCCCATGAGCAGGATCAAACTTGGGATTGCTTGTTGCAACCTCAATAACTCAAAAAACTAAAATCTGCACAAATAAAATGGGTGAGAACTACCGCAGCTACCACAACGAATGCATGAAAAAACCACACTGGGCAATTTAGGGAGTGGCCCAGATTCCCATCAAGATATTGCACTGTGAGTGCTTTGTAAGATGCAACATCAGATCAATGTCGATCAATTGTAGGAATGTGATTCAAGGGAAAATTAAGATTATTCAACTGCATGGCTTGGTCAATCAGAGATTTTTGAATCCAGCGTGCAGCATCAACACCGTTCACAAGTTTGGGACGTTCTGCCAATCCGGCATATCTTTCTGTAAGTCCAATCATAACAGAGGTTTCAGCACGTGCATTTAACGAAGGTAAATGCAAGACTTGTTTCCGGCCCAAAAACTTCATTGCTGCAGCAAATGTGAACACATCCGTGCCAAGATGCGTACTAATATTTTGACCTATTTCATGATTTCGAGATACAAATACGCCAGCTTTCTTAGAACTACTTTTTGAAAGCATAACTGGCGCCAACTGTTTCATTGTCATTGCAAAATCAATATATAGTTCTACCCATGTGATGTTAGCATAGATTTCCTGCACCTTATGCTGCCATGTCAAACGTCCAAACCACGATGCAAGTGCCTGGAGGAATTGATCCGGAAATCTAGTACCATCAGTAAGTAGTTGATCTAAATTCTTTTGATTACTATGATACAGCCGTCCTCGATCCGAGACTTGGAAAAAACTAAGATCAAATTTTTCACGGTGCTTGTGAGTGACCCTCTTGGTTTGGAACACATCCATAGCCGTATCATACAAGAAATCCGCATATGTTTGAATCTTTTTATTCTGGGATTCAAGTTTACGAACAGCTTGTTTATACACCGAATATAATTTAGACTGTTTGATTACATCTTTTGCCGCCTCATCTACTTTATGATTATGCCAGGCATCACTCTGTTCTTGACCACGTAAGTTCTGCCAATCTTGGTGTGCCTTTACTTTACTAATGGCAATGTTTTCCAACCTACCCTGGACAAGTTGAAAGATTATTTCCCAAAGGTCACCATTCGTCCACGATATTTCTGGCGCATTCCCTTTTAGCAAATGTGTTAAGCGGTCATGGAACAGCATATAGTCAGTGTAGATGTGCACATGATACGTTGATGACATTGCCAATATTCCTGCATAGAGTTCACCACGACTGGACGACTGCTCAAGGCCAGGCACGATCTCTTTAGCCAAAACCTGACTAGTGAATGGTCCTTGTTTGACAGTGGCTGCTCCAGACGAAATGCGCACTAGTGTTATTGTCGGGTCAGTGCATGATCCATCAACGAAGATAGTTAATTTGGTAAGATCCCTAACCGGCGCCGGTGGTTTCAACAATGTCTTTTTTCCCAGTTTATGGTAAACTTCCCAAACCTCTTCAGGAATAGCACAAATGTTATGCTGCTTAAAGATGGGTGGTTCTTCATTAAGATCATTAGGTAATTTGCACTTGTCTCTCATGTCTTGAAGTTCATGACATCTTAGACGATGTTCAATTCCATCAGGTTTATTACACCAAGGACACAAGTTATCGCTTTCAGTTTTGAATCTGGACAAGTGATCATTGGTGTAGTATGCTCCCTGAATGTGAACTGCCACAACCTGTGCTTTTTGGTCATTCATACGTGCACAAATTTTTTGGGTCTGACTAGAATCAAAATAACATGGTGACCAATTTTTCCGTGTGGTTGCCAGCCGTCTGCTAACAACCCATGACCATTCAATCTTCATCATGTAGTCAAGGAAAGATTGGTTACACGTCAGTACATCAATTTGCAATCCGTTGTGAAAAGTCACCTGACCATTACTGGTCATCGCCAGCCCAAAGTCTTTCAATGCATCATGAAGCGCTTTTGCTGGTCCTGGCCTTTCACCTGGCTTATTCACAAAGGCTAAAAATTGCTCGGTTGAAAACCAAGGTTTGCGTGTCATCCTTCTGAGGATATGCAACTTATCTAAGATCATGCATAGCTCTGGATCTACGTTATCATCTCCCCCATAAATACACACAAGATATGGCGATTCACCAGCTCGACCACCTCCAAGTGCCCGTGCTGTTGCTGATCTTAGTTGATGTAGTTCGGTCTTAGGACTGTGGATTAGATTAGCACCATACATGCACGATGCTAATGCTGACCCTTTGATCAATCGTTTTTGATGTTTTTTGATAACAGGAATTTTCGGTAATTTTTGAAGTTTGCGTTTGGTAACTTCAGTCCGTTTTTGAAACACTTTTCTGCAGCTACGTTTTGTATACTGCATATCACATCCTAATTCTTTTTCATTGTGTTTCAAGGGCACGTGCTTTCCTTGAAGCTGGACGTCTTTAAGGGCATTTCTACCTGCAGAGTCGGTGCTCCACAGCCAGCTTTTGTCCCCCGCCAAAGGCAACAACATCTGATTGCAAAAATACTCAATTTCACCTATGGCACTTTTCAATGAAGAGACTATCCCATCGTAGACCGACCAATTGTCAGCAAATCCGTAGAAACACACAGAAGGCTGGCAAAGTTTAATCCACGAATGAACGGCAACTGTATATGCCAGCATAGCAAGCACTGCCAATGGACATCCTTCAGGTACGCCGCAAGTACTTCTTTGTCCACTACTGATGTACGTGGGGAAGACTAATCTTCTTTCTAACTGGTTCATCATGTTGCAGTATGGTTGGATTAGCCATTGCGGCAAACCTAAGCGGGTAAAAATTTCGGCCAGTAGTCCCCGATGTAAGTTATTGAATGCTTTTTGAATATCAAGAACCAAACCTTGGAGATTTTGACAATGTAACTTATGCGATTCAATGACAAACTGAATGTGGGTCATGAGATCGGCAGGACTGACTTCACTAATGCCCCCCCCAATTAAAGGAGCAACATTTTGAGATGCCCATTTTATCACTTGTAACGCGTGCATCCTTGCCCACAATCTATACATCTTACTGATTACCGTTAACGGTCTAAGATCTTCCGGCCTACACGCTTCTTCACTTTTAGGCAAGAAAATTACGAATGCTGTCATCCATTGCTCTGGCCACTTATGTCCCGCTTCAATTGATTGAAACAACTCAACGAGCATGGACAGTAGGCTGTCAGGGATGCTCTGCAGTTCAATGGTACTAAACTTGCAAGATCCTCTCATGTTACGTTTCTTAACACCTTTCATGGCATGTTTAATAGCCTCAAGAGAAGCTTTTTCACCTTCATATTTATTCCATTTGGGGATACTATCAAGAATTCGTTGCGCTGAACAAACAACGTTTTGGTTATTGTCACTGTCATCTCGTTGCCAGCATTGGTTCCAGAAACGAAAGGACAAATCAGCTTTTGTTTCATCATCGGAGATGACTCGAATTTGGTACATGGAGTTGCATTGAGCCTTAATTTGCAAAGGTTCCTGAAGATATACTTTGTTTCCTTCAAGTTTCTTCACTGTATATTGCTTGTCGTCGTACCAAAGAGGTAAGGAAGTGTCTACGCGTTTCGCATCATTCAAGATTATCACCGTCTGCCCATGCAAGAAACATCGCTGCGGTTTGACCTGGAAAAATTCCTTATGCTGAAAAACTGGCGATATATGTTTTGAATCATCTTGAAGCTGTCGAAATGCCATTCTACCTGCTTTTTTAGTCATGTCATGCCTAATGTCAGCTGCTTTTTTCTCATTCACATGTTTGGTAAATTGTCGTTCTTCAGTTCGATATTTATCCATCATAAAGGTCTTAACAGCACTGATAAACTGGAGATCAGGGCAATGGAGTGGCATCATAGAGAATTCATCGGATACAAACTTAACAAAGCCTCCTTCGAACCCAGTTGCTTGTATGATGGATTTCCATAATTCATTACATCTTGCAGCAACATGTATCCTACGCTCAACTTGACAAGTGTTTAAAGATTTCCTTGTTGCTTCCATCGTCTGAAGTCTTCTTACTTGTCTAAGCCACCTGCGAAGATACACAGAATGAAATTCACCAACTGGGTTAAAATCACCATCCCGTCCAGGTTTAGGAATGGGAATAGACGGTGGATCTCTTTGCACCAGAGTTGGGTCACTTCTGCCACAATAAGATTTATTCAAATAAATTGGTTGACCTTCGCTATCAACAACTGTTTTCACGAGGGTGTCTTCAACAGCATTTGTCCAAATTTGATTTGCTTCATCCGTCTTACCCTGTTGAAGCAAGTGATGAAATTGGTTATGCAAATTCAGAACATGCTCTTGTGCTATTGATTCCATCAATGGTTTATCATGAAAAAACTCATCAAGTGACTTAGGGAGCTTGATTTTCTATCGGTGCTTTTGTTAGGGTTTCAATTCGAAACAAACCTCTCAAAACAGGGTGGGTATCAAAGAGGTGATCATCTAATGTGTCACAATGCACCAATGACGCAACCAAACTTTCAGGGATAAGAATGAACGTCTTTCTCGTTAATCCTTTACATGTCGGACTGGGGCATGTGTTACGTCTTTTTGCATCAATCAATGCGGCATCAACAAAACCACACTCACTGAAAAGTGGCCATGAAGGAATTTCTTCAAGTGTATAGTTGAAATCTCCCAAAATTATTGTGGGGCCATTGTACAATCTAGCTCGTTCAAGTGCATACCGCATCATTTTATCAAGGAAAGGTAATGGTGACAACATCGCTTTTGCATGCGGTCCATAAATGGTTACAAACTGAATGGCCAGGTTAGGGCTCAGTTGGGTATATGAAACCACAATACGACAAGATTCTTCAAGCTCAATGGGTAATGGCGTTACACTTTTCCAGGAAGGATAGGAGGAAAAAAGGCCCACACCTTTCGCAACACCCCTAACAGCCATCACCCCATTTCGATGTGCCTTAACAGGTTTACCCATCACAACATGCCACGATTTCTGTTTGAAAAAGCTACGTGTATATTGTTGTTGTCTAGCTGTAGCCGACGTTTCACTCATGGACCAAATGCCGGGTCCTAGATCATATAATGTTTCGAGTTTGGATGTAATCGATGTTGGGTTAATTGTACCAATTGCCACAAGACCAGTCATGTCATGAACTTCAACCGGTCCAGGATTCTTGGCTTCACCTATTCTCATTGTGGTTTCGCTAAAAATTTGAATAAGATGTCGATATGATTTCCATTCCGAAATTGATTCAGAAGGTTTAGCGTGATGGTAATTCATAAAAATATGATGTTGGGTATTGAAGTCACATTCCCTTAGTTTATCTAATTGTCTGCCGTTCCCACCATCCCATGTGTCATGCACACAATTTTTTGGCTCCAACGACCATAGTACATGGGACTGGTAAGTTTCGACAACTCTTTGACTGTGGTATCTGCTCGAGTTCTCTAGCCATTGATGACGCTCTACTGGAGAGCAAACGGCTATCATGAATTGCAAAAGAATTATTTCTTGCAAACAATCGCAGATGCTGCTACACACGACTGCGTTGAAGGCACATACTTTCTCAAGATCATGGATTGGAGGTTGCATGGGCAGCCCCGTATTCAAGAGTCTAATGCCAACTTTTGATAAAAACATGGTGACGAACAAAAAATCAAATCCAGGCCCAAGACACTGCATGAACGAAAACACATCACAAACAGTGGTGCCAAATTGACAGCCGCCGTTCACAAGGTACTTACGCAGTGGAGAGGATTCAAACGGTTGCCACATCAAATACACACTCTCACCCAAATGGAAATCAATGCACCGTGCTGCCCAAAAGGCAATCAAGGACACCACCAAGCTGAGCGTGAAAACATCATAATTATAAATTATTTCATCGCTAGGCCTCCGATGAAGTTTATCACTAGAATTCCGCAATGTCAGGGAAAAACAGTGACCCATGCATTGCCGTCGCCGGTCATTTATGGTACTAGGCAGGTTCAATTGAGCCATTACACCAGGGAAAGGTTGAAGTTTGCCATGCTGCCAACGATTCCATGTTGATGTTTGCGGCCATAACGTAGGAAACCCTCATTCCCTTCGACGCCTTTTCTCCTCACTCTCTTCTCTCTCTGATGACAATTTCTGATGCAGACTTTTCATTTCATTTTTCAACAGCAACTCAAAACTTGCAAGCATGTTTGCCTGCGTGGCTTGAAGATCTGTTGCGACATTGGTAATTTCTTACTAAACCACCATTTGGGGTGACCTCCGCCGCTATACTTGCCTAGATGGAGCAGGGATGATAGATAGTACTTCGCTGTGGAACTCCCCCAAGTCGACAAATTGGAAAAATGATAGGGAATTCCACCAAGTCAATCGTGATTATCTTTTTGAAGTAGGAAATTCTATCATTCCAAAATTGGGGACTATGTTTTTTTCAATTGTCTTGGACTTCCTACAAATGGATATATCATAGTGCCAGGGGAGTATGGGAGAAAGGGTACAGTTGATACTTACCCAACATATTGCTTTTCCTAAGCATTTCGTGGGAGTACTCCCCTGAAAACTAACATGTCCCCTAAAAATCAATGGTTGAAGATGTCTTCCCTACTAGAATAGTCACTTTTTAGGGGACATGTTAGTTTTCGTGGGAGTAACTCCTTTTCCAACAATCACGGAAATGAAAAAAAAAGGCCCCTTACTAAACTCTCATCTCCTAGGGCCCGATGATGTAGCTCCGCTTCAAAAAAAATGGTGCCATGTATCCCGTTTACTGGAAGGTTTTTTCTCAAGAAAGAGATACCTCAACAACCATGCCCCATTTCGTCAAATTTACTATGAATTCCAAACTTCTTTAATTTGTTTTTTTTTGGCATTTTCCTGGGGAAAAATGCAACCCTTGCTGAATCAATCCACCAATCACCACAATTTGGGGTGAGTCGACAACAACACCGGTGGGTTGAACTGGGCGCCTTCATCCATCCCCACATCCACAGACAGTTGCCGTTGAAACTTCAAGCCGCCACCGGCTCAAACATCATTAATTGTGTTTCCCCAATCTTTTTGTGGATTTTCTGAATCCATCAAAAATTGAATGGGACCTTACCAACGGACCCCTAAGGAAGCTGCTAGAGCTATTAGATTCTCAGGTTTAGGGGTCCGTTCAGTGGGTCCTGTTGGAGATTTCTTGGACTGAAACAAACATGGGACCCTAAAAAGATATGAAGGCTGAACAATCACCAAGATTAGGAAAAAGATACTTGAGACAGTTGAGTGGTAGAACTCCCTGACCCAAAGAATCCAAACCATCCTATTGACACCCCTGAGGCCTCAAAACAGGTACAAGTAGATTTGACACCCAGGAGAAAACATCCCTTACGGATTCTTAGGGCACATTCAAAACAACATACTCCGCCTCCAGAAGCCTTCTGATCAATGCTTATTAACCATGGGTTTCCTTTGATAAGGCCGGCTATTCTTAACCCTTATTTCGCTTTAGGGGGAGTTTCCTGTTAGTGGCCAGGTGCCCCGGTATACCAGCCATGAAGGATGAGCACATTCAACCAAAGTTATGTGACTTGCCGCCTTCCAAAAAAACCACCAACCACCAAGTCACGCTCATCGTGGGCGAAGTTGCAATTGGCACCTGGATTTTCTTGGGTGGAGAAACAACACACACACAATGGGTTTCAACAAAACACACTGGTGGTGGGCCCTGGAAAACCAGTTGTACATGTGACATGTTGTTATAACTTCTTTAATTTCTATATACATGGCCCGTTTAAAATGGGTAACTGAGGTCATAATCACCCTACTTATAGTGGGTAGTTGAACCTAAACATCAGCTGCCTGGGGCTCGATGTTCGTTGGTTAGGGGGGAGATTCGGGTTGAATTTCTCCTTCTTTGCTTGCGGCTCGACTCAATGCGAATGGAACAAGTTCCAAAAAGATTATCCCAAATAGTGGTTTTTGAATGGTGATGAACTCCATGGGATCCCAATCCGTAAGAAAATACCTTACCCATAAGATCCATTTAGTTGATTTTTATCGTAAATTTAGGTACATATACCATACATGGATCCTATGGGTTGGTGAACAAGTTAGATACAAGCTAGTAGCTCGGTGCGGCTACTCCCCCGAAAACTCAAGAATTCGTCCCTTGCAAAGGGACTATTTCAATAGGAAATTACACCCTTGCAACCATCATTTTTGAGGAGATATGTTTAGTTTTCAGGGGGTATAACGGTGGCAAAACACACTTGGATGTCGATATACTGTTGATGGACAAAATCCTGCACCACCTGGGATGGTTAAAACCCTATAAACAATGGGATAATCATCATCCTTGGTGGTGCAGGATTTTGTCCATCAACCGTATCTTAGTACCTATAGGTTGGGTTGTCCTCCCTTCCCAGTAATAGTGGCAAATTGAAGGTTTAGGTATTCAGGGCATCCCAACCCATGACCCATGGCTGGTTGAGTTGGGTTGTATGTTCTGGCCAAATTATATGATTTATTTCACCGTTCGCAAAGATTTCCCTGAAATTTTTGGAGATTTCACCAACATTCATTCTTCACCTAATAGTTGGGGTGAGGTGAACGACCAAATTCATCTACGAAAACAAGCCAGGAATACCTACGATTTGGTTAAGGTTCCGGGATCCAGAATTCATGGCTTGTAATCGCCATTGATCACCCAAACCACCATCGGCTTCAACCATCCCCAAACTGGACGTATTTCATGCCCACCCTGGAAGTCGAGCCGACCATTTAAATCGCGTTCCCCTAGATTTGTTGATGACATATACCATCACTGAAAACAATGGTCTTTAAGGAAAAGCCATGGAAAAGCCATGCAAAAAATCATTTTTTTGTGACTAGTCAACCAACCCTCCCAGGGCCACGTACCCCGGCAGAATAAGGCCTTATCAAGGGCTTATTAACCATTGGTTTGCCTTAATAAGGCCGGCTATTAAACCCTTCTTTCTCAGGGGGGTACGTCACTGACCAGCCCTTTTTGGCAGCTTTTTGTTGGTCAAAGAGACCCATGTTGCATCGGTTGTTGCTCCAATACTTGCACATGCGAGTGAACCTGCATGAAGCTTCCAGACAAAAACGATGTTCAAAACAATGGCAAGGAAACACTGGCAAATGGTTATGATATACTTGCATTGGCTTTTCCGATGCTTGAATCCGTAAAACATCACCAAAAAAAGAAGTCCAAGCCTGGCAAATGGTGATGATTTCAGTGGATGGTAAATTATTTCCATTCCCAAATCATCATTCACACTTCTTAAGTTTTTTGGAAAGCTAAAAAAAACTTTGGACGAAATAGATGCCAAATATAATGGGCCGGCAGGAAAATGTATCGATCTCCTTTGCTTTAAATTATGGTTTCATTTTTGGGTATCTACTCCCATAGCAGGTCTTTTTTTTTCGGGTCAAACAACTTAGCTTCCCTCAAGATGAGTTTTGGACTTCTCGGAAGTCGAGTGGCTTTGACGTGTTTGTTCGATGCTTGGCAAAAAATCCATACAGGTTCCGCAAATGGTAGTTTTTGATTTTTCATCGTGATGAATCAAATGGTAGAATCCGCAAAAAATCACCAACAAAAAGAAACAATCCAAGAATTTTGAGGCTTATCTAGCTGGTGGTTTCAACCCCTTTGAAAAATATGATCGTCATAATGGGACTCTTCACCAAACAGGGGTGAAAATAAAAATATTTGAGTTGCCACCACCTAGAACTTTTGTGAAAAAATGTTGGGGAGCACTTCTTTGTTGAAGCCACCAAGAAACTGAGCAAATTTGAAACCACAACCTAGGAGCACTTGGAAACTTATTTATTCGAAAGAAAACATGTGCGCTGCAGGTGAAGTTTTCAGCCAAAAACATCTTCACAAAAAACTATGTGGTAGTTGGTTGGCTGGGTTTCCCGCCACCCATTTTGTTCACAAGACATTTTTTCAGCCCGCAAAAAATGGCTGGAAATCGAATCTTCTCCAAAAGATTTGTGAAACAAGCCGCCACACATATTTGTGGAAACAAAGCCACGTAGAAGAGTTAAAGGACTTCTTGGAATATTTCTTGTCTTCAAAAGTAAGGGAAGATTCCCTAAACTCAATTCGCCTTTAAACGGACGATTCACCTATGGAAAGATTTGCGACTCGACTCGATGCGAATGGAAAAAGTTCCAAAACAGATAAAACCCCAAACCCCAAGGATCCATGGGACTGGTATATTTACCTCCATTTGCGCCACGAAAAAAACCCTCCTACTTTTCATGATACTGGTTCGTGAATAGGGATCCTTATAATCGCTTCTTAAAATCCCCATATAACTGGGTAGTATTTCATCCCCTATATAATCCAACCAACCAGGGAATTTTTCGTGGCTCATTTGGTTGAATCTTATGATATCTTTGGCTGGAAGGTTGAGCAGCTTTGGCGGTCCTTGTTCGTCTCGTAATGGGGAGCTTTTTTCGCCAGCTCAGAAAATCGAGGACGTCATCTCCACAGGTGAAATGCAGTCCCGGTTGGCACCTTCAAAATTCCCCCGAGATAAGGAAGGACCTGGGCTGTGGCTTGCGTCACCCTTGCATGAGTTTGCCAAGCTAGCCCGAAGACTGTTCACCATCTTTTAGAAGCACCCAGAAACTTCGCTGCCATCTCTTCACTGCACCTTGGCTGGGCGATCTGGAGGGCGCCGCAGTTCGGGGCTCCGCAGAGTTCTGCCAGGATGCACCCTTGGCTATCTGCTGCCACCGAAGGGCAGTGCCAGAAAGCATTATGCAATGCTTTCAGGTAATCCTTTGCATAAACGTACTCATGGATCCGTCATGGGAAATGTGTTGTTTAATGGTGATGAATCCCATGGAATCCGAATCCGTAAACAATCACTTTGTAGAAATCCAAAACAAGTTGATGGTAGGTCCTCTCCCCCAGGCCATCGTCATGGACCCATGGATTTTCCCCTATAAATGATGGAAAATACATGGATTTCTCTGGGGTGAAATGGAATCCTATTTATAGAAGTTATGGGCGCCCCCATTTATAGTCTGGTTTTCCAGGGCCCACCGGATTCATGGGATTGAAATATTTGCGTTACCATATCTGACCGTAAAAGCCAACCATTCATGTAGGTAAATATACCAGTCAACTGATCCTATGGGCGAAAAATGATGAAATGATGAAACAAACCATCCGAGACCAACATTTTCTTTCCATCACCAAACATTTCAGGTACTTAAAATGGAGGTACTCACCTATATAAGCTGCTTGTAAGGCTTATGTAAGGGAAACCAAACCCACCCCCAAAATAGCCTTATAAGGTTCAGTACCTCCATTTTAGGTACCTGAAACTTTTGGTGATTCCACCCTTCAACCCGCCTAAGAGTTTCAGTTTGGTCTGGTGCAGCTGCCATGTTTTGATGCTGTACACCTGGTCCGAACGTAAAACACGGTAAGGATATGGATGCCTTTCTTGGGGGTCGCATCACTTAACACCAAACCAGAGGGGGGGGACCGATGCTCGGCCCAAAAAACAATTGACATACCTGAAAACAAAAACTACAAGTTGGGCCCCCTAGCAATAATAAATATAAATGGAGTTATGGGTAAGTCGGGTTATAACCCTACTAATATAGAAGTTGTTTCACTCCATTTATAACTGGTTGGTGGTTTCAACCTATTTCAAAAATATTATTAGTCAAATTGGATCCTTTCCCCAGGTAGGGGTGAACATAAAAAATGTTTGAAACCACCGGTCATGTCGATCGCACCGTGTTGGTGCTGTGACTCGTAGGCAAAGTATTGTTTCACTTGTCCTATGAGCACTACATGGGATTGCAAATCGGTGGTAAATCAAAACAAGGGTAAACAACCAGCAAAAACCGAAAACAGGCAAAACACAACAACGACGACAACTGAGCACACGGCCTGTCAATCGGAGTGTGATGTAGGTGCGAATTTAGGTATTTAATTAAGAGAACTGAAGTGTGGAATTGGAATTTTGAGATTCTTACGATATGGTAGATTATTCTCACAAAAGGTTTGAATTTGTGCAGCGTTAGGCAAATGAGCACGAAATTTGATACCGCCCGTGTGCCCCTTGTAATGAAAAATGTGAAGGGAATTTACTTGCATCTGCACCCCGTCTGGGAAAAAGTTAACATCATGATTTCTTTTGGCCCATTTGACTGTTCGAATGAAAGAGGTTAAGATATCTTGACATGTATACCCTTGGAAGTCACGACTAGGATGTTGGTCCTTGAGTATCCATTCTTTTTGATGATTACTGGGTCTGTCTGGAAATTTATCCACTGGGAAAGGTGGCAAGGAACGTGTGCTAAAGATAAACTGGAGCATAAGTTCCAAAAAGGAAGTAGAATGATTAGATTCAGATTCCCAGTAAATGTTGGAGGCCCACGATGCTAACCTACTCAGAAAAAGGTTCCCATAGATGCAATTCACACCACCAATATCAAAACTCATTTGACGGAGGGGTTCAACCGGTAATGCCATAACAGGTGCTGTTAGATTTCCCCTTGACGGACTTTGGCTGTTGCAATTGAATTCCATGATTGCTGCTTGTGTTTGAAAATACATCACCTGATGTTGTATGTTCCGCAAATTAAGAAGACTATTGACTCTGGTATTGGCAAACTCAAGTAGGTTACGATAATCATCAGTGATAGATTTCTTTGCTTCACAATCCGCATATGCATTTGCAATACTCAACCAATCATGATTATCAGTATGAGCTTTCACCTTGACGATTTTGACATGTTGATAAGATGTTGCAACAAGATCAATGATGGGCCCCCACAGGTCCATATGATCATCAGCGGTAGGTGTTTTATGGGAGTGCAATGCCTGAAGTATTTGTCCCCAAGTATCGAAAACCCCTTGACAATCAGTGTAAATGGTGGGTTTTTCACACATTGCGATGGCCAAGTATGTCGCATAGATTTCTGCACGATAGCTGGAGTGTTCAACTGCTGGCAATATGGTTCGGAAAATGAAGGTTGGATCTATTTGGTTTACCTCGTTGTAGAAGATTGCTGCTGATCCTCCTAGGGCAAAATGCCGGTATTGGTTATGAAAACAGCTACCGTCAGTAAACACATGCATTGGTTCAGTAAAACGTTCCCTGAAAACCGGTTTGATTTTTCCAAATTGGTGCCTAAACATCTGATCATCTTCTGAAATTGGGATAATTCCAAAATGACACAACGTTTTGTTTTCTCGTAGCTCCCTCCATGTTACTTCAGAAAAATGGCTTCTACAAGGTGCAAGGACAGGGCAATGCAGGATACGATGGGATCTGGAGTCCCTTTCACCCTGACAAAACGGACATTGATCAGAAGTTTCATTATCAAAATGACTTTGTGCATCACGAGTGTAATGTGTACCACCGGCATGATTTAAAATTATTCGCTGCTCTTCATCGTCAAAACTTATGAGATTTTTTGCAAAACCGTCAGTATCGACCATGGTGGTGAGAAAATTTGGTCTATGCCTGAGTTGATTACAAACGTGTACTTTCCATTCGAAGGTGATGACGTACTTCAACCATTTTTTGGAAACAGAAAGCCAGTTTACGATACCAAAGTGCTGTGTGTTCCATAAGCCCAATGGAGTGATATTTCCCAATTTGTTAAAACATGCAATAATTCCCTGGAGTGGCCCTTTAGAATTAGTGGAGATTTTCCTGCAAATATCTTGAGCACGGTGTGGGAAAATTTGTATGTATTTTCTCCAGAAGAATATGGTTCTTACGATGGTGTAATACTCAAAATCAGCTTGTTGCCCCAAAAGAGACAAGGTGATCCATGGGGAGGAACCTTGTTTCTGAAAACCAAGCGACTTTTTAACATTCGTACGAAAATGTTGAAAGGTCCCATCATTCAAAGTGCTAAGCTCGATGCCATATGCTGCTTTAGGGAAACAGCTGCTAAGGACCAGTTTTGCACAACGTTTTTTGGGGATAAAACTCGATTGTAGTTTTTTACACCTGGTCAATCCTAAATTGAGTCGATGTTTGAGGTGATCCTTCTTTGGTTTGCCCCGGTAGGTTGTATCAATTCCAAGGTCTTTGGTGTGTTTGATATTCGGCACATTTTTCCCCTGGAGTTGGAGATTCTTGATTCTATGTGCGGTTTTCTGTGTTGTTGCCCACGTCCATGATTTTGGCACCGACAGTTGCAATGCTAACGCTGCACAGAAGTTTTCAATGGCTTTAGCTGACTCAAACGCCCCTGCAATTTCAAAGAATTTAAGTGCCCAATTGTCCGCAAATGTAAAGAGGAGTGTATCAGGGACCCTTTTTCGAAGAAAGAAATACAAGGCTGCATTAATTGTCAGCATCGAAGCTACTGCCAAAGCGCAGCCTTCTGGAATGCCCGTGTATGATTTATGCCATTGTGAACAATGACCAAGGACCAAAAAGGAACGCTTAAGGTGTACCAATGCTGATAGATATGTACCGATGATTTGTGTGGGCCATCCCATCTTGGCCATGAAAATTATTAACGGGTACCTAGGCACACAGTTATAGGCCTTCAAGATATCCACAGTTAACCCACAGATATTTTGCTGGCGGTGGTCATCCAAGGTTTCCTGAAAGTGTGCACTAAGTAGAAGTGCAGACATGTTTTTGGTACCTCCTCCGATAAGATTTGGAATACGTTGTGATAGCTGCACTAAAATGGAGATTGATTTGTATCTGGCCCACTGTCTGTACAAGCGGGAGAGAATGGTGATTGGACGAAAATCTAATGCAGAACCGGGTTGAGAACATTTCGGCAGCATTGTTACAAATGCGCATAACCAAGATTCAGGCCAGCATGTGGTTGCTTCAATGGTTTCATAAAGTCGAAATAAAAGCATGAGTATCCACGTTGGGAAAGCCCTTGTTTCTGCCACTGTAAATCCGCACGACCCACGGGCCGAATGAAGTTTGGTTGTGGCTTGCACACGACGCCAAAGCTCGGGTTCAAAACTAGGTATCTCCATTGTTGGTTGTTGTGGTATGTCAGCTGCAATTAAATCGGCATCATGCCAGTCTTGCGCAGTACGGTGTATATCACGTTGAAGGAACGTGTTCCATTGCTGGGTCACTTCACAAATAGCATCATGATTGTCAAAGATACAAAATTTCTGCAAAATGACAAAATCCTGAGTTCGAAGATATAGTGGACGATCAACATGAAGAGTATGAGATTCATAGTCAATTTCAATCACCATAGCATGTTGGCCCTGGAAAGTAATCAAAGAATCCAGTTGAAAATTTGTAAGATTGTGACAAGGCAGTTTTGTGAGTCCACGTTTATTCCATCTAACTTTTTTAACTGTTGTTGTGACGGTTTTACCCACATAACAGCATGGTGCTGGT
Source organism: Breviolum minutum Mf 1.05b.01 (assembly GCA_000507305.1). NCBI lineage: Eukaryota > Dinophyceae > Suessiales > Symbiodiniaceae > Breviolum > Breviolum minutum. The sequence continues at coordinate 152,315 of DF239130.1, forward strand.
CCACTTTCTCTTAAGGCGGCAAAAGTTAATGCACCCCCGTTATCCCAGTCATGCTGATATTTTGCATCATTAAGCTTCTTGTGTTCTTCTTTGGCTGAACGACTGAAATCTTGGAAGTAATTGCCAAAAACATCCCTTACGTTAGTGACAATTTCAATGCTCGGTAAAACAATGAAAAAAGGAATTGCAAAACGTTCACAAAACCATTTTGGGAATCCATGTTTACCCAAACCTGATGCATTACAGATTGCTTGCCATAGTTCTTGGCAGGTTTTTTGGTTCAACGTTGTGGGGTTCTTTTCCCTAGCTCTATACAAACCTGCCATTGTATGCAGTCTCCGGTATTGACGGAGATGTTGTCTTAGTATTCGTGGCCCCTGAACTTGTTGTGGATTGGGTTCATCATACCGTGCCGGTCTGAGTACTGGATTGGTGAGTGGACTGTTTATCAACTTGGGTCCCTTATGTCTGCCAAAATGGCTTGGGGGATACTTGATGTTATGTCCATTCTTATCACACGCGGCCCCTGCTAATGTCTTTTCCGTCTGTTGTGTCCACAAAGTTGCTGCTCTTTGAACATCATTTTTTGAGATGGCATCATCAAATGAGATAGTGAAATCAGATTCTGGTACCATTTGTTCAGCCAAGTTGCGATCAAACGAGTCACAACTAAATGGTTTTGGTAAGTTCCAAACAGCATGGGGTCTTGAAATGGTCGGGAGTTTACATGTGAGAACCAACGTGGGGTGAGTTGCGAAAAGATGATCATCCCAAGCATTACAATACACAAGACTGTTGGCAACTATTGGACTACAATAAATCTTGGAATTATTAGATGTACCACCATTTGGTGTAACACAAGTGGGTTTTCTAGTGTGCCCATGGCACTGGGATGACATCACCTGAGCATCCACCCAACCTGCTTGCAGGAGCTCTGCAATGTTGGCGTTTGTAGCCACGTCTTGGTTGAAGTCTCCTAAGATGAGTGAGGGTCCATGCCATGCTTGAACAATCTTTTTGGCACAGCGGATCAAATCATCAGTGAGAGATTGGGGTTCTTGAATTGAGTGTGTCGATGGAGGTGGTGCATAGATGGTGACGATAAGTAAAGTGGCGTGAGGTCCTAAGGACACATGCGAAGTTAAAAAACGACTTGACTGTTGAACATGTGATGGGATGTCAAAAAGTGTTTTTCTCATGGGATATTGGGTGATACATGCAACGCCTGAGGCTATTCCCTGATAATAATTCCCCATGTTATTACCCAATGTTGGGACGGGGTCACTAAATTCAATGTTGTAGTTAAATTTCTTCAGTTCTCTGCGTAGGGTCTGCTGCCCTTTTTGTGTTACTCTGGATTCAGCAACGCTCCAAATGCCAGGGCCGAGTGTGGCAATTGCCTCTTCTTTAAAAATGAGTCCAGTAGGATTTATGATGCCAATGTTGATGGAATTTTCAGGTATAACAACACGGTCAGGCATAAAATCAGTATTGCAGAAAGGCCCGGGGTTTTTAGCTTCACCAAGTCTCACGTGTTTATCCCAAGGCAAAAAACCACACTGTTTACTGACATCGAAGTTGCACACCGTGTTTTGTCGCGGTGATGGCATTGACAAAATCATTAGGTTCATTTTCAGCCAAAGATATGGCCGATGATGTCGATGATGTAGGACGAAAGCATGCTTGTTCAGCTTTCTTGTCCTCCACGACAAGGTATACGAATTGGCTTGCAAAAACGTTGGCTGGAACATGTGATGTAGCGCCATCCAGAGATTAAAACAAATTGCAAGGTAAACTGTCTGATGGTGAAAAATGAAAATGCCATCATCATTCGTTATATAAAGCAAAAGGTTTTGATATGAAGGTTGGCACTGCTGCGGTAAAAAACTCGTGTATTGACGTGGGATTGCACCGACAATTGAATCAATACAAAGCAGGGCAAACATGAGAAAACACATGGATAACATGCAAAACACACAGGCTGTGCGTGGGAGGTCCCCCATGGATGGTGGAACCAAGGAGCGAGGTGTGATCGTAGGGATTCTGCATCGCAAGTATGCAACAAATCATTCATGAGTATCCATATCCTCAGGTTTATCCTTTCTTTTCTTGGCATCACCCTCTGGCTTCGCAAGTGATTGGAAAAGGTCCTTCATCTGCTGCAACGACTGTTGGTGATTGACACTGATCTGTTGCTGCAATGTCTGCATCGTGGCATTGGTGTTTTTGACTTCTTTCTCAACTGCAGTCAAACGATTTTCATGGATCATACTGGTATTGGCTACTGCATGTTCAATCTGTTCAATCCGATTAGTTACTGGCTGCATCTTAGAGTCTACTGCTTGCACGACCGCCTGTTCCAAGTGCTGCTTCAGTTTCTGTTCCATCTCATCTAAACGAGATGCCGTTGGACCTTGTGCATTCTTGAGTTGGTCAGGCAAGACCGTCTGTTCGGTCAATCCAATGGGTTTGTATGCTGCCCATGGGTTTTTGTTCAAAACAGGTGGTTGTCGAAAACTTGGTTTGGACTGCCTAGCACGAAATGCCTCAATGGGTTGAATTGAACACACATGATTATTGATACTAATGTGAGTATGTTCTGGTGGCAAATCTGAGGCAATGAGCCAAGAAATAGATCCCATGGGTTTAATCACTTTTGCCTTCCATCCCATGTCCTGCAGACCCTTCTCAATGGAAGGTGTAGTGGTGGACAAAGGGCAATTATCAGCTGGATGGAGTACATAAAGCTGATCATCTGGTTCAACAGCGGCTGCATCAATGGTCATGCCATGAGGAAGCAAGAGACGTCTAGCTGCTGGAAAGTCTTCACGCTTGCAACGGATCATCCATTTGTTGGTGTAAGTGTGGACAAAACCCAGTGCAAAACCAGAGGTCTGGGCAATGGCTTGTGCTTGCTTTTCATCAGTCGCCTCAACGGGTATATGGGAGTAAAGTGGGCACGGTGCATGATTCGACGCTTTTGGCCACAGGCTAAGTCCAGATGGGCCAGAGAAAGCAAGGAACGAACGCACGTTTTTGGTCTCAATTCTGATATACCCATGGAGGCGTGTTGCCACACTGGGTGGACACACCTTGCGATCATCGTCTAACCACTTCCAACTCCAGTGTCCAATCAGCTGATTTGCTTGAGTCATGGATGGAATCAATTGTGCAATAATATCTAATGGCTTGAGTTTTGAAGACCATTGGGGACATCTCTGGGAGTCCAGATGAATTTCAAGTACTGTGGAATCTGTGGTGTCGATTTTGATATTGGGTCCTTGAAATTCATATTTCACATCTTGATCTCCTAGCTGCAAAAGAGAAGCTGGAACCAAAATTGGTTCTTCACGAAAAACAACTGGAAGCGTGAGGTGTTCAATCACTAAATCCTTGGTGGGACCCAGATGTCCTGGCACAAGGATGGCCAAAGGATCACTGCTCAGAGTTGACGCAACGTGAGATGCGACGAACGCCATGGCATCTGGAAGGTTCATGGGGCAAACGCCTTGGGCTTCACGCACCAGTTGTGAGGGCTTAATGAAATCCAATTGGTTCTTGGCCCAATCAATGAAACCATCGCTGGGTAAAGTCAGGTCTTCCCATGGTGGGATCACAGGTGAGTCTAGTTTGTTGCTAGACTTGCTTTTTCCCTTTCCTTTGCTCTTACCTTTGCCTTTCCCTTTAGGTCGAGACGAACTGCTGGATGCTTCATTAGGATTAGGATCATCGGCTTTCATTCGGCGTTGCTGCTGGTAGTCTTTCAACTCACTGGGCAAAATGAGCCGAACATTGTGGCTGTTGCAGTGTTCCTTCACCTTTGCCCATGGATCTGTCTGCAGAAATGCCTCTCTCAAAGGTGCTTCCCCAACTGCCGTAATGACAGAAGAGACACGACTTGTGATCTGTTTTGGAGGGACTCCACGGGCTAACAACTCGGTACGAAGGCATGCTTGAGGATCCATGCCACCCAAACCGCTATAGTGTCTAAAACGAAGTGTAGACTTGGGTGGAAGCTGTCCTAACTGCACGGTGAGATCCAATCGCTTGGCATTATGTTCTACCACGATGGGTACAGTGGAAGGTACCGGTGGTTCCAAACAGTCCAAAACCTCTGCAACACACATCTTAGGAGGGAGCTTTTCAATGGTGAACTTGTTGGTAAAAGGATGGAAGATTGCGATGGTGATCTTGTCATCCAAGTCTTGAGATGATTTTGGGCGCTCCACAATGTCATCTTGAAAAGGGTTAGTTCCCGGATGAGGAATTGGTTCAGCGGGGGTTTCAACTTTGCCATTCCCTTTCTGTGATTCCATACCACGCACCATAGTCCAAGTAGGGCGGTGGAATCGGGCCACTGAGTCCAAAGGGCCAAGTCGACGAAAGTGGAGGGAATGGTCAATGTTGAAATAGTTGGTGTGTTCAAGTGCAAGCCAGTGGGGCGACCCCGGTTTCATGAACAGCGGATATTCACGATAGATGGTGTCAATGGTATCAAATGGATCGCAAAATATGTGGTGAATCTCATGTGTGCCCGAAATGGCAATGTTGAGCTTCATCTTATATGGTGTCACTTGTAGCATATGTCCATCACATGTGTCTGACCACAATTTTGGAATTCCATCAAGTTCGAAACCTTCAAAATGGAAATGGTCACAAAAGGGATTGATCCATTGCATGGCAGTTTCGATGGTAGGGACAGTGTCACAATGTAGCTTGCATGCCCAACTTTTTTGGATATCATAGATCTTTACTGAATGTGTGCACTTAGTGGTATCTGGTTCGGTAAAGAGTTCTCTCTGGCTTCTGGGTGCAAAACCTGTCATCCACTGTGGTATGGCAAGATGATTGGATGGAGCATCAAACTGGCCAATATTCCCAAAACTAATCTGATAGAATGGAACCGCTTCATGATAGTGAGAAAAAATTGGCACAAATTCCCCTGAAGGCTTTGAATGCACAGGTGAAATGGGTTCATCCGGATGCATGGCACACATGGACGAGGGACTATCATCTGTGAGGTCAAGCTGTGTCGGCGGTGCTTCTAATTTCATTAAAGCGGATGCTTCGGATGCCTCTGGTGCCTCGAATGCTTCAGGTGGTGTCTTCTCAGAACCGTGTGGTTCTCCATGTCCCAACTTCTGCTTTTTGGCCTCTTGTTGGTGATCCACTGGAGAGTACCCGTCATCATCACATAGTGGGATGGATTGGGAAACAGTGAGTTTGTCCTCAAACCATAGAACCGATTCATCCCATTGCAAAATACTCCTATTCATTTGAGGAACTTGGGACAATGCCATCATAACAGCTTGGAAAATGTCCGGGTTGGCCTTTACACATTTGGGGTAAATTGTAGCAACCCTAGCAACGGTAAGCATTGCATGTATGGGGCTCACCGAATTTCCCAAAATGTGGTAGGAAAGGATGTGATTCCTGCTGATCATGGTATGTTTGGGGAAACCAAGTGCCAACATGATCTCACATGGCGAAATCCAACGAGTTTCTTCATTCGGTGACGTGATAACACACATGTACAAACCCTTTTGGCAAAGTAGTTCACGTTCGATCTTGTCTGGTTGCCCATACTTTGCTACAGCACATGGTAAAGGTTTGTGTTTGGAAATACCTCGATCCCGAATGTCCACCCGTTGAGGGCTACTTTGGGGGTATTTCAACTTCCATGTTTTTGGCCAACATGCGTAATCTGTCAAAATCTCCAAATGTTCCGGTGAGATATGAACAGCTTCATGTAAAATCTCCGGCACTTCAGCATGAAAGATTTCCAGCTTGTTGGGGAGGGGCGGATTGGGAAGCTTGGGCACAGGTGTGGGCTTGATGATCATCGATGAGAAATCCGCATGATGGCTTCGGTTGGCAAATACGATGCTGGCACGATCACGGTGCATTGGCAGCAACGAATGCAAAGGATCAACCGAAACATGGGAACAAACAAAACCGATTTCATGAAACCACCGTTTAATGCAATCCCAATCGTGGTGCAAAATGAGACCCTTGACATTCTCCAGGGCAACTATTGCCGGCCGGAAAACATGCACCAAAAAACGGAAATCCCTGAAAATACTCCCCCGTGGGTCTTGCAGTCCTTTGCCTTTGGCGAGACTGGACCAAGGTGGGCACGGAAGAGATGCTACTATGACATTGATACCTTGACATGATGCCTTCTCCCAAAAAGATTCATCCTGAAACTCTGCTTGAATCGTCATTCCTGTAGAAATCCAGCGGTGAATTTCACTGTTCGTCGCTGAAGCCACGCGTGGTGCAGTAACCAAAGTTGATTTGAGGTTATAACTGCCGATATTCGCAACTTCAGGATCACATTCAATGCTGATTGAAGGTTGAAAACCAAATGCTTGACCCCCAAAATGCCATCCGCCCATTCCGGAGCAAACATCCATGATGACAGGTGCAGGCAAACCGAAAGGATGTTTGACCAAGGACCCCAATTGATGATCGTCCGTATGCAACTGAATCAAACAATATTTGCCATGGCAATCTTCCAGTAACTTTGGTTGAACCTTCAACGCCGTGAATTGTACCCCAGGTGAAAGCTTCATCAAAAGTGCTCTGTCCTCACTCAAAGTCAAAATGCCACCTTCAACTGGCGATTGAACAGAACCATTTAGGATCTTGAAAGCAAATCCCAGTGGAGGCACATCCAAACCAATTTCCCCAGGCGGAATGATCTGACCATGAAAAGTCGTGACCATCACCCCATTGGATCGCATCGTGGTAAGGAAAATGGGTGGATCAGTCATAGCGAAAACGTAACAGGTAAGAAACTTCGAGATGATACTAAGGGCTGGTTTCTGTTGTTGCCAGCCACACCTCTGGGAGGTACCTCGAGCCCCCACGTGGCTGTTTGAAACCACCACCTAGATAACTTCTAGGGTCCCACCTTGTAGAAGTGTGGAGTTTCCTTGCAGTTTCCTACTGAGTTTCCAGCTGGAAGGATCTAAACTGGTAAAACAGGTTGGCTATTAGGGCAGCCCTGTAAGGTCAAGATGACCATTAAAGGGTAAAAGGTAAAATCCCTTGGATTTTTTCCATGAAATACGATAAAATAAATTACTGTAGTTGGTGGTTTGAACCCCTTTGAAAAATATGAGCCAAAATGGGAATCTTCCCCAAATAGGGATGAACATAGAAAATTAAAAAATCTTTGAAACCAACACCTAGATCTTTACTAAAATTCAAGGCTCTTTTCAGTTCAAGACCATTTTTTGTCATTGATGGTCTTTTTTTGGGGCCTTCAGGATTTGGAGTCAACTCGAAAAATCATGATCAGTTTCCATGAAACGAAAATGGTTGGCTTAAGCTGCGGGTACCGTAACTGCTCGGAAAAAACCATTGGTTTCCCCTAATAAGGCCGGCTATTAGACCCTTATTTCTGGGGGGTACGTGAGGGCGGAGGTAGGTGGGCCATGATGAAAATAGCCACCTTTGAAAAACATATCTTCATCGACCTTGACTGAAAGGATCATGAAACTGCAAGGTTCGGGTTGTTGAAAGCGTCCGAGCGCGACTTAGGTATGCCCATAGGATCCATGTATGGTATATTCACTACATTGGGCGTAAATTTGTGGTATTTTGTAGGTAAATATACGTACCATACATCTTTGCCATATGGGATGTATATAGATATTGGTGAAAGAATTTCCCATTTGAAATTGGAAGTTGCCCGTCCCAGGATGCTGGTTCCCTCCTGGTGGTGACGAGCCAGCATCTTGGGAGGGTAGTAATTAGCGTCCCAATGCATACACGAAATCCATGGTTACCCTACTGGTAAACGAACATAGCTGGCTGGAAAATCCCCGTTGTCAATAGGAAATACATCTTCAATCCGGGTCCATTTTCCATTGCTATGTTAGTTTACCGGGGGGTACCACCCTGGAAATTGGGACAAATGGATGTCCCAAACATGTTTTTTTTAAAGGTCGATACTGAAGAAATACACTCAATGCAAAATAGAAACAGCAAGCAAACAAGGAAACAACTTGCCAGAGCCCACTCAAAATAGTATCAAATCTATCTCCGTTTCTTCAACTTATGGCTTACTTTTACATTTTTGGGTATATCTATTCATCAAATTTTACCGGAAGGGGGGGTAAGTTTTCAGGAAATCAACATCAAATAAATGGCTGGTATTAAGATCGAATACTTTGAAAAGGAATAGAAGAAAAGATAATGACAAACGAGGCTCCTGTTCTGATAATAGAAGAGAAAGATTCAGTCAATTTTGACTGATTCATACCCTGAATCCCGTGGTCCAGTTTCAACCGAAGAAGTCAAAAGTTGACGCAAATGGCAACATCCAACCCTGACATGAACCAAGTACAACCTCCCCGAAAAGGAATGGCTGGAATCTGAAAACCCATAGGATCCATGTATGGTATATACTATATACGTACATTTACCATAAAAATCAACGAAATGTCTGTAACTATACCATACATGGATCCTATGGGATTTTTCGGCCCAAAAAGGAAAAGGAGAAACATCAACAAATCACCTTTTCGTTGGGGTTCAAACTTGTCAGTTTTCGGGGAGTGTATACTGATTTTTGTTTATGACGGGATCCTTCTGTTGGCTTATTTGTAATAATCCCGAACTATAATTGGGTAGTATTTTCATCCCTCATAACTGGGTAGACTGGGTAATATAATGCCCTTGGTACATTCCATGAAATCCTGCTTGCTTGATAGGGATCACGGATTAATGGCTATTCAAAATCTTATATAGATGGGTAGTATCACCCTAACCATCCAGCCATATTCTAATGATTGGGGTGTCCAATCACCTCCAAAACGAATAGTATTTAGGGACCATTGCCATCCTCACAAGGTGATTGGATCCCCTATATGATAAAACAACCAGTTATATACCCTAAATGCTAGGTACATTCCCTCTATACCCTATATACCATCTTCATATTGGAGATATACCATAAATGGTAGGTATATTCTCCTGGTTTATACCCTACCCAAACCCCAGGGTGAACTGGTTGCTCAAACCTGTCCCTTTTTTCCCCGGAAAAAGCGGCCTGGGATCCCGAGCTCAAGTCGCAAGGCGAATCGAGTCAACAAAAAGCAAAGGGAAAGTTGCTGCGGAAGAAATTAGGCAACTTATCCATAGGATCTATATATGTGCAAGAGTCTAAACTCCTTATATTGGGGATGGTCCGGCCCCACCTGTAATAGGGAATCCTTTATAATGGGTATGTAAAGCCCTACTATTGGGTTGCTGACCATCCCCGATTATATGGAGTTAGGTAACTTATCCAATACTTATCCATATATGGTGCGATGTGTGTATATACACCTACATTTACCATAAAAATCCACCACATCTACATATACCATACATGGATCCTCAGGTAAAACCGGAGAATTTCCAAAGGATTTCCAACAAGAAAATCTTCACCAATCCTTGAAGGTGTCGTCCAACTATCTTGGATTTTTGACAACAAAACACCTCCCAAATGGTGGTTTAAGTAGTGCAACTAAAGATACTTGGAAAAAGGTTCATAAATGATGGTTTAATGTTTCATGGTGATGAATCCCATGGGATCCGAATCCTAAAAACAATCACAACAAAAAGAACAACAAATCCAAGATGAAATGACCTACCCAAATGGTGGTTTGACAATTTGATGCTGGTTTACCATGGGCAAAATCCAAACAAAAAAATCACCAAACAAAAATCAACAAATCCAGAAAAGACAGATCCAAGCTACAGGTCCCATTGTTGTCGTGCTTCGACACCCATGGGTCGATTTTGGTTCCACCAATTTCCATCAACCACCCGAGTTGGGGAGCCGCGCTGAAGGGAAAATGCCGCGAGGAAGATGTCAGCAGCGCCGGGATGAGACGTGTTCATGGCCCAAAAATGGATGGATACCCTCCAAGGGAATGAGAACACATGTTTTCGTTCCCGTTTCATCCATCTTCAAAGTTGTGACTTTTTTAAAGGGAGATATATATGTGATCGTTCCCAGGAGGGTACAATAATTACACCCCCCCAAAAAACCTGTTAAACAGCAAGTTTAGTCCTGAAAACCCATGATGGAAAAGCGGAAGACATAAGGTCTACAGCCTACAACCGACTTCGCTGGATGGGCGGTTCAATAAACTCCCTGTCCCAAACAACTTCAATGGGATCGGATACTGAACCCACCACTGGGATCGTTGCTAGTGGCGGGTTTGGTAGCATGTTTCTAGGCTGCTAGGTTTTTTGTAGAGGCTTGGTAGGCTTTTGGGTACTCCCCTGAACATCCTGGTGCAATATGATTCCATATGGATCAATGTCAGTGCTTTTATTTTGGTGCCCTGGTAATGAATGATGGTACCTAGTAAACCTACCTTTTTATTACTACTATTGATGGCTAAAATTCGGCTAACCAGTTGAGGTTGGTAGTTTATCCCATTATTTACAAGGTTTTATACATCTCCGGTGGTGCAGGATTTTGCCCCAGGGACCATTTTCTCCTAAGACTATGCAAATTGTAATAGTCATCTCTCTTTGCTGATTCTTCACTTTATCATGGCATATCCTGCGCATTTTTCCTATCAAAAACATCCAGGGCTGCTTGGCGAAAGTTCTAAAAAACTGCCTATCAAAATGCAGGGGCAACTTTGCTTTCATTCCGCCATCACATCGACCAACCAACCATTCTTTCTTTTTGGTAGGCTCACTTGGATGTTTCCAAAAATAGTAGTACCCCCAAATCATCCACTTTAATAGGGTTTTCCATTATAAATCATCCATTTTGGAGTACCCCTATTTTTGGAAACACCCACATGTTGTTTGAAGCGATGTTCAAGGTCGATAATTACAAGCTTGAACTAGAAAAAAGCTGCTATCTTTACAGCAATGATCTTGCTTTGAAATGAGCAGAGGTTCCAAAACCCTTGTGACATTCAATTATAGTGATTGGTTCATAGGCATCCTTATAATGGCTTATTATAATCCGTATAGGCCCTGTATAACTGCATGGGCAGTATAGTCCCCCTATGTACAGCAACTAGCCACAGTTTCAATGCTCCAATAGCTGCTGTTGTGGTTTGTTGTGGTTGCCCCTGTTAGCCCTTTCCCCAAGCAACCCGCTCTATCTGTTGGGAAACATCGGAGCTTTTCGTTTTTTGGGCATTTTTCTTGGGGCCAAGATGGCTACGGGCAACCTGAAAACACTTCATTTTTATGGGGTGAACTTTATGACTCCTTGGTGGTCAGAACAAAAAATGAAAGAGCTTCTTACCTTAAATGGTAACGTATCAAAAAACATGAATCAGAAAAGATACACATCAGCTTTGACCAGAGCAAACTTGCGATGCTTAAAATTTTCACCCCACCTATATAAAGAACTTATCAGCCAAGAGTTTGAACAACAAATTCAGTTTGACCTGTTTTGGACAACCCCAGCTGCATCCCGTGGTATGGGATGCCATGGCATTCTCAAAGTGAAGGTTTTACGTTGGGATCTCCCTAGCAATACACACACCAAACATGCCTGAAAGAAAAAATAGGCGTTTTTTTTTTGGCCAAGAAAAACGTGTTTCTTCTTCTACAAAAAACCATGTAAAACCCTGGGTTAGGAGCGTTTGAGAAGCCCAGAAATCCTCAAAATCACAGGGTAGTAATAGAAAGTAATGATTATTCTGGTTCTGGTGATAAGTAGTAGAAATTATATAACCCCCAAAAGAAGGCTATCAAATATATTCCATGCCATTCATGTACATCATATTAGCCATACATCTACCAAACAAAATTCAAACACTTATGTAAGTTTTACATCTACCATGTTTCACTGAATATGGGGTAAAAGATAGATTGATGTCCCCGAGTTTCACCGACGTTTTTTCGGCGTTTTTTCTTGAAGAAACAACACCTTTCCAGCCACTTATAATATAGGTGTGAATTTTCACCATGACCGAAAACTTCCTCCCCGCGCCTCCACTCGATTCAAACCCTTGGCAGCATATTGTTCGAAGGAAACCTCCACGATTTGGATCGACCCACCCACAACTTGGATGTCCCAGGAGATTAGTAAATGGTTAGTAAATGGGTTATATCCCCAATATAACCTATTTATAAGTAGGTTATATCCCATTTACCAACCATTTACTAATTTCCTGGGACATCCAAGAAAAGGTCAACAATTTTTGTCATGGCAGTTTGGAGGGGGGGAAGTGACCCATGTGGTTTTGTCCTCACGGACTAGGGGGGTCGGGTGGGGTCTGGTTGGTTGAGTCTAGGGAGTCCGATCCCAACAAAGCGACTGGGACCCTGCATGTCAAGTCGCCGACTATTAAGATAATGCGAGACAAATTTTGGATGATTAAAATTCCCTACTTCAAACACTAGTCGACTTGGTGAAATTCCCCCTATCTTTTGGAAAACATGATGGAATGGGGGACTTCCAGGGTAGGATAATGTCATTTCTGGCTGCCAGTGAGAAAATCTCCGTGAACGACTTGAGTCAGCTAAATGGTTAATTGCTGGTTTGAGGCCCGGTGCTTTGGGATTTGAATCAGGGTACTCCTCAGTAACAATCCTTTCATAAGGGGATCCTATATCCAAACCACCACTTTACCATTAGTTGATTGAACACTGAAAAAACAAAATATCCGAGGTGAATTGCCATTTTCGATTCAAGGCACATGTCATCGCCAGCTTTTTGTTGTCCAGGGAGCCTAGGAACTAAGTAGTAAGTGCGTTCTAATCAATCTAACCCATAGGATCCATACATGGTATGTTTACCTACATTCATACTTCATGTCTAAAGGTAAATGTAGGTTTAAACATACCAAACATGGATTGTATAAGTAATCAGGCTGGACACACACCATAAGTAGGTTACAACCCAACTTCCATGGGTCCACCATGGCAAGTGCCAAGGGGAAAATGGTGGAAAAACCCTTGGGATGGAGGGCCCTTAGCTGTTTAACAATCTCGGAGTCTTTTAAAAGGTATATGGGGTTGACTTTTTAAGGGAACTATCCCAAGGGCACCACCATTTTCAATGAAAAAAATCGGATTTGCTTTATGTTTCCTTCTTTAACAGAAAAGCAGGTGGAAAACCCATGGATTTTCAAGCCTTTCATGTCCTTATAGGTGATCTTCAAAAAACCTGCGTTCAGGCTCCGTGAGTGAGCAAACCAGTCTGCGAGTTGCTCGCGGTTGAGGTGCTTTAGCTCCAGCCCGATTCCATCGAGGCGTTCCTTCGCCGATTCCATCGAGGCGTGCAAGTTCTTCGCCTTTCGCCGCCCTCCCTTCTGTTTTTTGGTGTCTTCCAAATCGGTTGCCAGGTTAACCTTGAGTTTTTGGTGTCTTCCAAATGGGTTGCCAGGCCAACCTTGAGTTTCGGCCTTGAATAATCAAACCTTAGAGCGGTTGAAAGGCTGAATTTCCGTCCGTGAGTCGGTGCTCCTGGTATCGAATTTTCCGTCTTACGGTGGCACAGGATTCTCGCACACGATGGATAGTCCAAACATCAACCAATGGAGCCACGAAGAAAACCCTTATTACTTTCCATTATACTGGTGGGTTAATAGGGACCCGGGATCCTTATAATGGTTTATCATAATCCCTTTATACCTGGGTAGTACCGTAGATGGACAAATTATTTATTCAAACCTGGACAACTTTATCCCCAATTTCAAAGTTGTTTTCTTCTTCCAAGGGTTGAGACGGGTGGACAAAACAAATCAAACCTTACAGCATGACATGTCACGCACACGTTGTTTAACTTTGACATTTGGGGACGGGGGTGTCGGTCCAATCTTTTCCTCAAGGTTTGAATAATTTGTCCATCTGCGGTATTTCATCCCCTATATACATATATATATAAATAATATCTATGCTAAACAACCGTTTGGGCACTTTTTTCAGGAGCCAGCAGCCGATGAAAAGGTTTGTTTTCGGACCGCCCTGATCTGTCTGTCTTCCCATTGGAGGCACATGGGCCAGACCCCTTGATTCATGTTACAGGATTCCCTACTACCCTGGGGCAAAGTTTGGTCGACTTGGATTCCCTCGCTTGTACCACCTCGAAAGCAGATGGCTCAACTCCCATCTATCGGTTTATCATGGCCCCTTACTAAGCCACCTTTTGAAAGTTGCGCCATCTACTTTCACCACAGTGGTTCATCCTGATGGTTCAGAAATCCTTTTAAAATTCTTAAGCTACCAGTCAAGCGTGGCCGCTTCATGACCGCTGGGATTGGAATAATTTTTCTGAGAATGGGAAAATGGAACCGAAATACCTATGCGTTTCGGAGGTGATTGGACACTCCAAGCCATCATTCTCTGACAATCTGACTGGATGAAAAATTCTCTCCCGAAACGGTCCCGTCACGGTTGCGATTTGGGCTTCCCACGTTGTCCATGTGGTGGACCTCGGGGTAGGATGGGTGCAAATTCGTGGTGGTTAGGGTCTGTTGAAGTTCGACTTGTTGCTGGTAGACCCCCCCATCCCAAAACTACCAGCTTACCCTGGAAAAAAACCCAGGCCCCAAAAGGAAATTTCACCAGACTATCAACTTCAGGGGTGGATGCAGGGATGGGAACGGCTGGTTCACCGTGAAAAAACATCCGGGCCTGGGAGAAGGCGAACTTGGAATTTTCAGCATTTTCAGGTTTGACCTGTGTTTTCTGTCGATTTACAACCTAGATTTCTCTGAAATAATAGGATTTCCCTTCGTCAGCTACCTTTTGGGGGCCGAGGTCGTGTGTGGTTGCTATAATTTGACCAAATCATTTGTTTGGGAAATCCATTTGCAAAAAAAATCCCAAGGTGTAAACTTTGGGACGATTCTTTTACATTTTTGCATCCCCCAAAATCTTCCGGTTTTTTCCACCAAAAACGAGTTTGGACAGGACCTCTCCATGGTTCAAAGTGAGAAAAAAAACAAACTTGCTTAGAAAAAAACGCAAGTCAATACAACTTAGGTCTCTGCAAGTCCAAGTCGACAATTAAAACAAACAAGTTTTCACCGAGTCGACTGTTTGTTTGAAGTAGGGAATCTTAATCATCCAAACCTGCAGACTGTAGTCTAAATAGTCGGCTTCTAGGGCTAGGGGCAAAGATATTTCAAGCCTCTTCACTCCTACACTCTTTGAAACTAACAGCAAAAACATCTGAAAATGGGCCTTTTGCCAAAAAAGGAAATCTGCTTTTCAGAGCTTTTGCTAGTTTCAGGGAGGGTATTTCCTGAATCTAAGTATCCATTTGTCACCCCTGGGGTCATTTTGAATGCTGTTTGTTTGATCATCTCAGATTTGCCTTAAAGCTTTAGATGCTTGGAAAAAAAGGGTACGACGATAAGTATATCTTTTTGACGCAAGTGGTAATTTACCACTAGGTAAAACAAAAACAAGATCTTCAACAAATCCAGCAATACAACATCCAGAGGCTCCCCCAAACTTTCTCAAGGTTTCACCTCCTATTTTATTTCAACGGAGGCTGATTGCTGAATTGCTTGGCATTCGTGCCACGGAGAGCAGCAGCATTACATCGCAAAGATATCCTCCAGAAGCCATTGCACAGACCTTGCGAGGTGTACACCCTGCAAACTAACATGGAACACACAAACGGAGGTTTGGTTTGGATGATTTTCCTTTTCGGTTGGGTGATTTTTAGGTTCCAGCCCTTCATTTTGTGCGTGGTTCTTTAAACATTTTCATGTTTGTGCTCCAGTTGGGATGGCAAGTTCTATTTTGGATGTTTTGCAAGGGACTGCTTCATGACATCATAAGGGGTCGCTACTATATATCACCAAGTTTTGAAGTCGTCTAATGGGAAAATTCAACTCTGGAAAGCACAAAACATAAAAGCAACCATATCCGTTTCCAAACTACTTCTATCATTTGGAACTAACCCCCACTCTGTAACAGTGGATAAACAATCTATTGAATTTTCTGAAGAGGCCAATGCTCACCTTCACTTTCCACTGTTTGGGTATACCCCAATTTATCAGCATCACAAATGCACAAAACAATTTCTGCAAGAGTTGGTCATCTTACTCAGAGGCAACCGGATTTTTCGATGCGAAAAAATCCGGAAAAAAACTGGACAAATGACAGCAATAAATTGAACTCCAGGTTTCTTTCAGGTTCTCCTTGATTTATGAAGTAATCCCCATATAACTTGGTTTCGAAAGGTGAGTTTATCCTGACCTCTCAATCCAGTGGCTATTTTGAGGACCCAAAAACAGCCCTGCAAAAAACAGGGCTTCAAAACCCCTTGATTGAAGGGTCCAGTGATTCTTAGGGCGAACTTTACACGGCCGGACACGGAAGTTTGGAATCAAGGATGAACACATTTTCCAATTGAAAATTAGAAACTGTTAGTTGACCGGAGTTTCTTGTTCGCTTCAAAATTGTTGAAATGTTGGACATTCCGTTTAGATAAATGATTTTTTACAGATGGATATCACCTATTCCATCAAAAATAGCTTCCGTTCGCACCACCTAGGTCGGACCCTTTTTGAAAGTATTTCACCTTACATACTTGGCACCACACGAGCTACGGAAAACTTTCCATTGAATCCTGGTTGTTTAATAGGAATGCTTATTTATCATAATGGTTCATTGCAATCCCCATATCCCCATATAACTGGGCAGTATGTCATCCTGGATGTGACCTAAACAACCAAGTTTAGTTTCATTGTTCACATCGACTTAAACCAAAAGGCGGTGTGGGGTGGTGTGGCACAAGGGTGTTGGGGGGGCATGGATCCCAACCCAAAATAATTTCAAGTGAAAAACATCCCCAAAATCATCATGCCCAAAAAAACATACGGAAACCAATGATATGTAACCCCTAAACCCATCACTCATTTTTAATGCTTTATGATATTATCATGCTTTTTCATTTTACCAACCCCAAACAGTTCGGAAGAATCTTCTTTTCAAACCACTGGGTTTCAGTAATCATATTGAGTGTTTTTTTTACGTGTCACAATAAGAAAAAAAATCCCAGAACTCGGAGGATAGGCCGCCACTTAGGATACGTGGTTGCTTTAAGGGGTAAACATCCACCATTTATAACACAACTAAACCTACTTGGAGGACTTACTACTGTACGTGTTATGAAAAAAGGGAAATTCTCCGGGCCTCAACTGGATAGTCGGATTTCTGTTCCATCAACAATATCACCATAGTTCTTAATCATTTACAAGCCATGCTTGGATGTCGCAGGAAGATAGTAAATATTAGTAAATGATTAGTAAATGGGTTATAACCCTAAGATACCCCATTTGTAAGTAGGTTATTATCCCATTTATTAAGCATTGATCCTAACTTCCGTCCCGGGACATCCAAGTGGGATGATCCTCCAAGAATTCCCTCCTACGTTGTTTGGGACGACTCCATTGATCCGCAGGGTGGCCTTGTTGAAATCCCATACATCGGGTGCCACCAAGCAATTTGGAAGTTTCCTCGGCCCAAAACGAGGAAACATGTTTTGACCTGACGATTCGTTGGAGATGTTTTTTTTGAAAAGGTAAGGTTTTTGAATCATGTAAAAAATGGATAAAAATATATAAAAATGGTGGTTAATTAAAATCTTAATAGTCAAATTGACTTACCAAGAGTTTTTCACGAAAAAAAACACTTTCTCAACATGGGAATCTCCGCTTTAGTTGACCAACAAAAAATGCCATTACCCGCAAGCCAATCGAAGTCACACCAGAGTCTATTTGAGGTTTTTTGGCTTCAGCAAACACCTCGAAAATACGTGAAGAATGAGATAGAAACCCTTTTCTTGGATGTGCTTGTTGGATGCTTGGAAAAAGTCAAAAACATATTTTCCCAAAAAATGGTTTGATGGCCAAGCGATTGCTG
Organism: Breviolum minutum Mf 1.05b.01; assembly: GCA_000507305.1. Taxonomy (NCBI): domain Eukaryota; class Dinophyceae; order Suessiales; family Symbiodiniaceae; genus Breviolum; species Breviolum minutum. The sequence goes on from DF239130.1 coordinate 170,177, forward strand.
TTTGCGGAAAAAAAAAAATCACACCACCTTGAAAGAATTTAAGCCGAAATCGGGGGTGAAAAGAAACTCAAATGTTTGAAATTACCACCAGCCAGCTTCTTCCAAGTGACCTTTTGATTCCCCAAATGGAGGTCACTTGGCCCCTGAAAAGGTCACGAATAAAACTCCCAAAAAGGTCACGAACGGAAGAACCTGGAAGGTTTCTGATTATTCACCACCATGTTTCTCTTGTGACAAGGCCTAGTATCAAGTCAAATGATTTCAGATTGGGGGGCAAATATTCAAGGGGAGTAGGGATCGCAGGCCCAATTTCACAGAGGTAACACAACACAACAAACACCTTGATTTCAAAATTCCTAACCCCCCTTTGAGCACTGTTGTTTTTGATAAAACCAGCTTTGTGATGAAGTACCTCTTGGCAAAAAAAGGCCCCCAGAATGCCAACCCAATGGACTAAAACAAAGTTTCATGTAAAGGTTCCTGAAAACAAATTTTTGTTGAAAAAACTTGAGCTCGTACTTGGAGGATCATCCCAATTAGTAAGTACTTAATAGCCATGGTTCTTAAGTCCCCTAAGTAGGGTTGTTTTGGTGAATAAGTGGCTTGTAACCCCCTTAACTAACCACGAATCCTGAGTGGGGCGATCCTCCAAGCATGGCCCCACGGGTCAAAATGAGCGTTTCACGATTTTGGGACCACACAATTTTTGGGGAATCTTTACTACAAGGTGGGCCCCCTACCGGTTGTAACTCCATTTATAGGGGTTATAACCTCAGTTACCCATTTATAAGGCCATTTATAGGGACTATAACTCAATTTATAACTAATAGGGGCCCACCTTGTACTGACATGTCCATTTGTCTGGGTTGTAATCATGAAATTGAACCACGCAGAAATGGCTCCGGAATCGGCTTCGTTGGATCCGATGGATCCATGCCATGCCTTAGGCGCATTCCCACTGGTAGCAGTGTCCAACCCAACCTGTGGGAGCTGTTTTTCCACAATTTCGGTCGAAGATTTTCAAGTTGCTCTCGGACGGACTTCCACGTCATTGCGTCAATCACACTGGAGATCCGCTTTGCCGACTTTTCCTCGCTGTCGTCCAGATGCTGTCACTTCTCAGTGAGGTAGTGCAAAGGGTCTCCTGCGTGACAAGCCAGCGCGCGGCTCTGCGGCCGCGCTCGGCTTCGAAGGCGTGCTGGTCGTGCATAAAGCCCTGCACAAGAACGGCTGTCTATAGCATCCAGAGCCATGACACAACATAAACCGAAACCCCACGATGAAAACAACAAACAATAACACTTTTCTGGACTTCAAGAATGCATGAAGATCAAGCAAATTCAGATATACCCCCCTGATTCTCAATACATACACCACCTTGCTGTAGCGCCCCCAAAACGGAAGTGTTAACAAGTGCTTGCAATCATGGAACGTCATATAGTCAATTTTTCAGGCTTGCTGTAGCACCCCCGAAATGATAAAAGGCACTATCTCTACTATTGAGGGAAGAAATTGGGCTAACCAGCTGATAGGCGCTTATCTCAATATTTACAAAGTTTAATATCGATCTCAGGTGGTGTAGGATTTCAACCATTGGAGTGGGTTGGGGTTTGTGTTCCCTAGAATCGCAATGAAAATACCGCTTGTTTGAAATAGGGATTCCTATTAGATCGTTCCATTCTTAACGGTGTGTGTGTGTGTGTGTGTGTGTCCGTGTCCAAGGAGGGCCCCCCCACTTAGGATATGTGCTTAGAACATGGTAAGAGGGGATAGCCATCGCACCTGGAAAATGATCCGACATCCTTATGTAATAGGTATATTAATCTCGAAGTATTGGGTTGATGACAATCCCCTACATGGAATCATTGAGAGTTTAGACCCCGCAGTGAACAGTGATCAAAAAAGTTCTGACAAGTTTTGATGTTAAACGAAGCGCTGAGTGAAATTGTCAGCTTCCCACAGTCTAACCGCTACCCAAACAACACACCCCATTAACAGGCAACATGTAATCACATATAACATTGTAACCCAATATCACTAGAGCTCTACCCCCCCTGGACTTGACAAATCCAACTGTCTTACTTAGTAAATTCCCCAGACTACTTGGAGGATCATCCCAGATAGTAAGTGGTTAGTAACTATGTTTAGTAAGTCCCCTAAGTAGTGTTCTTCCCCTTCCAAATGGCCTAAATAGCTTATAAATGGGGGTTACTAACCACTTACTAACTGGGATGATCCTCCAAGTATTTCATTAATCCCAGGGACAAACGAGAAATCCACTGGAGGTGCGTTTGAATGGCTTTGGTCTCAATGATCTGCTCCTCGATTCCAGCGTTGCGGTGATTTCGTGGGTTCGTCCAGATGAAAAAAACACCCTCAAGGGCTGGCTTGCAACTTGGATGTCCCGTTGGAAGTTACACCCCAGAAGATTAACATGGAACATGTCCTCATGGAGGCCTGGAAGATCCTTTTCCTTTCTTTTCATGGGTGATTTGCAGGTTCCAGCCGTTAAATCTTCCAGGGTGTAGGATCAATGGGTACTAAATGGGTTATAACTTATAACCTACTTAAAGTATAAACGGGGTGTATTGGAGGGTTATAACCCACTTACTGCTGACCTTTTACAAAACTTCCGTCCCGGGACATCCCACGCAGTTTGCCAACCTCAAAAATAGGCCAAGCCTTGCCCCAAAGGAAAGATCATCTTCCAACCCATTGATTTGCAGAAGCGAAGTGTTATCTAAGAATTTTCCAACATACCCCTGGAACATACCCCAGACCCCCAACCAACGGTTTATGAAGGAATTCCTTTCATTTGGGGGTTTAGGGATTCCTGGGGTATGCGCCAAGGGTATGTTGTTTTTTTTGGCTTCAGGGAGGCAGTAAAAATGACCCCTCAGCAGCAGATGCCTTGGAATATTTTTCCAACAGGACGAGGACATCAATCCGGCCAAAAGGTCCCTAAAACAAGGGTTTCCATATATTTCCAAGTCAAACTTCATGCACTATCATAAGGGAAATCCCTCCAAAATCACCATACATTTGCATTGTTTGATCACCCCCAAATAGGTAATTTAATGGCCCCTGCACAAAAATCAATGTTTTTTTTGGACTCTCCGGCTGCCCTGTTTGGAGGCAAACTTTGGCCTAAGGGAGGTCAGTAGTTCCAAATGAAACCCCATGTACTCCCCCCCACCCCCCCGAAAACACTAAGATTGATATCTTGTTAAAAGGAACAATTTTCAAAAGGAAAAGAAACAACTACACCCTCGAAGTTTAACATAGCCCCTGAAAAATGATGGTTTTAAGATTACTTTCCTTTTGGGATGGTATATTTTCAGGGGCGAGCTGTTAAACTTCCAATGGGTATAGTCTTCTAATCAGCATTTTTCATGGGATATGTTTGCTGGGAGGGCTTGGGAGTGATTTGCGACTCGTTTTTTCCAAGGACTTCACTCGAATGGCGGCAGAATGGCTTTCCAACCAAAAACAGGGGGAACTAAAAACGAGATTTGACGTGTGGTGTTGAATCTTAAATTGAATATGCTGCCGGTTTCATACAAAGTACCATATATCCTGTGCTGATTTAAGATAATCTACCTATGCGCTCAAGATGATTTACACCCCCTAAAACTCACGGTCGGATATCAACAAAGTCTCCTAGTTGAAAGGAAAAAAAATCCTTCTCCAAACCATGATTTCTAGGATCTTTATCTAGTTGGTGGTTTCAACCCCTTTGAAAAATATTAGTCAAATCGGATCATTCCCCCAGGTAGGGGTGAAAACAAAAACTATTTGAAACCACCACCTAGATACGGTAGTTTTCGGGACTGATTTTGAAAATGTCCAAAAAGAAATCACCTGCAAACACCATCTCTGTGGCCCGAAAAAGAACAAACAACGGGACACTTATCCGTATCCATGGGACGAACGGTATATTCACCTACATTTGGTTGAATCTTATGATATCTTATGGTAAATGTAGATAAAATATACCAGTCCCATGCATCATATGGATTATATATATTTTTTTTGGTCACCAGGAAAAGTAGGGTCCACGTCCTGTGATCCTTCGATTCCAATGGTGCCATTTCCAATGCCTACCTCGGTGTTTCGGGCTTTGCGATGAATGGGAGATCATCCAAGTGTTTGGAGAAAAAGTTCATTTTCCAGCCAGCTATTTTAGATACTGTTGATGGCTGAAATCCTGCACCACCTGGGATGGTTAAAACCCTTTAAATAATGGGATAATCATCCATCCTTGGTGGTGCAGGATTTCTTCCATCAACAGTATGTCAGTTTGCTAAGAGTGAACTCTAAATTCTGCCAATTCCTATAGGTACGTCTCTTTATTATGAAGGGGTCCTTGCAGGCTGCCCTGCATCGCTACAATGCGCAAACCCTGTCTTCTTAGTGCAAAAGATGCTTGGTGCAAACGGCTTCCAAGATTGAAACCTGTACCGGCCTGTACCCTCCTGAAAATTCAAGAATGGATACACCACCGAAATAAAACATAGCCACTGCAAATTGATGATTGGAAGACTAGTTTTCTTTTAAGATTGCCTTTTTCAGGGGCTATGTTAAACTTCCGGGGTGTACCCCAAAAACATCATTTGGAAAATGATGCCTCCGGCGCATCATTCTTTTTGCTATCTATTTGTCAAATTTCTGGGCTTCAAAAGCAACGTCAATGTCAAAAGCGTTCCCAGTTTTCCATGAGAATCGTACCCTTGGGTTTGGGATCACATGTGAAAAAAATCTCGCATGTTGGATGTTTCACTGACCAGGTGATTCAATTCGTGACCAAACTTTATACCCAAACGTTTATATATAGCCTTTGAGGGGGTCACGGAGTTCCCTCACCATCCCAAAAAGGCTACAACAGGTCCGAAAAGCCCCGGATCATACTGCCCAGTTACGTGGGGATTATTTCATAAACGACTGTAAGGATCTCGTCATTAAACAACTCATGGAAAGTGTCAGAGGGTTTTCTCCGTGGCTCAAATCAATTCAATGCAACCAAAGAGGAAGGCATGGCAAACATTCATGATCAAGGGATCCTTGTAATGTCTTATTACTTTTTAATTGCTATAAAACAGAATAGTATAATCCCTTTTATAACACAACCAAAAATTATGACACAACAAAAAACAGTGGCTTTGGTCAATAAATCTCAAGGTATCGTCTTTTACGTTTCTTTGTTCTTGCGCCAAGGAGCAGAGCCCTCGACTCCCACAATGTGTGCATTGGGATAGGCCACAGCTGCCTATCGTGAAGGGCTTGCGGAAGGCTTTCTGCAAAAACATCCTGAAGGATCCCCCCAAACTCCCACCGAAATTCCACCCAAACAAAGCGACCATTGAGTTCAAGCCGATCCGATGCCAAGAAAACAAATAAAACCTGATATTTGATGAATAGATACCCCAAAGGATCTATATGTATGGCAAATGTACCTAGTTCTACCATAAAACATCAACATAACATCAGCTATTCATGTATAGGTAAATATAGAATTGTCCCATGGATCCTATCGGTACCCCAAAAAGGTTCCTAAATAAACCATCGATTAGCAGGTCAGAGTTTGATACATTGTCACCTGTCTATGAAAGACACCTTCACAACTTTGTTGGAAAAAACGATTAAGAAGGTCCTAAAGGCTCCCCTGCTGGACAAACACCAGCTGTATGTAGGTTATTTTATGAAGCAAAGAAATACATTGAAAAAAAAACACCATCCATTTTGCTTAAAAGAAATTCATCATTCATCGGCGAACAAAAACCCTGAACATTCACGCATGTCCCTGAAAAGGGACCATCATCCAACCATCATTTTTGAGGGCCAATTCCATCCCATTCTTAGTGGCCAATTCATACGAAATTCCAATTTCATTTGGGCGACACTTAACATGGGTTTTGGCACCTTTTCTCTTAAAAGCTACAAGCACCCACGGGTTCGGCCTGCAAACTGAAGAAACCACAACAGCTGCCCAAGTCTAACATCGAGAAGTGCTCCTGGCCCGTTTGGCTTTTTTGTTGTTGTTTTTTTTTCTACTTGAGCAAGAGCAACAAAACCATGAAATGACATGGAAAGCTGATTGGTTCATGACGGGTTCCTGAATTAATGGCTTATTGAAGCATCCCGAAATATACATAGGTAGTATCTATGTCATCCCCCTTAAACAGCTTCAACCAGCAGGGTCTTGAGTGGTCACTGCTCACTTGGATGATGATTTCTTCATTCAAGGGTTGCCTCATGTAGGGTTGTAAAACACTGTTGAAACAATTTCCTGTAAAACTATAGGCTAACTCCAGGTTGACATAGTGCTTGCATGTCCCTAGAAGACCACCATTCAAGTGGTCAATTCTTTGGGATGTGAACCATCTCAATCATGACGTCAAGATTTGTTGTGAACACTGAAGATCACTCTAGGGTAAAAGTAGATGATTATACTACTCATGTAAACTAATGTAGTGGATTCAAATCATATCATATTCCCAAACACTCACTGTATGGTCTATTTACTCTATTTACCTACACTTACCATGAACATTAATCGAATGTAGGCAAATATATGATACATTTAGTGTTTGGGTATAGGAATTTAATCGTTAACACCCTATACTAACCTTAGATCTGTTTGTCAGACAGTTGGTTTACAAAGATCCGTGAAACATATTTCGACCGCGATGAAATCGCGATGAATCCCCTTTTTTTGGTTTTCAATGAGGCTACAAGACGCAAATTTTGGGGTGGGAGATTCACAAAGATGAATCTCCTTTTTTGGGGCCTGAAATTTTCAGGGCTTTTCAGGGAGTGTACTTGGCCAACGCCCCCCAAAAATGGATGTAGTCTACAGTACCAGGAGTCGACCTGAGTCGAGGGGAGCACTGCCGAGTGAAGGTGCCAAAGAGTGTTGTCCGGTGGAAACCCATCTGCAAAGCGTGAGATCGCAAATGTTCCGCGACCTTTATTTGGAACATCGATCAGAATCATCTCCAAGCTGCATTTGCAAGTCTGCCTTCTACATCACGATTGCCACATATCTGTTTCCATTTTAACACCCACTTGAAACGCAACAAAAATTTACGGCACAGGTGAGGGAGGCATGCTTCTGCCATGCATTGTGCTTCTGCCATCGGTTCAACTCTTTGATCATGGCTGCCTTGCACTTCCAGGTTCGAGGCACCTGAAACTTACAAATCCTCCTAAGGCGAATGGTGTTTGATCGGTGTTTTTTTTGGGGTTACCCGTCATACCAAACCTCCAGGTTTCAGTGTTTGGATTAGGTCTGGTCAACCTACCACCCCTCCTTAACGAACCCCCCCCCCCCCAGAAAGCTAGGGTTTCTTATTAAGGGAAACCGACGGTCAATAAGCCCTGATCATAAGGCGTTATTTAAGCAATGATTGGTGGGGGGTAGGTTGACCAGCCATGATTGGTAACACTTGGGGGTATCCCCGGCCCACTAACCGTGGATCCAGTGAAGGTTTACAGGGCCCTTCAAAAAAATCAACAGATGATTACTTCACTGGCATCGTGGGTGGGGGATACCCCCAAGGTAACAGCCCAAAAACAACGTTCAAAACATCATTGTCCTCCCCAAAAGCTTTCTGAAGCCCATCGTCGATGGCAGCCCAACCTGCTAGCTCCGACCAACGCCAGGCCACCCCCTCCCCAAAAGGTGAAAAATGGATGCCATTTTGAAGGGAAAATCTATGGTTCAACAACCCTTGAATCTCGGAGATTCCTATTGGAAACCACAATTTTTAGGTGCTATGTTAATTTCAGGGAGGGTATTCATCCCTAAGAATCCTACCCAAATGCTCCATTTTACCACAAAAAATTACCTACATGAGGTTGGTGAAAAATGGCCACATCAAAAAATTGGGGGAAATGGCTGCAAAGAAGGTCAATATTCCCATGCCATGGAGTATCTGGATTAAAGAACACCTAATTTTTTAAAAATGGTCTACCGTCCCTGAAACTCACATTTTCGCTGAAGATAGGGAAGGCCCCCAAAAGCAGAATCGTATGAACCAACCATCCATTTTTGGGTGCGAACTGTGAGTTTCAGAGAAGGCAAGCCTTTTTTTGTTACCCATGACAGATCCATGGGGCGAACGGTAAATTTTCCTATTAAATTTACCAGAAAAACTCAACTATAGTCACATGTAGGTGAATATACTGTACCAGTCCCATGGGAATCCTAACGGGCTTTTTCGGATCGCAATTTCTCAGAAACTTGCCATGTTCTTTTTTTTTAAATGGTGCTTCTTTCATCTGGGGAGTTAACTCCCGGAACTCAACTTCCCTGACTTGCCTGCCCCCTAACTACGATCCGGATAAACAACGGAAATAAGGGGCCCCCTTTTGAAATAGCCTTACAAATTTGGGTAGGCTCCGGTTATAACCTCTGCAAGTTGGAGCGGCTGGGGGTTAAACTCCTGAACCCAGCTGATTTGAGCTGTAAGCTGAAATATTCCACAACCTTCAATTTTGCTTAGTTGATAAAGAAACCTCCTGAATACAACACAAAGAAAGGAGGACTGTTTTGTCTCCCAATTTTTCTTGAAGATGTCATTGTTTGTGTTTCAATTGGTTTTGCTAAATTAATGTCCACCTTTCGAGAACAATATCTTAGACAGTTTTTTATGGGACAGGGTTTGTGAGGAATGCTCCCCTTAAAAAAACAGACAAAGAGACAGGTGGAAAGACCCATTATTTTAAGACACCAAAGGTGATGTTTAAAACCATCAAAAAGGAAACATATAGCAAACCCTGTGGGATGGCACAAAAAAACACTTAGGGGACAGTGCAGTACTGGCCAATTATATAAACTCCCTGAAACTAACGTAGCACCTGCCAGGAAGCCATCCCAAAATGAAACGAGTCTTCCAACCTATCATTTTTCAGTCGCCAATGTTAGTTTCAGGGAGGGTATTAAATATTTGAATATGTCCATTTCTTTCCCATCTGTTTTCTATGATTTTGTCCATCACCAATGGTTTATTTGCGGTGTTGGGTGACAAAGCATTCAAAAAACACCCCATCACGAGTTGAACTGTCAATTTTTTAGGGCAAAGGATGCATGCTTCCAGCATCTTTCGGAAAAAATCTTAGACCTTTCAGACTGTGTCACGCTAAGATGTGCCGATGTCCCACAGCAAGCATTGCTCCCTCTGAAGGAGTTTTGAACTATCCAACGCTGCCATACAGGCTCTGTTTGCACCAGCGATAGTTTGAGGTCTTCAAAAATGTTCAAAATCATTGTGGAACTTTCATCATTTCCCATGAATTTGTGTACCTCGTGATATCAGGTTGAGTTCATTGGTGTTGATAGGTCTTTCGATACGGTAAACACATCATTCCCACAATGAGAAAGAAATATCTCTACCCAAAACTGCTTGAGGCAAAACAAACATGTCTTCAAGCTATACAAACAGAAACAATTCAAACAACATACTTTGGGATGGCATCAAGTGACGCCACTTGACAAATGGAACTAAGGTTTCTTTGATACCGTAGGCATCGTGCGAAGCACGGATTGCCCAATGCCACCCCCGCCCCACAGAAAGCCGGAGTAATTAAGGGACACTTGTTGGCATAGCGGGGGTACCGTTCGATTCCCATGAGAAACATCACATATTGAAAACCAAAAAGATCATGCCTTTCTTTTGCCGGGAAAGGTGGGCGTTCTGCGGTGAATATATGGACACCCATGAAAACACACCGATGAACTGATGAACATGGTATGTTACATTCAGAAATGCAAAGATCCCATTTTAAGATCCCAGGGTTTGCCATAATGACCTGAAACAACCCTAAAAAAATAGGAGAAACCCGAACCATCACTAAGGGGACAAACGCTACCTGTCAATCTTTAGGGGCCCAATTTTCCCAACGGTTGGTCCTTATAGTGGACCCCGGATCCCATTTTAAGAAACTGCAGTTTGTTACATCCCCATTCCATGGGTCCAAGGCACGGGTGACAAAGTGCTGCCAAGGTCGGTCGATGTACCTGGGGAACCCCGCAGAAAACCGTCGTTTGGGGCGTTGTTGGGGTGGAAAAGAACCAAAAAACAACGAGGAAAATGGGTGGTTTGATGAATTTAAGTGGTCAAATTGGTGGCTGAAAAAATGGAGGTTTGTTTAAAAAAAAAGTGGGGAACAAATTGTTGTTTCCCTTTTTTTGTTGGGCAAGCTACAAAAGCTTTTCTTTTTCAGGGGTCTACGTCTACACTTCTGAAAATTAAGATGGTTCGTTCACGTATACCCAGATCTTCTAGACATGTGAAATTTCTGCCCAAATTGGTGAGTTTTTTTGGGAGAATTTTGGCACACATTCTACACACAATTTCGGAAGATCCAGGTATTCCCTAGAAGTCCAAGGCAAACATGAAAAACAAAAGGATTTCACCAAGTCGACAATTTTCAGTAGGGATTTTAATCATCCAAAACTTTGATTTTAATAGACTTTGATTATATACCCACATGACGACTTTTTTCCCTGCTCACGTGAACTCTGCTTCCGGCAAGCGTACGGCCAGGCGCGCGTCGGCCGTAACCTGTGGGGCATCCAGTTGATCCATGCGTGGAAGGTTGTGAAGCAACGACACTGGAGAGCCTAATTGGAAAGAAAAGGTTCATCATCTTGGAGAACAAAAAATCCACTTGAAGATTGATTGTGGGAGGAAGAGTGATGATGATGATGATGATGATGATGATGATGATGATGATGATGATGATGATGATGATGATGATGATGATGATGATGATGCCTGCTCAAGGTTGCCAGTTTTGTAGAACTTTATTTGTGACACATCCAAAATTTCGTTGAACACATGGGAATTTTTCGGGAGGAAAACATGTCAGCAGGTTGTGTGAACTTTCACGGTATACGATGAGCTTGGATTTTTGCTGGTCCCCCTGGAAGCCAGAAGATTGCTCCATGTATGGTGGATTTATCTACAGTTGGTTGATATTCTAAAATCCTTCCATTTATGTTACCTAGGTGCTGGTTGCATCCCACCCATTTGGTTCAAATATGCGCAAGCGCCAAATTAGATGGAATTTTCCCCAGAAAAATCGGGGTGAAACTTTCCACAAATATTTGAAAAACCCCACCACCTGGATGATGATGATTTTCCCACTTACAGGGAACAAAAAACCTACTTAGACATGGGGATACGGTATTCCTTGGGGATATTTCACCCATTGATCCGATCACCCTTGATCCTCCCTTCCCTTCCCCCTTGAGTTGGGGACCCCAACTCCTTCGGGCGCCGTGAGCCATAGACTTCCACCAGACTTACTGCTTGACGCCGAAGCCGTCGATGGAGCCACCGGGGGATTGCCGGTGCCGGTGGCGCTGGGATGGCCTGGGGTGGTCCGGAACTATGGGGTGTGACCAAACCCAGAGGATCCATGGTGGGATTGGTATGTCTTTACCTACAATTTGCAAACACAAATCAACTTAAAGGTAGTACGTAAATATACCGTTCGTCCTATGGATCCTATGAGAAATGCCACGATTTTTAACCCCCAAGAAATCGCCGGCCTGAAAAGGGGGGGTTATTAATGGATCATGTTGGTTGGTAAGCCCTTAATATCCGGCCGGCTATTTCTTGGGGGATGGCATTGGAGGTAGATGACCTCATGACCCGAGGCCATCCAGAGTATGTGCCTCGAACCTGATGGCCGTCCATTTCATACCTGGATCTTCTAGACATCCAAAATTTCTGCTCAAATTGGTAGTTTTTTTTTTGGGAGAATTTTGGCACCACATTTTACACACAATTTCGGAAGATCCAGGTATTCTCTATAGAAGTCCAAGTCGACCATGAAAAACAATACTCAAGGGGACAAAAACGAATCACCATGGTTGCTAACTACTTACTAGTAACCTGGATCTTCCATGATCTTCCGAAATTGTGTGTAAAAATTGTGCCGAATTAGGTATAAATGGGATGATCCTCCACGAACTTGAACTTGACACCTCCAAGCACCCACCCACGGAATCCAACCTCGACTCCCATCGTCCGAACACCCCGTCACCTGCTTGGCCTCTTCCACTCACGGCACGTGCAGCAGGTGAAGCCACTACGGCTTGACCCACCGCCTCGGAGTCGTATTTTTATGGTAAATGTAGGTAATTTTTTTACCATACATGGATGCTATGGGAACGAAAAAAGTCCCAAACGGCTGTTTAGGGAAGATGTCCTGGATGAATTCCTACTGCTGTTATGAGGGGATTTTTTGAATAAACCATGACATAAGGATCCCACATTAAACAACCAGGATGACTCATGGAAAGTAAGAAGGTGTTTTTTTTCGTGGCTCAACTATAAGGAACCAATCCGGAAGTTTTGGGACCCATAGATATTTCGATATTCAGATGATTCCGAGATTTCTAACCAAATAATTTGTAGGATGCTTGTACGATGGATTAAATATACATCAAGGGATTCCTTTGATGGGTTGTCGAGTCGTTCACCCGAATTTATCAGGGTGATATTTTTTAAATTTCCAGCACCTGAAACTAACAGCTAGTATCATGGCTAGTCAACCTACCCCCGCCCCTTACCTACCCCCCCTCCCAGAAATGAGGGTCTAATAAGGTCTTATTAAGGGAAACCAATGGTTAAGCCAAGCCCGAAGGCCGACTATTTTTTGGGGGAGCACGTGATCCGGGAGGATAAGGTTGACCTGCCATAATAGTAAGCACCGAACCTTTCCTTTTGAGTCCAAAGGCCTATTTTCAATGGTCTTTTGCTGTTCTGTTTTAGGGAGGGTAGAGTCATGAAAGCAATAACGTAGGCCCCCACAGGTCCCAGTACCACCAGTTTTTCGAGCAGCTGTGAGGCATCTTTTTGTCTCTCTTTTCAAAGCTCCTTTTTTCTGTCTCATTACTTGGACCTGTCGCATTGTCGCATTTTTATGGGAGCTTCCAATGCTCCATTGCATCATCCACACCCGCGCGGTGTGATCTTCGCGGCGCTGACTTCTCTAGTGAAGTCGCTAAGTGAAACGTGTTTTGCCGCCGTTTCTTTTGGGATGTTGGATATACATACAGGTTGAGAAAAGTGCTGCAGATTTTCAAGATTTTCTTAGTAGATTGGGCAAGAAAACTGAATCTAAAGTAAATGGTTTTTGAAGCATCTTGCTAAATCCGTGGAAGTTAACCACAGTTTGAGGATGGTGGTTCGGTTGGATTATGATAAACCAGTACTATAAAAAAGGATGGTTGGACTTCCAGGGGGATTTGAACATGTAAAGTAAGATGACACTGAATTTTAGGTGCTGATAAAATTGTAAATCATGCACGCCATAGATGCATCACCAGGGACTTTGATGCTGTTGACTGAAGGGTTTAGTGAGTTCAGAAATATCTCGTGCATCATTTACAATAGTCAAACATGAGTACTTCATACAACACGTAAGTGAGTATGCTACCTTTCCTTAAGGCTTATCAAATAGTTATACAACCGATTTGTTTTTTTCGTAGGACTGTCGTTCAGTTTGGCTTTTGTGACATCTCAACCGTATCATACTCCAACAATCCGATAATCCTATCTACATCTCCATCTTGGATCGGTTTTTTTCAGTATTTGCCGCCTTTGCTCCAGCTTCCCATGCCCCAATCACCTGGTTCAACCAGGTCGGTTTACAAGTTCTTTTTCCCAACAAAACGGTTCCGCAAGAAATGCGCGTAAGGTTGAGCACTCTTAGTGGGTTACATGGGGTACCCCCAAGATCAATGTGGGTACTGTTGGGACGATGAACTAAAGGTGTGCCAACTTGCCACGTGTTTCGGGCTACGAAGTTTGAATCAGGTTTCTTCCATGGGGAATGGAAGAAACGTGGCGCCAAGCTTCCCCCCCAAAGCAATTGGAGATGGAGAGTTAAACACAGGTTTTTTCTGTGGAAGCAATAATCACAAAAGTCACTTGGAGGTCCCATTGCAAGTTAGGATTTACTGGTTAGTAAATGGATTGTAACCCTAATATACACCATTTTTAAGTACAGTAGGTTCTAACCATCTACTAACCATTGATCCCAACTTCCAACGGGACATCCAAGTCAAGACCCCCTTAAGTTTGAAGTATTCAGCGAACAAAATCCAAGAAAATCAAAAACCCCTTACCCTCCCTGAAACTAACATGTCCCAGTTGCCAATATATCCGGTAACTAGTAACTATTAGTACTTAGAGGTTCAGAATACTTAGTAACTGGTTATATGTAGGTCTTAGGCGCCCCCAAACGCAAACGCAGGAACGCACGATCAGGATCGCACGATACGATCGCAGGGCCCGAACGCAATTGAAAAGGTTGATGTTTTGGGGTGATGATAAACACGAATGCATTTACAGGGCCCCGGAAAACGCATCCACAAGTGGGGCAATATGTTTTCCCAATATTTCATTGCAAGGGTGTTGGATGCGTTTACATTAGTTCGGAAAATGCATTTGATAAGTCTGCACTTTTGGTAGACAGAAACAAATTAAAACAGTACCAGAACTGAATGAAAACAAGTCTTGGATGGTCATCCTATTGAGCACCTGGTTAAGAATCATGGTTCTAAGTCCTTTAGGTAGCTATAGCCTAAATTTCAATATAAATTTCACAACGTACAAAATGGGATGATCATCCAAGTAATCACATCTGCACATGGGAAACGGAGGGGTGAATGGAATGCTAGGATTGAAGAAACTGAATTGTAATTCCAGATATTCTTCTGACTAAAGGGCATTTCTCCATTTCAAATGCTTCTTGAAGGGTGGGAGCTGCCCAGATGCGTTTTTCGAGGCTCAAAAAACGCATTCCAGATATTTCTCCATTTCAAATGCTTCTTGAAGGGTGGGAGCTGCCCAGATGCGTTTTTTCCAAGTTCAGAGAATGCATCTTGTCAAGGGTGATCCGTATTATCATCAAATTTGTCGAATGCGTTCTCTGAAGGAAAACAAACGCATTGGCGAAATTCCATTTCTACGAGCGGGAACGCACGACAGCGATCGCACGACACACGATCACGAACGCACGACCGCAGGCAGCTAAGATGTAGGTTTATAGCCCTTGTTAGGGGACATATAACCCACTTATAGAGGTTATAACCCTGGTTACTATCCACTTACTAAGTATCCTGAACCTCTAAGTATATAACTAGTAACAACCCACACCTGGTTCCACATATTTTTGGGGAAACTGACGAGATGAGGGATTGGTGTTTTCCATACCCTCCCAGAAACTAACATCATAGCACCCGCAATGGTTGGTTCAGATGAGTGTTCCTTTTGGAACCCCCCCGGCCCTCCCGGGTAGTCGTGCGATGCGAACGGTTAGTTCTGGCAGAGGTGAAGCTCCGAAGAAGGTCGGAGCTTCAATCATTATGGCTGGGGTAACCTATCACCCCCCTAGAATCACCTTACCCTTCACGAACTCCACTGTTAGTGGGCCGGGGAGGGGCCCCCAAGTGTTAGCAATCATGGCTGGTCAACCTACCCCCCACCAATCATTGCTTAAATAAGGCCTTATGATCAGGGCTTGGCTTAACCATTGGTTGCCCCTTAATAAGGCCGGCTAAAAAAACCCTTAGTTTCTGGGACGGGGGGTTCGGTAGGTTGACCCCCGCCCTACACTGGCAGCTTGGATGATGTGGGAATTCTTGGATGGAAAAAAACGTTGAAAAAACAGATTCTCCCGATTTGGTGATGAAAAAATGGTGGCTATTACTATGGAGTACAATCCGTAAAAAATCAACAAAAAAATACACATCCAAGAAAATGATCAATCTTTTCAAACCAAAACATCCCTGTTTCCCCCTAAGAATCCTGACCCCTCAAAAAATGGCTATTTTGAGGACCTATACACCCCTTTTTTTCAGGTTCGAACCCTTTCATTGGAGGGTCCAAGGATTCTTAGGGCTAGTCGCGGTTTCAATCCAGCCGTAAAAAAAACACCGAAGTACTCAACTTACACTCACTCAGCCATTTGGGAACATGTACTCTAGCCCAATTATAATATTTCACCAACCTAGCTTTTAGGAAAGAGATTTCCCTTTGCTAAACCCACCATTTGGGGGGCAAATCGGTCATGTGAGGTCGCAAGCTAATTTGACCAGAATGTAATGCAAGTTTAAACTCTATTTGTCTATTAAAAGTTTCCTCATCCCCGAAAGTTTTTAAGATCCCCGAGCACCAACTAGGGCTGGAAGCGGAATCCTTTTACCTGGATCTTCGAAAGAATACTAGTAAAACAAATGCCCAAAGTGGTGGACCAGTTTCTGTTTTGGGTGAGTTTCGGCACCAGGATTTTTACACAGTTTACAGAAAGATCCAGGAATTTCCTGTTGAATATTCGTCATCCACAAGTTGGATATCGCCAGGTTGGCAATCAACTTTTCATCATTTTCCCCGGGCGCCCTAAAAAATCACGGGGGAAAACCCGGTTAGAAAAGAGAGGGTAGTTTGGATGATGATTTTTCTTAGGGTTGGCGTTTTAATGTTGGGCGATGTTGGGAAACTCACCATGTTTCACGGATGCCTCCAGCTCAACATCACGCACCACTTTCCTCCCGATGGGTGTCAAAAAACCGGGCCAAAGGCATACCTTTCCATTGAATCCTGTTTGGTTGATAAAGGTATCCTTATAATCAATGGCTTATAGTCTAATCCCTATATAAGTGGGTAGTATACTCCCCCATGTACCCAAGTACAACGAGGGTTTTGTTTTTTTCATTGCCCATTTGCCGAGTGACCTTTCATCATCATGGCAAAAAGATCGCCTTTTCCACATCCTTTCTCTGGACCCAGACTCCATCTATCTTCCGTCCAGGCAGGCGTCTTGACAGCACTTTTTTCCACATCCTTTCTCTGGACCCAGACTCCATCTATCTTCAGTCCAGGCAGGCGTCTTGACAGCACTTTTGCCACCCCAAGCATCACCACCACCTTTACTACCCCAAGCATCACCTCCACCTTTGCTACCCCAAGCATCACCACCACCTTTACCACCACCCCAAACATCACCACCACCTTTACCACCACCCCAAACATCACCACCACCTTTACCACCACCCCAAACATCACCACCACCTTTACCACCACCCCAAACATCACCACCACCTTTACCACCACCCCAAACATCACCACCACCTTTACTACCCCAAGCATCATCAACCTTACCATTTGCAGCATTCCAATCATTGCTCTCTTGATTTTCCCAACTGGACCAATCAGCAGATGCCAATGACGCCATCATCGCCAGCATCGTGCTCATGTCACCGCCCCATCCTCGGCCGTGCAATGAATCCGTGCAATAAATCGGCACGAGAAGATTCCAACTTTCAAATTCAAGTGAGCCACGAAAAAAACCCTTACTACTTTCCATTATACTGGTTGGTGAATACGGATCCTTACAATGGCTTATTATAATCCCTATATTATATAACCTAACCCACCAGATCCCACCAGGGTTTTTTTCATTGCTCAAGTTGCCTGACTGCTGTGAGATATTTTATTTTGTTGGTGGTTTCAACCCATTTGAAAAATATGCTCGTCAAATTGGATCATTTCCCCAAGGATTGGGGTGAAAATAAAAAATATGTGAAACCAGCACCTAGTTCTATTTTGTTGGTGTGCGTTCATTTTTGCTTTTGGATGCTCTAGACATGTACCATGATATATCAAACAAAAATGATGTTCACATATTACAAACGTCCCACTAAAAAATCCGACACCCTGGAAGATGAACGGCAGGAACCTACAAATCACCCATGAAAAGAAAGGAAAAGAACATGATCTTCCACCCAACCTCCATATTCTAAATTATGTTCCATTTCTTAACCTTCATTGGTTTTCTAGTTGGTGGTTTCAACCCATTTGAAAAATATTAGTCAAAATGAGATCATTTCCCCAAGTAAGGGTGAAAATAAAAAAGGTTTGAAACCACCACCTCGTTTTCTATATATATATATGTATATACATATATAAAACCCCCATCCCCAGTTCCAAACCCCGGCATTTCGAACACCACCCACCCCGACATCATCTTGGTGGCGTGTGACCAACCAACGAAACCAACCGAGGAGTTCCACCCGAGCACGTTTCCGAGTCACCTTTGCCGGCCCCTTTGGGTCCGCTTCCGTAGCCACTGATGATGCCCTTTTGGGCGTTGACCATTCCTCGGTTGGTTGTCGGTTGGTTGGTTGGGGTCGGTTGGGTTGGTTGGGGGGAAGGTGTGGGATGATGATTTTTTGCTCGTGTTTTTTTTGGCATTTTTTTGCTTTTTCGGGGGATTGGGGGGTGGGGAGATGTTTTTTTGTTTGTTTGCTTTTGAACAGTTAGGTTTTCCAAAAAACATGCTGAAAATTCTTGAGAACTCTTGAGTGGATTGCATTGAGCGTAGATGTTTGTGAAGTTCACTCATCGGCCATCGGCGCGAGATATCATTTGCTATGAATTGAAGATCGTTAGGATGGGTGAAAAGCAAACACATCCTATGTACCCTCTGGTGAACTAACATGGCAATAAACATCAATAAGAGATACATCTTTCAAAGGTTAGTTTACTAGAGGGTAGTTGATGCTTCAAAAAGTATCTTCCGGACAACAACAATCAGTTTCCTGTGGGGAAAAAATATCAAACAACAAAATGCGCTTAGCTTTTCTGCTTTCCCAGCCCTGATGGTCTGAATTTATCAACACTACCGACCTCAAAAAAACTCCATGTTTCGAAGTGTATTTATTATGTATCATGTAACCACTAAACTACCCGGGTTTTTGTATGTAAAAGAGCAATGCATGCCAGATTAAGTGTCTGGGGTAGCAGAGTACCCTCCAGGAACACAAACACACCCCCACCTTGTGAAAAGGAAAAACAACATCGACTCAAAAGTGCCAAATGCCAATGCTAGTTCGCTGGAGGGTTACACTCCCCAAAACTAACATAACACCTGAAAATAGGCCATCCTAAATTTCATCTTCCAACCATCCATTTTCAGTTGATTTTGCTGTAAGCTTCAGGGAGGGTATCACCTGCTATACTGATTGGTTTATGACGGGATCCTGATTCCATGGCTTATTAATCTTGTTGTAATCCTTATCAAAAAATAGGGTGGGATTTCATCCCCTAGTTGATAAAAACAACCACTTATATACTCTAAATGGTATCTCATATTCCGTATATAGCCTATATACCCAGTTGTACATTCAAGGGACAATTGGATGTACCCCTAACAGTATACCCATGGTATTTATTGTGTTCTCCCGGGATTCTTGGGGATTGTAATCCATAAATACCCACTATATAGGGCCAATATAGGGATTTCCCATAGGGGTACGTTGGTAGGGGTACATCCAACTATCCCCTGATACATAATCCATCATAATCCCTTGTTTATATATTTATATACCCTAAACAACCAGCTTACATAATCAGGCTGATCCCAACTGGTCACCTGCAGATTTTCCAAGCATCGTTTGATGAGCACCTCAGTTTTTGTAAGGGAGCTTTCAAATTGAAACGCGAAAAAAACCCGGCCGGATACTTTCCATGAGTCATCCTGGTTGGTTAATGACGGGATCCTTAATATCCTTATGTCATGGTTTGTTACAATCCCCATAAATAACCGGGTAGGAAATTTCATCCCCGACCTATACCCTAAACAACCATGTTTACTATAATACAGCATAAAAAAAACTGTGTATAACTGGGTATAACTTACATCCCCGACCTATACCCTAAACAACCATGTTTACTACAATACAGCAAATAAAACTGTGTATAACTGGGTATAACTTACATCTCCCGACCTATACCCTAAACAACCATGTTTACTACAATACAGCAAATAAAACTGTGTATAACTGGGTATAACTTACATCCCCGACCTATACCCTAAACAACTAGGGTAGCCCTTTTTTTCAGGACGCTCAATTGGAAGTGGGGTGGGTGTAATTTAAAAACACATCCAGGTATCCAACTAGTTGTCCGGGGTGCCTTTAAGGGTGCGTCCCTAGAAACATAACCCCAGGTAAACAGTATGGTTGTAAATGGGAAAAAAACTAGGGATGTTTATCCACGGAAATAGTAGGCGATAAAGGGCCCCATCTTGCGGGGGCTCGTTATTATTTGTAGGGGTTGATTCTAATTTAATCATAACAATTACTTAGGACTTAGGCTTATTACATCAAGTCTTGCCTTTTATAAGATTTTATAAGTATTTTATAAGCCCAATATATCCGGAGGATTACGTCAAGGTTTTGACTATCACCCCAACATACCAGGGTTTGATTCAAACCCCCGGTTTTCAGGATGTGATATGTTCTATCCTATCACAAGAAAACATCATGCAGACCAACTACAGTCTCCTGGGAAAGGAGCCAAATTTATTCCAATGTCAAAACTTGAGGAGCCCCAAACTTACACCCCCAAAATTTAACATGGAACCTGAAAATGATGGTTTCCAAAGGGAATTTTCTTTTTTGGGGACTTCTTTTTAAGTTCCATGTTAAATTTCGGGGGTGTACGCAAAAACAAAGGTTTCTGCGACAAAAATCCATCTTGAATCTGGTACACCCACTTGCAAAAGGTTCTGAAAAAAGATACTCTTGATGGTTCAGAAATCCCAAACGACCGCCTGGCACGGTGCTAAAAACCCTGTAACTAATGGGATAACTTGCCAACCTCAACTGGTGCTCGCCGGATTTCTTCCATCAACAGTATCCCCCCCAACAAACATCGTCTCTAGACGAATGTCCAAGATTGGGTCATGATCAAAAGGAAATTACGATACAAAAAAAACATCTGCCAAATACTTTAAACATGATACCCTCATCCAAACTAATGTAGCAATGGAATATCCCCATTTTCAATAGGAAATACATCGACTCAATCCGGTTCCATTTTCCAGCCAACTATCTTAGTTGCTCCCAGAGTGTAAAATCTGAGAGGCAACCATTCAACCTCTTAAAAATAAATAACCCAACTTTCTTCTCACAGACAAAAAACACCTCAACACTCTGTCATTTTCCCCTTGGAAAATGGATGATTTTCTTGTTGCCTTCAGCCAACAAAGGGTCCTTTGATTTTCTAGTTGGTGGTTTCAACCCATCCGAAAAATGTTAGTCAAAATGGGAATCTTCCCCAAGTAGGGATGAACATAAAAAATATTTGGAACCACCACCTAGTTTTAGAAAATCCCCCACCCAAAACCGACCAAACGCCGAAGTAAACAAAACGACCAGGCCACGGCATTGACATCCTTGGCTCCTTTCAAGGTGCCAACCTGTGAAGTTGCATCATGGCACCATCCCAGGCAAGGTGGAAATGGGAAATGGGATATTTTCTGAAGCCATCCAACCATAGGGGTGTTTCAAGGGAAAATGGTGGTACCCAAACCCACTTTCAGGGGCTATCCATGGATATCCATGGAACTTAGTAACTACTAAGGGTGGGTGGACCCATGGAAGTAATCGTAAGTTATGTTAGTAAGTTGGGTTAGTTCACCTATTTACGGGACGTAAACAACCTACATATTATAGGGGTTAGGACATCCATTTACTAAGTACCAGCAGGACATCCGATCATCCCAGTAGGGTGTTTCCTGAAAAATGGTGGGAAACCCCCAAGGACCTCCACCCCGAGTGCTGATGATTTTTAGAAATCGGAAAAGCCATGGTTTCTTTGGGAAACCCACTATTTTATGAAACCCCAAAATCTTTATAAGTCAAATTGGGAAGATTGTTTCCACAAGCTTTCGGTAAGCAAACACATGCCCCCAAACATGGTATTTGGCCACCACCTAGATGTCTTCGTTTTGACAGGAGCCAAACGATCCAAAAATCTTTGTCGAAGGTTTTGGATTGCAAAAGAGTGCAACAAAATCATGGGAAATTGACCTTACTGGGGATGTGATCCATGGTCCAAGTTACTCTACGTAGAGAGGAAGTTGGTTTATTTCACCCATTTACGGGACATTTTTACCCAAGCTACTTATATAGGGGATATACATTATCCAGATACTAAGTACCATTTTTTCATCCCAGTAGTTTTGCTGAAATTCAGATGGTTTGAGGTTTTTTTTCATGCAAAGATTTGTTTTGGAATGGAAGCCTCTTGGTAGATATATATATATATATATAAATAAATGGGGGTCCTCCAAGTAGTCCCCCTGATTGTTTTGTCAGTTTTTTTTATCACCACATTCGACCCACTTGCAACTACATAAGGCATAAAGTCACTACTTGAAGGATTTACTGGGGTTATATATTATATACCCCCCCAACTCAAACGGCGAGCATGATCTCAACATGAAAGGAGAATCATCCAAACACAAACCTTCATAATATGACTTCGGGACCAGCCCGTGTGTTGTTTTCAGGGAAAGCTATCTCAGAGTTTGCGTTGAATGTGCCCCTTAACCATCACAAAAAACAGGTGGATTACATCATTTAAGCCCCTGAACCCGCTGATGTTTAGTGAAAACCTCCCCCCAACAAAAGAAAGGCACATGAACCTCAAAAAGTTCTGCATCTCTCCCGTCACGTCTCAATGAAGCCCCATTCTACAAGGGAAAACAAACCATAACTAGTTGGTGCTTTCAACCCCTTTGAAAAATATGAGCCAAAATGGGAATCTTTCCCAAGTAGAAATGAACATAAAAAATATTTGAGTTGCCACCACCTAGAATAAGATCCCTTCAAAGTCTGCTTCCCCTAAGTCTTGGACCTAGCCGCCATCCGGCCATGTGTCAAGTTTGGGATCCCCCTATTTTCAGGCCCCAACTGGGCGGCCTCCTTTGGAGGTGTGAGTGGGTTTGTGGGTCCAAACTGACGCCGATCCAAAAAAACCCAAGGTATCTAAGAAAGACTAGGGAAAGCGATTTTAGAGTGCTTGAAAATGTTCATGGTAGTATATTTGCCTACATTTATATATATATATATTTTTATACATGTATCATAATCAATTACATACATGTATAGCTAAATATACCATGCCATGTACTCCACCTTTTCCCATTGTTTCGAACCTTCATCACCAAAATCTGTTGATCTCGGGGCATGGCTGTCAGCTGCTCCATAACCTTACACAGATGGTGACATTTCTTCGAACGAAACACCACCAATTTCGCACCACAAACCTAACCCTGCGACAATTTCGACCCCCCGAAAAACTGGTAAGCTTCAACTTAAAGTTATTTTCATGGCTGGTCGGCTGAAAATGTTCACATGGGGTTCCATATCTATCTCTGGATGGCGAGAAAAAATCGATATGGATAAAACAAAGCAGGGGCCACCCCTCAAGATGCTTTCGGTCGCATCTTGGGTTAGCAGGTTGGGAGATGAAGAGAGTCTCGACCCCTATCTTCGAGTGCGAGGGACCTGTTGATGGTTCAGAAATCCGATAAACTCACCGGTTGAGGTTGGCAGTTGAAATCCCACTATTTACAGGGTTTTTAGCACCATCCCAGGTGGTTGGGAATGGGATTTTCTGAACCATCAACAGGATGGGTAGCTTTCCCACGAACAAAACAAGGTCATCTTGAGGTAGCTTGCCCCTGTAGCTTCCGAAAAACTGCCTTACCTCACAGAAAAAAACTGTCACGACATGACTTGCCCGGAAGACGCCTTAATCTTGACACATTCTGGGTTCCCTTTACCACCATTTAATCGGTTAGTGTTTGATGAAATGTCACCCTAGGTGAACAAAAATCACTACAAAAACTCTTGGATAAATCATTTTACTCAAATGTGCTCCAAAAACCTGGCAACAATCCACTCCAGATCCATCCTCATTGTGACTGGAGTTTAGGTGATGTTTCTTTGCAAACCGCCCCGACTTTTTTCACCGACACCTTTTTGTTGGGTTCAAACTTTAAACCTTGAAGATGTCGTTTTTGCAACTCTTGACGTAACATTTTTCCTGAAATGTCCAGTCCGTCGACTATGTCTTGAATGGTTTTTTTCCGTAAAAAAACTGTTGTTTTCGTAAGGGTGTACTTCATCAACAATTTCAGGGGACTATTCTTTTGATAGTCTTTGACTTCCAGGGTTTTTTTTCCTATTTGGCCAATACATTTCATACCCATGACGGATCCATGAGACATTTGTATATTTACTTTCATCAAAACCATACAAATCCATCATTTTAAGTATATACCCTAAGAATCCTGACCCCTCTCATGGAAACACCAGGCCCTCCCATTGACACCCCTGTAGATTTGACACCCCAGGTCTACATCCCAAGAATCCTAAGGGTAGGTAAATATTACCGTTGGTCTTGTGAAACTACTATGTGATAGGCTTCCAGAAATTTAGTTGAATCACATGTTGTACTCCTTGGTGCTGAACAAAATGCTGCCAAGAGTCATGTGCCTGGCAGAAAAAAAATGCAAAAAGGCGATTTGAGGAATTCGAAATACCAATGGTTAAGCGAAGCCCTGATCATACGAGCTTAACGTACCCCCCTTGAGAAATAAGAGTTTAATGAGGCCTTATTAAGGGAAATCAATTTTTTGCTATGACATACGAGTAGTAACTTCCACAATGCCCTCCTCCACGTGGATCTATAGCCACGAAACCTCCTAAGGGAACTCATTGTAAGTTGTGTGAACCAATCGCCCCTTTCAGGGATTCTTCTGCAAATGCTTCATTCTATGAAACCTACTTGGATGTCCTGCTGGTACTTTGTATATAACTGGGTTATAACCCCTATAATATGTAGGCTATACGTCCCATAAGTAGGTTGTAAACCAACTTACTAACTAGTTACTAACTTCCATGGATACCCCAGTACCCAACTAACTAGCAATTGTGCACTATCTTTTCGAGCAAATCCTCATACATGCATGCATTTTTTTGATCCCCATCAATGGGCCTCTCACCACCGCACAAATTGGTTGAACGCTGGTAGTTTTTTTCCATTTATAAAAATTATCGAGCTACTTCAATACATACCTCCCTGAAACTAACAGCGAGTTTACCCCTGAAAATTGTTGCTTGGAAGACCATCAGATCCCGTTTGGAGTGCCATTTCTTTACGTGCCATGATAGTTTCAGGGAGAAAATATATGCGTTGCAGTCTGGGTGCGCTTTCCAATATACTTCGTACCTCCTGATGGTGAACGAAATATCTTGAAGTAGGTTCACCATGGTTCACCCAGAATGAGATCTATGAAAGTGAGGGTTAAATGGGGGAGATTCGTTTTGCGAAGACTGTTACAGACTCGCAAATTTCCGAAGCGTTGATAGAAATTGGGGCTCTGATATCACCAGCGTTGTCATGGTTGAAAGCTGCAAATTCTGACATCGGAATCAATCCATGCACAATTAAAACAAACACCAACAAAACCCTCGAAAGTAATCATCACCACCACCATGACCCCCCCAGAAAAGGAACCTCATCTCCCCCAACAACAAGAATTCAGGCAGTTGGCCATCTTAGTTTTCCCACCAAAAAGCACTGTGATTTTCACCATTTCCAATCATCCAAAACGTAGCTTTTCACCCATCCTCCACCGGATAGCCAGTCAGAAAGTTCTCAATGGGCAGGTCCTCGGATTCGGGGCGAGACAACCAGCAACAACAAAAATCTGGGTCATTGTTGGTTTTTTGAGGCATTTGTTTTGAATAAATAATGTCCAAGTCCACCAACGGTTGCTGCCATACTTTTAATAATGGGAGACAGAAAAAATGGAGTATAACATAACAAAATTTTTCAATGATTTGATGGTGATCATCTAGATTCGGTGGCTTTCGCCACAAGCCTGTGAGGCGTCAATTTGTTGGAGATCAAGCCATTTCCACAAGTTCGTGGCTGCAAAATCTGACATGGAAATCTTGAAACACACCCGAAGTTTAACATAGCTCCTGAAAGCCATGGTGGTTGGAAGACTACTTTCCTATTGGGTCCCCGGTAACTTTTCAGGGGCGAGCTGCTAAACTTATAGGATTTTCGATGGGACGAACGGTATGTTTACCTACCCTCAGAATTCTTGGAATGCCATGGGGGCGTCAAGTTGACAACCTGTTTTTGAAGCTTCAGGGCTTGTAACAATCGGAGAGTAAGTGGTGTTTCCATAGTTTCGGGGTCAGGATTCTTTAGGGTAGGGTTACATTTTACAAGGGGGTCAAGTGGGAATTCCTTTCCACACGCTTGGATTTGCGACTGTTGGATGCTTGGAACAAGTTCCAAACAGATTCTCCCGAATGGCGGTGAAAAAGCAGGTGATTTACCATGGTACAATCCGTGAAAAAAAACAATCCAAGAAGATGGTGAGACATCTTCTATTTCAACTATTCGAAAGAATAATGATTGTAAATATTGTAAACTATCACTCATGGCAAATTGGACTTGTTTATCCCTTTTCATTGTATCTGAGAAGTATCCTACAGAGTATTCCAGTCGGGTGAGTGGTGAGTACCTGAAACCGCGCAGGTTTCGGGTGACCCCAATGGTTAGAAATTGTTGAAACCATCTTCCGGAAAACAGCTCCAAACTAAACGATTCGATTCAGTGAATCTTAAAAAAGTAATAAAACAACAATTTCACCAAGTAAATGAAACAACTTCAAATCCAATGGAGATCTCTTGACATTTCTAATTCAACCTAAGATCTCGAAACCTAGGAGTTATTTTTCCCTCCCTTCCGCCCGGAACTCGCACGAGGCGAACGAAAAGATTCCGATAGCCAACTTTATTGGTAAATACTGTTGATGGAAGAAATCCTGCACCACTTGGGATAAATAATAAACCTGGTAAATAATGGGGATATTTACCATATCAAGTGGTTAGCCGGATTTCTGAACCATCAACCAAATGTCCTAGTTTCTCTATCAATTGGAGAATTTTGCCAAAACTTGCGGGGAAGTATAAACTTGGAAATCACCCAAAAAATCCACCCCCTCTTCACCGCCTGGCCCACCCCCTGTCTTTTTAAAATACTTGGCCAAACGACTGTGAGCGTAACTCCCTGCGATGCTGGTGTTCCACATATCCTACCAACGGTGGTCAAAATGAAGCAACGAAAACATCCCTTTTAGGGGGCCCTAAGATTATGGAAAGTGTGTCATTGTAAATCCCAAGACATAGAAGTTGCATAATCAATGAATAGTTATCTGGTTGGTGGTTTCAACCTACCTGAAAAATATGAGTCAAATTGGAAAGCTTCCCCAGGTAGGGGTGAAAAATGAAAAATATTTGAGTTGCCACCACCTAGTTATAGTTGCCCATTTTGATGATGATTGCAATGATAAACCCCTACTTGAAAGATGGTGCTTAAAAAACCAACCTACCAACATGGTGGCCGGTTGGACTTCCAGGGTATACATTAAGTATGCAAATTCATGCAGTTTGCGGCCATTTTTTGAGGTTGGACATTTTAAGCAATCAATCGTTGAAGTGAATATGACTTTTTTAAGCTGAACAATGAAAACAACTCGGTTGTTTAGGGTATATAGGGGATGAAATACTAGCCACTTATGTGGGGATTATAGTAAACCATTAAAAGGATCAATATTAAACAACGGGTATAATGGAACTAAGAGGCTTTTTTTGTGGCTTAAGTGGCTTTACATGGCTTCACATTGGGCTTTTGTCACAGAAAGAAAGCGGGGTGCAAACAAAATCTTTGTCAATCGAGTTATTCCCAAATTTGTTAGGCTCTCCTGCACCTTTCTAAAGGGAATTTTACACCCCTGGAAATCTAACATGACAATGGCAAATATCCACCCATGAGTGAAGATGTATCTCCTATAAAAGAATCTGGGCAATTTATTATAAATCATTAACCTGATTTAAGGCCATATTTGTGGGGATTCCCTTACTAAACCACCACTCTTTCCGCTCTTTCCGAATCGTCCACGAGCCTCGGCTGGTGCGGAGGCACTTGGTTCATCAAAAAGAAATCGCTTAGATTGTCCTAAGCTGCTTTACACTGTGGAAAGTAGGCTGATGCATCCGCAGCAGTGCTTCAGCCTTTGCTTTGCGCTGCTGCGTAAAACGGATAGAGATGCACTGCGTCCAGAAGGAAACTACGTCAGAATTCGGTCTGATGTGAAGGACTCGACATTCTCTTCCAGTAACTTGCATCAATCCTCGTTAGAAACTTGCAAGACTGTTCGCCCGTCGTACAAAAGTGTGATGTTCTTTCGTCGCAACTGGAAGATACCAACGTTTTGAATGCTGATTGTATCTGAAACCAATTGTCGAAAACTCATCCTCAAAAATTGTATTGAGTTCAAACCAGGACACCAACTTCGCTGGTGCTTCTGCATGTTCAAGCGTCGACAACCATCTCAAAAACG
Organism: Breviolum minutum Mf 1.05b.01; assembly: GCA_000507305.1. Classification (NCBI taxonomy): domain Eukaryota; class Dinophyceae; order Suessiales; family Symbiodiniaceae; genus Breviolum; species Breviolum minutum. The sequence goes on from DF239130.1 coordinate 198,476, forward strand.
CCCCCAGCCGGTCAACTCGATATCTGAGTGGCACTTCAAGTGAAGGCTCAAAAGAAAGTGACACCACCGACAAATCTTCCTCTGTAAGGCGTGGCTTTCGTTCAGCCGTGGCGGTTGTTGGTTTTTCCTTGACTGCCCGCATGCCAATTTGAACTATTGTTTGATGAATTCCCCGTCTCAGTTGATGCATAAGCCCGACCTCATGTTTTGTTCGAGCCCACTGTTCAACCAATGTCGGATAACTGTACAAGCTTGATTCCGCAATCGCATCTGCTGCGCTGTTGCCCTGAAAAACCCACTCTTCAAAATCGTTCATTGCTCCCTGTGGTGATTGATGGCTGACAACTTTGAGTACTGTAACTAACAAATGGCCCAGTTGTCGTATATTGTCATGAAGGTGCATCCACAAATCTACATCTTTTTGGTTCGGCTTGAAGCTACGAGGTTTTTTTTTGGTATTTTTTGATACGCTTAAAAACTAGATCATTATCTACCCATAGCACTATCGGTCTCTGTGCCAAAGCTGCAAAACGACATGCCTGAATGGCTGCACAAATCTCTCCTCGAACTGCTGTTTGAAGAATCCCCCGAACTACGCCGTTTGCTAGTGGTTGGAATGTTTGAAAATCATTGTTGGCCAGTGCAATTCCCCATGTGGCAACACGATGCAAAGGATTTGCTGGTGACAAACATCCGCCATCTGTAAAGCAATGTAGTGTTTCTGGCAGAACTCTCGGCCATTGGAAAGTATCATCCAGTGGTGGAAGTTCTTGCAGCATAGTTTGAAGTTTCCTAACACTAGGTGGTTCAGGTATCCACCCATGCACACTGACACAAGGATCAAGAGTCTGAATCATGGTGACTTGCTCATGTGTGAGGTGTGAACGTTGTTCCTGAAAGGCTGCACAAAACCAATGTCGATGTATCTGACTATCCTCTGCTGGACAGAAAGGGCATTTGTTTATTTCACTTCGGCCTTGTTGGACCGCATGATCTGTAGTGAAGAAAGTCCCGTTTAAGCTTACCCTGAGTATGGCTGCTTCATCTGGTGACATGGATGCAAGCTCAGAATTAGTGATGTCTGGGCTGATCCACTGCATACCTTTCATTGTTTTGCGTTGGGCCAAAATGGCCTTGATACGATCTTGCCATGCTTGCTTCAACCTTATCATTAGCTCCTGTGGTGCACACGTCATGATATTGATAGGGCGTTGCATTTGGTCATTGAAAGTTGTCTCTCTGCTCCATTCCCAGCCTATTTGCCTTGCACGAGTGAGCAGCACACTGCAAGGTCCCGGTGGTGGTCTCAATCTTGGATCATGCTGCAACGATTGCATTACATAGCTGGTTATGTTTGGATCCATCATCGCTCTAAAGTCGTTGAAGGTCTTGACTATTGTATGAAACTGGGGGTCAAGCTGTGCATTTTCAATTAGTGACAAATGTGCTAATGGTGATGTACCTGCATGTGCCACCTTGAGTCCTTGCATACATCCAGTTCTTAACGAGTCAAAGTTTTCATCTCCTATGTGAGTTATGGTGGCCCCATGAAGACAGTGTGGCCATGCTTTGGCCCTGACAGCTCGTACTTTTTGTGTGTATCCTGCCAACGATCTGCTCAAACGATTCCAAATTGGAAGCATTGCTTTGCACCGATCAAGGACTGTATAGTTGGTTGCTTGTCCCGTGTATTGCATGTGCCCTCCAAGGTCTCGTGCTGAGTGTTTGATGGTTAGTCTATTTTGCTTTAGTTGACGCCGTTCTTCTGCCTGCACACTCCAAACATATGTTTTATCAGAGTCAATCAAAACATCCATGGCTTCTGTGAAAGATTTTAGACTTCCAAGGCTTGCTTCAGTCACCTGTGCATTGGGTGCTGTGCATTCAATGTTATCTACATACGACCACAAAGTAACACTTGGGTGTTTGAAGGACATCCATTTGTGACAAACTATGTTTGTTGTCAGCATTGCTGTTACCGATAACGCATCTCCTTCGGCGAAGCCTGTTGAGGACTTCACCGAAGGCCCCACACAATTTCGAAGCTTGAATCTTCTTTGCATAGCGACGAGTGCTAGGCTCCAGGCTCGTAGGATAGGTTTGGGTATACCAAAATGGTCCATTAGGGTGATTATTGGCAGTCTTGGCAACAGGTTGAAGGCCTTCACCAGGTCTATTACCCCCCCCGATAAGCTTTGATTGCTATGTTGGGCCAGTTCTATCTCACTTTGGATGCCTAGCCACACTTGCGTGGCGTATCTATTTGGGAGGTTGCCCGTACATGTCATTGGTGACATGGCACACAAATGAAGTAAGATCTGTTTCGCACGAATCGAACCCCAAACCCTGTATGCTAGTGAGAATATCGTGATTGGGCGATATTGCCCCACCTTCGTCGCCCCCGGTGTTTTTTCCAGGGCCACCACAAAACCTGTGATCATTTGAATTGGCCATGAAGATCCTCTTTCTATATTTTTGAAAATGTCTAGCAAACGAAGCTTAATGTCTTTGGGTAACATCAAAAGGTCTTGTTTGGACATTCCGTCTGGGCCTACAGCGGCATGTTTCTTCTTTTTACGAAGTTCACTATCCCACTGCTCTATCGTAATCGTTTCGTATGCCATTTCAGGTTGTTTAGGGAAGGCATTGATGGCGAAATCGATTATTGGATTCCAGAAGTTAACATCTGTATTGAGATGTCTGTCCCACCTTTCGCTCCATTCTGCTCTAAACCTTTCAAAAAGATCCAGGATGTTTCCTACCATTTCTTCTTGACAAACTTTTTGATTTGGATGTAGTTCTGCTACCGACTCCAACCATAGTTTATCTGTTTCTGCGTGGATTATTGACAACTTACGACCTCCTGCAAAGATCGGAATGTGTTGCTTCCATTTTTGGTGAGGTGTTACCACAATGGAAAAATCGTCATGGTCAACTTCTTCAATTGTGGCTTCCAGTCTGTCTACTAAAGCTTGTAACGGCTGTGGCTTGTCTTGCTGTAGGTCTCTGAAAACGATGTTTGGGTCATCAAGGCGTCTTTGTTTGGCATGTTGGGTGCGGCACGAAATCAGCTTTTTCTCAAAACTCCTCAGTTCTTTTTCAATGCATCTTGCAATGGTGCTTGCGATTTCCTGGCTTGGTGGTGGTTCGGGGATTTCTTTAAGGTCTTCACTCTGCATTGTTTTCCAGTATGCTCGGAAATTTGGGTGAAAACCTTTTGCATTTTTTATGCTTTGCCACAAATGATCACGATGAATGGCTTTTGCGGTATCTAGATCTTGGACACTTGCTATTCTGACATAGTTGGCCAATCTTCTACATTGTCTCAACAGTCTTGCATGTTGAAGGTCTAATCCATGAAATTTCGGTTGAATTTCACCTGCCCTACCTACTTTTGGTGGTGCATTATATTCTTGGACTAAAGTTACTTCTGTGATGGATGCTCTGCCCTTCTGGGATGCGTGCAACGCTTGTTTGCCATCTCTCAAGAGTTGTTGATCCACCCTTTGTTCAAAGTCTTTAGCCAACTGATGGTAGGCTTGGGTTAAGTCTTTTTCATCCTCTTGTGACGATATTGCATGTTCCTTATCTGCATTCTCGACTGCTTCAAGTTCTACCTTGTCTAGAGGTTTTGGTGTTCTCCATAATGGGACAATTGGTGGTGAACCTATGGAGCTGAATGTAGCCCAAAGGATTGCATGATCTGAAAACCAAGTATCATCTACATGTACGTCTTCCAAGTAAACTGCTAGCTCTGGACTGACAAAAATGTGATCTTTTGTTGTCACCCCTTTACATGTTGGTTGTATTGGTTTATCATATTTTTCCAATGCCCATTGTTGAATGTTTACCCAGCCTTTTTGACGAAGAAACTCGAAGCTCTGAAGACCACCTACCGGTTGGTTGAAGTCTCCTGCTATAAATCTTAACCCTTCACTGTTATAGACTAGCCTTTCTATGATTAATTCCATTTGTTCTTCTGTCTTCTCTTTCGTGGCTAAAGTGTCTGGTTGTGCTGAGATACCATACACGACACCTCCTTGTATCCACCGATTTGCCATCAGGAAGCTCGCTGCATGAATTCTCTGTTGGTTCCACTTTTCTACGCTCCAGGTTGGAGTCATTGGGCGGCTGCTTGTTGCATTCGTAAGGAATCCTACCCCTCGGTGACGACCCCCCACTGCAGAAATTGTACACGATTTTGGAGGCACTGATGCTCCCATTTGCATGCTATATCCAGCTTTATGGAGTGCTAATTCTTTTGAAAGTTTTGATTTCCCCTGCTGCGTGAGGTGAGTTTCTGAAACTGCCCACACTGTGCTAAAAGATTCTTTTGGCATTCTTGCTAGCAATTGGCTTTTACCTAGCAAACCCGTTGGATTTAGGCATCCAATCAAAGGCCGTACTTCGGGCCCAGGATTACTTGCCTCCCCGATGCGACAACCAAAAGCTGCCACGAAAACAAGCCAATGAAGCTTGTTATATACCCTGATGTTTGGACTCAAACTGAGTCACTCCATCCTGGCCCTCTTGGCAAAAAGTTGCTCTATGCGAGCCATTTGATCTTCTGATTTCGAGTCAAGTAACTGGTGGATTGACTGTTGCTGCTGCTCAACCTTCTGATCCACCGCTTGAATCTGGGCATGCATACGCTGATTTTGTTGTGTCTGCTGCGACTGAAAAGTTTGCACACTTGTCGTCAAATCATGGACTCGTTGCTCAAGTGCACTTATCCGGCCTTCGGATGCTGACGACATGGGTTCATCTGGCTGAACTTTCTGCAGCTTCTGTTCAATTGTTGCTTCAACTTTCGCTTGCAATGCTGCAAACTGTGCCACTGAAATTTCCTTGCTCGGTTTGGTACTGTTTTGCCACGGGTCATAGTGCAACCATGGATCTGGGGCGTTCTTCTTTTCATCTTTCTTCTCATCTTTCTTGGAAGTCTGTTTCAGGCATTGGATGGTCTTATCGGATGCAACGACTGTCAATGGCGGGGTGCTTTGCAACTGACCTGCTGGTGTTTCCGATGTGATTAGAACATCTCCATGGGCCAGTTGGTACACCAGGTTCTCTGGGGGTTTGGCCGCCTGTACCGTCCAAATCATTCCTGCACGATCTGTTGACTGGGCATATGGCCCAATAGGCCTGGCCTCCCATTCCCACTTACGGAACACATTGGCAATCGACTGACGAGTTGACCCATAGGGCAGGGGCCCCACCCGAAATTTTTTCAATTCAGTTCCTTGGATGAACAAGATTTCTGGACGATGCAACTGGTGAACCCCCGAAGCTTTATCATTGTCAACCCTCAGTCCATATCTGTCCCCTGAACGCGCAAGGGTAGTTCTAACTTCTGATGACCGAACTGCAAGTTGTGCTTCTGCAAAGGTCTTCTTTGGGAGCCAAATCACCTGATAAGCATCATCTGGTTGTCGCCCTGTTGTGCTTCTGGGTTCACAGTAAAGGCCTTCATTGCCACTTACTTGACACAAAACATCTGCTACCATACTTTGAACTCGGATGCACACCACAAAGACTGCACATTCTGCTTGAGGTGTTTTTGTCATGCGGATGGACAGGAATTGGCGATCCCAGACGTCTAGTATTTCTTGCTGGTGTTGTGCAAAAATCGGATTCTGCATGATCTGACGAACTGGATGCTTAAGAAAGTCTTGCCATTCTCCTTGATATTGGTCTTTGTACACCATTGCCCTAACTACTCTGTTTGCTACTTCCTGGATCTGGAGGCACTGTGATGGCACATTACGACCCACCTGCTTGCTTCCAATCTGCAACATAGCTACTTGCACTAAAATCGGCTCTTGTGTTTCTAGGCAAATGGCTGGTACTTTGATCAATTCTCTTTGTTCCGGAATCCTTTTGTCTTCAAAATCCAGAATGAGAAGTGCTATCCCTTCTGTGGTGATCGGTTTCTGCAACTGGAAATATGGCAAGGCTTCTTCTATGTTTGCTACGACAACTCCTTGAGAAACGGAGCCGATACTGCTTGCTGCAATGTGTTCCAATTCAATGCCGTCTGCTTGACAAAACACTGCTTTTGGGATGTGAATCTGGTCGGCTGACAATTTAAAGGATTCATTGGTTTTTGATCTCCCCTTTGCTTTGTTGTTCTTACGACCTACGGTGCCGCCTTCTTTGATTCGGCGGTCGATTGTTGCTTGCAATTCATCTGCCAACACAATTCTGATTGGCGGACGGACCATGCTGGCCCTTGCTTTCAGATCTGCCCATGGTTTGGCTGAAGTCAAAACTTGTTGGATTACACTTTTACCCAAGCTCTGCATCAGGTTAGCTGCACATTCGGTGCACCTAGTTTTGGCCACTCCGTGATCTTGCAACAATTGTGCGAGTTTTTCATCTGGATTCATCATGCCCCCTAGTGTGAGTGGACACCAAACAAACTCTTGTGCGAGACTTGTCTCTTCTAGGTGTCGATGAAAAGCGGCTCGTCGCTGGGATGCTTCAAAACCATTCACAAACGTCACGGCGGTGTTCTGGACATATGCTTGAATCCATGCAATCGTTTGGAAACCACAGTCGTTTTGGAATGCATGTGCACACGTAATCGTTTTCCATTGGATGTCATTTGCTTCATTCTGCCATGCATGCTGTGCCCATCTTTGAAAAAGGCCTACTGCCTCTGGTGTTGTTGTAATTTCCATACCTTCGTTATTATGGGCTATTCCTATTGGGACCCAATGTTGATTCCACAAAACAAAACTTGCAGTCTTCTCCACATTGTTGTGTTGGAGGGATTCCGCAATCTGTAGTACCCAAAACGAGAAATCTGTTGCAGTGGCTGGACTATCCATGAGAATCAAACCTTGGAATGTGCTTCCTTTGGCAATTTCATCAACCTTAAGTCGATAAAAATCCATTTCATCACTTGCTGTCCAACCCTTTTGTTGCCAAAGCAGGATGTCTCGCTTGTCATGTCTTAGATCTGGCTTCTTATCTGTTTTGTCCTGGGCGGTTACACAACGAAGGATACTGCCATGCTCTATTTGTTGTGTCTCTGGGATTATTTGTCCTACTGCATCTGTGATCTGAACAGTCTTCTTGTTCTGCAAACGACTTTCTGCTCCAATAAGTTGTGAGCATTTTGTGCCTTTGGGTGCAACAATTTTCTCAATGGCTGACTGATCACCTACGAGATATACTTCAATGACTTGAAAAGAATCATCTCCTTGCAATTGTTCTGGAAACTGTTCCTCAATTACTAGATCCTCATTTGAAAGCAAGGCTGAACTTTCCTTACCCTCTTCACCTTTGGTCTTCTTGTCATCTATGTCTTCTTTCTTGGAAGCGGCAACATGTTCTTCAATCTTTGGTCTTTTCTTCGGAACCGCTTCAAACCCAGGGACTGCCCCTCTTTTGAAAGCCTCTGTGCAGTTGACTCTTTGGTCAGACGACGGATGCTGCGGAAAAGTCACTATCTGCTTATCACTTGCGAGGATGCAACGGTCAAGCTCATCTAACCCTTCGGATGCTTCTTTGACGAGTGCGAATGCTTGACGCTGTGTCTTTCCTGGTTCCCCCGCACGGCCGTCCCAAGATGCGTCCTCCACAGAGCCCGGTGCGACCCTGGGGTTCACCTTTGGGGGGTTGACACTTTTCTCCTTGCTGGGAAACCTGGGAAATTTTTCAACCCTTTCTGTCTCTCCATTGTCCGTTTCGAAGAGTTTGACCTGCTGAGGAACCGTTGTCTGTCCGTATTGTTCCCATGCTTCTTCAAACAATTTCATGTAAGAAGTTGAACCACTTGGGGGCATCAATGTATCCCTTGAATCAAAGACTTCTTTGACCAACTTCTTCATGCATTCAATGGGGTCAACTTGAAGGGTGGTCACTGTCTTTCCCATGTGTTGGAAAACTTGTGATAACAACCAAAGTCCTTGTAGGGGTGATGCCATTTGACCTACTCCCGCCAGTTCTAGCTTCAACAACCCTTTGGTACCCACATGGTTCCCTGGTAAACAATTGGCCAAAGCAACTTCACTTGGGTGAAGATATCTCAATGCTTGGATTGTATCATTTCCCGAGGTCTTGGTATGGGGTAATGGTATCACCTGTCCGTATAGCCCCCGTGATTCCAATCTTTCCATGCTAAACCCTTTGTCTCTACATCCACATTCACACCCTGAAAGTTGTGAACCCCAGCTATGGGTTGCCGTTGGGAGGGGTTTCATAAAATCCACAGCGTGCTTCTTTATACCCCCCGACATGGTATGGAAAATCCTGGTTTCATACAGTCTTAGTTCCAACTAAACCACCATTTGGGGTGACCTCGGCTGAGGTCGTTATAAATTGCCGCGGTCGTCTCGGTCTGCCAATCCGATGTGCGTCATCCCTTGTCAATATGACGGGTGTGAGCACCTTGCCGTAAAACTCAAAACCTGTACAATAAAAAGATGAAATACCTTGTGATCATTGAATTGATCCACAGTGAAACTGGACTAAAGACACTTTCGATCCAACTGGCGTTTTCATCTTCTTTGTTTTCTTGTGCATGCTGCAGCGTTATATCTTGATTTGGGTGTGAGTTCCTCAAATACCACATGGGGGATACTGGGTTGAAGAGTCGATGGTTTGAATGGTTGACACAAGCTTCCTTCGTTTCCACAATCCTTGAGATAAGGACGAACAAGTGTCATGGTCTCTAGACATTTTTGCATGTCTGGTCTTCTTGGAATACCCCCTGCAGGGGCATGAAATCCCAATTTATTCAAGCTACTGCAAGGCCATCTCTTATGTCTTTGAAATGTGGGTATGACTTCAATACCTGTAAGTGTCACAAGCTGTCTTAAAAGTTTTTCCATCATGTAGACCTGTGCGTTGGCCGATCTACTTTTTGGAGGCAACATATAAGCACTGTCTGAAAAGTAATCAACATACTGAACATGTCTTTCCCCAGAGTTGGTGGCCACTGGAAGAAGAGTGCCCGTAATGATATAGATGTTACAAATCAGTTCTAAATATGCACGCCCCAGTCGGCTGGGTTAGGTGGATTATTCCCATCGATAGAAGGCCACTTGATGGTTTGAAGCCATTTCCAAACAGTCATCGCATAAGATTTTCCAAGACTACACCCAACCACTTGTTCCTCAGGAGGGGGTTGTGCTAAGAAATAATCAGTGTTTTCACATTTCCAATTTACTAACCGATTTATGGCCTCATCATGCGACGAAATCTGCATTTGGCTAGGTTGACACACGTTCATTGACCCAGATATCTTGCTGGGAACTGCATCCACTGAATGCAAGTGCAACAAGTTGCTTTGTTGGTTTTCTTGCAAACATTTCATTTGCTGCAAATTAAGATCAATGAGAAACCGATAAACCGCTGTCGTCCTCTACCCAATGACGCCAATCACTCTCGGGGATGCACTCTCTTGCAGTTGGCGTTCAAGCAATTTTGTCCCCACGGGCAAATCACTTGCCTCTTCTTGCCCATTTGTGAGCTCTTGTATAAAAATTGCCCAGAAGAATGGTGATTCTCCAGCGATCGCCATGATAGTTCTCTTTAGGGTTTTTGCCATCAACTTGCCTTGGGAACAATTATCCCAGGACCGACACGTTCCGAATCTGTGAATCAAAACACATCACCCGGGGGGAACACCACTTTTTGCGGGTGAGTTTTTTCAACAAAACAACATGAAGAAAAAAAACACATCCCGTTTTACATCAACCGGCAAATTGCCGGAAGATGCAATGAATCTGGTACTCCTTAGCTAGCAGCTAGAAATGAAAAGGATTTTGATAGTTCCACCATGTTCCAACCCCTCTCGGTCCACTGTATCCACGTCATACCTGCACGTCTCATTTCTGGAGAAATTGTGTTCCTTAGTCGCAAACCACTCGATGGTTGGATCTTACTTCCTCCAAAAGCCATGGTTGAAAACCGAACAAAAACATGTGGTTTCCCCAAAGCGGTCATCCCAATACTGTTGATGGAAGACATCCCAAACAAACCACCTGTATAAACCCCTGTAAATAGTGGGATATTCTATATACATATCAACCGGCTACTAGCCGGATTTCAGCCATGAAGAGTAGGAACGGTAATACATAGAATATTTCATAGGGATACGAGTTGGTGGTTTCAACCCATTTGAAAAATATTAGTCAAAATGGGAATCTTCCCCAAATAGGGGTGAAAATAAAAAATGTTTGAAACCACCTCCTAGGATAAGTTACATCCAAATACTATAGGTATGTTGTGAGAGATCAGGTCAGCAATGAGCAACCTTGAACAGCCAGTAGATTGCTTCATCACGGTGGCTTATAGAAAATAATCCCGAAATAGAACTGGGTACACAAACATGTGAGCCACGGAAAAAGGGCCCCTTAGTTACTTTCTATGAGTCATCCTGGTTGGTTAATAGGGATCCTTATGGCGGTTTATTATCATCCCTATATAGCTGGGTAGTATAATCCCCTATATAACCCCATGAACCAGGGTTTTTTCATTGCTCATGTGTGTGTGTTTTAGGTGTACTAGGGTGTCCGTGGAAGTGATCGTAACTAGTTAGTAAGTTGGTTTGTAAACTATTTAGGGGAGGTATCCAACCTACTTATATAGGGGTTAGGACATCCATTGACTAAGTACCATGGACCCCAATGAGTAGCATTTCCCCCGTATGCAGCTGAAAGCATTAGGGCATTCTTTCTCAATGGTCCCTTAGTAACTTAGTAAGGCCTTATTAAGGGCATATTAATTATAACCATTGGTTTCCCTTAATTAAACCCTTATTTCTGGGTGGGGACGTCAGGGTGGGGGTCGACCAGCCATGATGCATACGGCATCCAGGGAGACATGAACCTGGCAAACCCTTACGAGACGGCCGATTCATCTCTTCGTAAATATCGGCATGGGCATTTCAAGACAAGGGGCTCCCAACAAAACCCACAACAAAAAGCAAAAAAAGATAAAAAGGCAACAACAACAACAACAACAACAACAACAAAATCTTGGAGTTTTAGGATAAGTCAGATTTTTGAAAACAGCTTGGTCAGATTATTGTGCCCCCCCAAAAAAACCCAAGATTTTTCCACCCAACTTTGTTTTGAACACAGCCCTAAGAGAAGACCAGCGCTTGACCCTTGAGTGGACCAAAACCGAGGTACTTGGCATTGTAAGCAATACCATTCCTCAGGTTTGCCTTAGTTTGACTATTCCCATGTAGGATCCATGGGACTGCAATGTATTTATCTACATTTTTGGTGATGTTTATGGGTAAATGTGGGGTAAATGAAACAAACGTCCCATTTTCTCCTGTGGGTATGGTACATATACGTATCCATGAATAGTTGAGTTTTATCGTAAATTAGTAGGTAACGGTAACCGTACAAACGTCCCATGGATCCTATTAGAGATGCGAAGTCCCTCTCAGTAGCAGTCACAGACCCATGACGGAACCATGTATTATGGTATACGGTATATTTACCTACATGTACTAATGAAACCCATAAAAACCAACATACAATTTGCAAATCATGGTATTTCCCTACGAATTGTTCATAAACATCAACTTTCAACCATATTAAATAGCAGGTAAATATACAACCATCCCATGGATTTCCATGGGAAAATGACTCCGTTTAGATTGGGAAAAAACCCGAGCCGAAGACGGCCGTAAAATCCCTAAACCTTAGGATTTGCCATCATTTTTTTGCATCCAACATTTCGGGGATAGGGACCTAGTACTTGTTGGTTGAAAGTACTTACGGTACAGAAAATGTGTCTTTTGTAACATGGAAAACAGGACCATCACCAACGAAAATCCATGATGTCGACATCCCCTAGACATCCAAAATGCCCCCCAGTCATACCTGGTGTTTGGAGGTGTGAAAGGTACCCCTAAAAAAGTCTCCTCAGAAGATGTTTTTTGGGGGGTTCATGTACCCTACTCATCATGTGGCACTGGATGTCTAGGGATAGGTATCAAGGGAGGAAAAAGGACCAAAGAAAAATGTTCCAAGCGGTTGGATACCAACATTTTTTTGAATAACTGGGTGATTTCACCGAAAAAAAACATCAGTAAATGGATACGGGTACCCACTTGTACAAACATGTAGAGCCCTAGGAAACTTTGGATCCTCCAAAATTGAGGGGCGTGACTCTGTTTTTGGCAGTTCTTTTGGATCTCCAAACCACCAGTTTTGAGATCCTATGAGTCTTAGGGAAGCTTGGATAAAATTTCAGCCATGTTACCGAACAAGCGAGCCACGAAAAAACACTCGGATACTTTCCATGAAATACTGGCTGTTTAATAGGGATCCCTTTATTGCCTTTTTACAATCCATATATAATTTGGTAGTGTTTCATCCTATTATATATTACCTTAAACAACCAGGTGCCCTTTTTTCATCTTTTTTCATTGCTCGAGTGAAAGTACCCATCAAATGCAACCTTTTGAAATTATGTACTCTGAAAGTGTGGCGATGTGTTCGATGAGGGGCCTGGCAGATTCAGTCAACCCCTTGAAACGATCCTCTTGATTGGCCTTGCGTTTCTGTTGACTTGCAGTACCTGGATCTTCCTTTTGTGCATGCGATTTGTGCCTTTTCACCAAAAAAAAACCTACCAAAAGGCAGAACATGTTCATATCTAGAAGCTAAATGTACATAAATTAAATGACAACGCTTACTGTACGACCAAAAGCCATAAGGATCTCAAAAACAAGTCTTCGTTGAAGCAGCTGTAGTCGAATACATGAATCATGGCTAGTCAACCAACCCCCCTAACGCACCTCCCCAGAAATAAGGCCTTCTGATCAGGGCTTGGCTTAACCATTGGTGTACCATTTTCCCTTAATAGGGCCGGCTATTCAGCCCTTATTTCTGAGCGGGGTACGTGATCGGGGGGGGGTAGGTTGACTAGCCATGAATGTATAGGTAACATCATACTGATTGATTGTTTAATAGGGATCCTGGTAATGGTTCCATCAGAATCCCCAAAAAACTGGGTAGTATCATCCCGTGTATAAGTTTTTCCAAAAATAGGGGTACCCCAAAATGGATGGTTTAGAATGGAACACCCTATTAAAATAGATGATTTGGGGGTACCCCCATTTTTGGAAACATCCATATACATTATATACGCTTTCTTCATTGCTCAAATGATGGTGGCTTATTTCACTCTCAATCACTCCGAGCTTCCTTTAGGTCCAGGTGTTCTAGAACGATCCTAAGCTGGCCAGCATTGAGACGGTCCACCCAGCCATGAATCAACCCTACCCATAGGAATCCTGGTGTATTGCGGTGTATTTACCTACATGACTGGTTGATTTTATGGGTAAACGTAGCGAACATATAAGCAGTCCGATTGGATCCAATTGGGTGACACAAACATGTGTGTCTGCTTTAGGTGTACTACGGTATCCGTAGAAGTGATCCTAACTTCCAAAAGAAAGTCTGTTTAGATCACCTATTTAGGGGACGTAAACAACCTATTCATATAGGGTTTAGGACATCCATTTACAAAGTACCATGGACATCCCAGTAGATTCCGGAATACCTCTTCCGGCACTTCTCTTTCCGGCACTTTTTGATGATGATGTTCCGAAACAAATATACCCATAGGTTCGGTTGGCCGTAATGCTACCAAACCAATAACAAATGAAATGATTCACCCTTGGAGTATGTAACCCCGGTGGTCCAAAACCCATGTCTGTTAAAAAGATAGGTCTTCACCAAGTCGACTCTTATTTTTAAGTGGGGAAGTCTAATCATCCAAAATTGGGGAATGTACTGTTGATAGTGGGCTTGACTTCCAGGGTGTATGTTTATCACTCTATCGTTTCAATTGCCAAGATTCTCTCCACACGGCCGTTGCCATTCAAAGGTGGAGGATGAGTTTTTTAGTGCTACACCAGTGGCGGCTCCAAGGTCTTTTTTTGAGGTCAAGGCAGTTTGACAATTTTTTTGGGGGGGTTTTGGGGAAACCTTGAGCCAAAAAGGCAACAACGTGAACAGTTTGCCAAAGACGCTTTGGGCAGGTTTTTGGTGCGATTTTTTTTTTCTCTATGGGGAGAATCCAATGGAATTATTGAGGAAACAAAAAATGATCTAAACAACTGGAACTCTCTTCTAAAGATTTTACATCATTTGAAACCTAACACCAACAACAAACCAAAATAGTTTCAAAAGAAGCTTTCCTTCTCTAATGGCCATCGTTTTCGGGTCGAAAATAGCGGGCTGAAGGGCTTGTTTTCCAGCTTTTACGGCCATTATTCCTTTCCAACCCCTCCCAATTTTCCGCTGGTGGGATGAAACACGATACCAAACCTGAACAAACATATTAAGGCAAGTCGTCAAATTGTACATCATGTGTCCAAGATTATAAATCTTGGAAGTCCAAGTCAACCATTGCCCAATAAATTGGGTTAGACTATTATATAATTTCTACCAAAAAACAATGGGTTATTTCCTTACTATCATTATTGTGTTACTTTTGATATAAAAATCAATAATTAAGAAGACTCTATATCCAATATCCTAACATCTAAGATCTTGACACTATGTTATTTCCTGACTTCGTTTGCAACATACCCGGATCTTCTAGATATGTAAAATGTCCGCCTTTTAGGGAGGTTACCTTTTTGGAAAAAAACAACAACAACTTTACACGCAAAAGGTCAGATCCAGGTATGTTTTCAAAAAAAAACAGGTCTTCTACCAAAAAAAATGTTTGGTTAAAGTAGGGAATTCGAAAAAAACATCAAACCTAGGGGATTGTTACCTGGTTGGTGGTTGAACCAACCCATCTGAAAAATATAAGTCAAATTGGAAATCTTCTCCAAATTTCGGGGTGAAAATAAAACATATCTGAAACCACAACCTAGACAAACATTGGGGATTATTGTTGTGATATCATGGGATTCTAAGGCCTAAGAGTTTTTGCCCTCAAAAGAAATAAGGCCATCTTTATAGGGGTGTTAGTTACGGACAAGGAGGGCTCATAACTACTACCCGTCTTAAGGCCGGCTATTTCCCGGCAGAAACTTGGCATGCCACTTAGATTCCTTTGATAATAGTCGGCTTGACTTCCAAGGTAAACAATCCAAGAAAAATCTTTAAACACCTATTGGGATGTCCATGGTACTTAGTAAATGGATGTCCTTTCACCCCCATATCAGTAAGTTGTTTACGTCCCCTAAATAGGTGACAAAAACCTACGGTCACTTCCATGGGCCCACCCTAGTACCAACCCAACTTTGATAGGGATCCTTGCAATGGTTTAGTTTATGATAGCTCCCACACAACTGGGCCGTATAAACAGGTATATAACGCAGAATCACCTTGCAAGTTTTCTCTTCCCCCTCTTTCAACCCACCATGGGTTCCCCAAACTGCAGCGGCTGCCACCACCTGGCGCGGCTGAACGGCGGTTCCCTTTGGAAATGATAGGTTTTCCACCATTTTTAACTCACATCTCGCCGCCAAACTTGAAGTTGGGTGGTTGGAATTTTGCAAGGTAGAACTAATTCATTTTCGACCAGCACTTCGGTTGGAAAACGGTATCCGGTTTAAATATGGTTCTTCATTGTGATGAATCCCTTTCTGAAAGATGGATCAAACATCATTGTACTAATGTGAGATTCTGGAGAGTTACTTGAAAAACGATGTTTCGGAATACTTGTTTTTTTAGGCATAGCTGCATTTGCTTGGTACCTGAAGCAGTTTCACAAAATACCTAAATCTTCCAAGCGTGTAAAAATTTTGCCTTTTCAGCACATTGGACGGACCCTGAGTATCGGAAAAAAACGTCCAGCAAATGCCACCTGGACATGGCCAACCGCCTTGCGTATTCCATGTGCAGCTTTGCAAACCACTTTTTTTGTAAAACCTGAGAAGCGGACAGTCGTAAATTGGACTTGCATCTGCCACCATGGCTTACAAAGCTCAGACTTAAAGGATCGAAGACCTCCAAGCTCGCTCACAGCTGGTCTGGAGGTAATGGTGCTGGGCACGTCGGCCTGGTTGGAAGGGAGGTGCAGGAAAACGAATGCCCCTTAGAATTCGTCCCACCTCCCCCTATCAGCCTCCTCATCCTCATTGCAGACATCCTCACCATCGTGATTTGAGCCAGCGCCATGTGCCAAAATGGCTACCTCGCCAGCAAAGGAAATGCCAAGCTTGTCTTGCTTACCTGGCTAAAAACCATTGACCTTCAATTAAATAATGCTCGCTCAGCTCGCTACCATCTTCATCCACCCCAACTTCCTCACGCGCCCTGTACTGTTGCTTGACAACGTGGTGCCACACCCAGGTGCAAAGTGGAGCACGTTTTCTTTCATTTCTTGTGTTGACGATTTGGCACTGCTGCCTACCCAAAAAACCTCCCAAAAGGCAGACATTTTACGTATCTAGAAGATCCAGGTATGCTCATCAAAATGGCGCATGGAATCTTCGCCTAAATTTCGTACGTGGGCATGTTCCAATCAACATCATTGCAACATCATGCAACACTTCCACCACCCCCAAAAAAACACACACGCAAACATTGTCCACTTCTGTGTTCTTTTTTAGTTGCAAATTCAGCAATTTCGAACACTTTCACTTTTGTTTTGGGGGGATCAACCTTCAATGGTGAAACACTGCTCTTCTTTCACCCGTTCCTCCCATGATCATCGAAATGAAAAATGAGATGTCTCCAATAGTAGTTTCCTTTCAAAGATATAGCCACTTTCCACTTCCATGATTATGGGAGCCCCCGAACATAAACTTTCAAATCCCCAAAAGAAAGGCTTTCATCTGAACCAAAGTTGTAAATTTCATCTTTCCTTGCCCCAAAATCCCCAAAACATTTAAAGGTTTTTTCGGATTTCTCTCTCTCCTTTGGGACCTATACCCCTCCCCCAAAACCATCACCAACTCAACTCCTCCACCTTTCCACCCGGCCGCACCGACGCCGGCACTTCCCGCGGCTGCGGCTTTGGTGGCTTTTCGGAAGCCAAGGCGGCACGGGTGGGCTGCCAAGCAGGGAGCAGTGGGGGGTGTGGAAGGGGGGTAACTTGAGAATCCTGGGTTGAGGGTTTATTAGGGAACCTGGAAAAAATGGAAGCTTTTAGCTAGTTGATTTTTTTTCAACCCCAATGACTTGGATAGGTGGTCGTGGTTCATGAACCATGGTTAGTCCAGTCCCGTAAGTCTAGGCTTATTCCCCTTAGAAATTGTTGATGGTCTCTGATAACTCAATCAACTGCGAGGCATTGTGCTTCAAGAGGAGGTGGCAAATCTGTGTGATGCGTGTGTCGTGCTTTGGGGTGGAGAAGGTGCAAAGCACTGCCAACTGAAGGAGGTCTTATATTCGCAAGGAATGCCTCTTGGATGTCAAGATTTTCTGGATCTACGACTGCTTCAGCACCACGTTCTCTAGCTGGGATATACGACGGATCTGCCGTGTCCTGCTCGTCGGACCGAAGGTCCTGAGCGTAGAATCACCAGATCTCGTCCTCCCTCTCGTAGGGATCTACTCCGTAGTCCTCCTGCTCAAGGCTCACGAGGCCCTGGGTGAAACATTGATAGATTTGATAGGACTATATATAGGTCCTATGTTTTGAACTGCCAGCATTTCAACACGACGCTTTGGCATCCAAAACTCCCAGTTGCTATCAGCATACCTGCAAACTCTGTACTGGCCTGCATCCCTAGGCACTCGAACCAGGCCTGAGTAGGGCCATCACCGCTTCGAAGCTTCGACAACATGGCGCACCACTCGGGTCCAGGTGCTTCCGACCGAAATACATGGGGAAATCTTGGAAAAAGTTTGACGCCTTAAAAAAAATCTCAGAAGGTAGGTGCTTGCCTAAGATGCGAATGGAACAAGTTTTAGTCAAAATCTTCCCTAAATGGAGGTGAACGATGGTGATTTACCATGGTAGAAAGCAACAAAAATCACCTTAAACAAACAAAAGGCCAAGCAACCAAAAGGTCATTTCATCTGAAACCAACCATTAATGTTTCGTTTCAAGGATGGAAATATCCAAGTTGGTGATATGGGATTTCTAACATGGCATGGTATTTTTTCGAAATAAAACACGGTGATGTCATCCAAGATTTTAGTCATCCAAAACTGGGGTTGCTACTGTGCATGGAAGAAATCCTGCACCAGTTAATATGGTGAATATCCCATACTTTACTGGGTTTTATACATCCAAACGGTGGTTGTTTGGAATTTCTTCCATCAACAATAATCATTTTAACAGTCTTTGTTGACTTCCACGGCTTTTTTTTGTTTCCATTGGTTTGGTTCCTTCATGATTCACATTTTTAGGCGGCTGAAAGGAACCAACGTATGTGACAGGGTCATCCCAGGGTCATCCCAGGGTTTCATAGGAGATCTCTAGCTCCACCCCCCTCCAAGTAAAGGTCCTACTAAACAAGCAATCATCCTGGTGGTGACGGTTTCTGGGTGGGTGAGCACCCCAAACAAATCCTGTATGGTAAAATTGTAAACGTATTTCACTTAAACTACTCCGGCTTGCTGCCCCCTCCAAAAAAAGAACATCTGTATAGACTGAAAATGATAAAATTAAATCATCTTGCATCACATCTGAAAGATGTTCTTTCTTCGCACATTTGGGCGTCAAATTTTTTCCCCCCTCCATTCAAAATTCGAGGGGGAGCGCGAATCGGGGGGCTCCTGGTGGAGACAACGCCCAAACTACATGAAAAACACCAGAAAAAAAAACAGATTTCAAAGTAGTGACTTATTTCATCAATTCCTCGGAAGACTATTTTTTCAAAATGATTCACTCAACTACCATTTGGGACAATGTAAAGAGTTGAAGAACTTCGATTTTTCCCACTAAATATCAAGTAACCTCTCAAAAGTTTAGTCAGGTTGGCTTCCTTGGCTGAGTGAGTAGTCTAGTCGGTGCTTTCAACCCCATTTGAATAATATGCTCGTCAAATTGGATCATTTCTCCAACAGATGGGGGTGAACACTGAACAACTACAGTATTTGAAACCACTTCCTTAGTTTAACAGTTTAGGAAATTAAACTTAAAACATGTTATAACCCCAGTTACCCATTGTTTTTTTTCGGCCACTTAACTCCATGTATAACGGGCATGAAATCATCCTAGGTATCGATATCCTCGCCTTGGCCGGTGCTGGTGCCGCATGGAGTGCCTCGTGGCGGTGGGGCTTCGTTGTTGTCCGGCTTGGTTAGGATATGTGCCCGGCATGAAACACAGGCCCCAGTTATGTGGTGTAGTATTTCTCATAAACCATGGAAATTTCGGTTCGGTACTGTAAGATGAACATAGACCATTTGAAGAAATAAAAATCACGGCAAATAAATTTGTGAATAACTCGGTTGACGATGATTTTTCTTGCACCCCGCTTTCTTTATGTGACAAAAGCCTGATGCGAAGCCACCTAAGCCACAAAAAACACTTCTTACGTTCCATTATACTGGTTGTTTAATAGGGATCCATATCATGGTTTACTATAATCCCCACATAAATGGCTAGTATTTCATCCCCTATATACCCTAAACAACCGAGTTGTTTTCATTGTTCACTTAAGAATTCACTTTCACTTCAACGATTGATTGCTTAAAATTTCCAACCTCAAAAAATGGCCGCAAACTGCATGAATTTGCATACTTAATGTATACCCTGAAAGTCCAACCGGCCACCATGTTTGATAGATTTTGACAGGTTGGTTACAAACCGCAATCTTTCAAGTAGGGGTTTATCATCATCAAAATGGAACCACCATGTTTTAAATGGTGGCGTGCCGACTTCCAGGGTATACAAAAACACACTTTCCATAGTCTTACGGCCCCCTTTAACGGGATGTGTTGGCTGGCAGGAAATGTGGAACACCAGCTTCACATGGAGTTACACTCACAGTGGTTTGGCTAAGTATTAAAAAAAAAAATGGGCCAGGCGATGAAGAGGGGGTGGCTGAAGTCATTTTTTATATATCCCTAAGAATCCTTGGACCCTCCAATGGAAGGTTTTGAACCTGTATAGCAGGGGTAGGATCCTCAAAATCGCCATTTTTGAGGGCAACAGTTTGAAGTTAGATTCCGACTCCACCAACCTGCTGAGGTTTGCTGGGAACAATTTTTCAAAGAGAAGGCATGGAAAAAAAACCCATGATGGAACACGGGGAACTATTGGAGTTTCCCTTACCTTTGGCATATTTTTGGTCCTGCCAAAGGCCCTCCGGATCAGTTGAATTTGGGAAGATGTTTTGCCAAGGGCACAGATCCCCAGAAAGGCACGAAAACCAAAACGAAGATCATTCGGGATGAGGCTTTCCCAAATAAGAGCCTTACAAAAAGTCGCCAGCCAAAGATCCATCACAGCTGCATGCACCGTGCGCCAGAATTGAACATCGCGAAGCTTCTGATCACCGGCCGGCAGCTTCTCACGCAATGCCTTCCATTGCTTCAGAGACAAAGCGTGAAACCAAAGCATCGTGAACCTCAAAGGAGCGGAGATCCAGCGACGTTGCTCGTCCATGGGCACACACATCCACACCGAAGCCACGGAAGTGCCGACCCGGTTGCCCAAATTTCTCGGCACATGGTCTGGCACAGACTCAACACCTAGCCACTCGCAGGCAAGGCAGTAGAGTACCTAGACTCTAAGCAAGCCAGGCCGTGGGTGGCCAATGGGCAGTCCCTTTCCTGGGTCTGCTCCGCCGGCAATTGTGGCAACCTCACAATGGGCAATCTTAGATTCTTCCTTTGGAAATTGAATTGTTTTGGAGCCGGCAACGGCACGATGAACCTGTCATCTGTAATTGCTTGGAACCCTTTTGGGACCAAGTCAACATCGAGGTCTTGTTTAGAGCCACCAGTTCTGCTGGAAAGATTTTCACAGAGCGATTTTTTTTGGCATCAGTCAAAAGGAAGTCAAACAGTAACATGAAGAGCAGTGATCACTTGACCCTTGTGACATTCCATTGAGATCCTGGTTGGTTACTTAAAGGGATCCTTATAATAATGGCATGTTATAATCCCTAATTGAACTGGGCAGAATCTCATCCCCTTCCATATGACCCAACAGACCGAGGGTGAACTAATCACTCCTCGGGTCCCCGGCAAAAGGCCAAAAAGGTTCTTTGTTGATGAGAATCCTATGGGGCCCAATGCCACCCCCCCCAGCTTGGAATCAGGCCCCAAAAAGGCCTAAGACCTAACACATATGAACAATATAGTCCCAAATGGTGATGAAAAATGATGATTTACCATGGGATCCCAATCCAGAGAAAAAATCACAACAACAAATCCCTTCTTCTGTTGTGGAATGGGCGCGGCCTTGGGAGGGCTTGAACCCATTTAGATTCCCAGGAAAAAAACAACTTATTTTTGTCGTGGCTTACACATCGGACATTCCCATGATTCAACACTCGCGAAAAGCCTGGAAAAAGTCCTGTTTGAGTCTACCTAAGATCTGTTATGGAAAAATAAAATGATGTTTGTTCCTCTTGGATCAGTGATGGTGAGGAAAAAACCAGGGATATTTTGAGGCATATTGCGTGGACATGTGTGGATATATGATGTTGATGAATACTTGGGGAATATTCAATATTTCTCACAAACTCCTGATGATGAAGAGCCAATCCCACAACAATCACGAGAATCTAAGGGGCCCACCCAACCAATGCCGCCCGCCCAAAAGAAATAAGGCCTTATCAAGGCATTATTAAGGGATGATGGTGGTTACCCTCCAGGAAATTAACATATCCCCCTGATGTTTGGCATATTTGAAGATGATTTTCCTTTTCCCCAGGTGGGATATGTTAATTTCCTGGAGGGTAATAAACCTTTCATAAGGCCGGCTGGTTTTTTTGGGCAGAAACTTGGCATTGCGGAGGGGGATGGGATACCCTATAGATTCCCATGAATTTTTTCCAGAGATTTTACCAGCCAGGTGATTCAGCCAGGGGATAGTTGGATGCATCCCGATCCCAATGTACACCCTATGGGAAATCCCCCCAAAAAAGTGGGGTATTTTGTAGGTTATAATCGCCAAGAACCCCTACAAAACACAAAGAATACCATGGGCACACTATTAGGGGCACACCCGTCCTTGTCCCTTCATTCAATTCCTGGTCGCTGGGTGACCTAAATCACCTTTCAAAAGGGGGTCACTTAAAAAAACACTCACCATCCTCAAAAAGGTCAAGGGTTCCTGTAGAATTGCCAAGGCTCACGCCCCTTCATTCAAGGAAGCCAGGTGGACTTCCTAACTTTCCCCGTTGTTAATGTCGGCTTGACTTCCTGGTGAATTTCTATGTGGTTTAACATCTGCCTAGAAGTCAACTCAACCATGGTGATTCTCTTTGGGATGAGTCGTGGCGGGTTGACGGCTTCTCCCCTCCAAACCTCGTCGCCACCGAACTGATAGACGGAACTTAAAGGAAATTTCCCGGCCTGGCACTGGCCGGATGGCCCAGGAGGTCAGGATGAAACCACCCATGTTGGGATGCACTGAAAACCCAAAAAGATGGGCCCAAAAACCCAGTTATAATTGGGATGAAATGACTTCTATAAGTGTGCTGCACATAACCCCAGTAACGCCATTTTTTCAGGGCTGTAACTCCTTTTCTCCATGTATAACTGGTTTTTGGGTCCACCTTGTAGGACATCCCCGGGTGGGAACCAAGCTTTAGTAGGGGCCCCTCCCTGAAACTGACATAACTTAAGATACTGTTGATGGCAACCAGCAATCCGGCGAGCAGCATTTGAAGGTTGGTAGCTTATCCGGCTTATCAGGGTTTTAGCACCAACCCAGGTGGGTTTTCTCGCCGGATTTCTGAACCATCAACGTCCGTAAGCACCTGCCAGGAAGCTGGGGCCCCCCAAAAGAAAGGATTTTCGTCTTCCAACCATCCAATATCAGGTGCGAACTGATGAACTGTCAAGCAGGGTACAGCCCCCCACATGCATCTTTTTCTAGTTGGTGGTTGAACCAATCCATTTGAAAAATATTAGTCACCTTGAAGTCATTATTCCACCCTATTTGTAAACCTTTCAGGCCATTTGGAAGGGGAACATTACCCTACTTAGGGGACTAACCATGGTTATTAACCACGAATCCAAGTCCTGGGATGATCCTCCAAACACCTGCACTGCACCAAACTGGCCGACTGAGTGGATCTTTTGTGACAACATTTTTGGCATGTTCCACCGAAAGGAACTCCCGTTGGAGCTTAGGATGGGAATGGTTAGGATCAATGGGTTATTTCACCTACTTATAAATAGGGTATTTTTTTTGGCTATAGCCCCTTGGATCCTAACCAGTAATCCTAACTTACTCCAACACATCTAAGCAAATCCGCGGATGTGAAAACAGCTGGGTCCCCCTCAGAAACTCCGCTGGTATTCGCTCCAAGTTTGCGGAGAACACTTCCCTGTATCCTAAGGATCGGTGCGAATGATACTGTCTCGTGAAAGATTCCCGTTTCGAGCGATTGGAAGCACATTGCACATCACAACCAATGACATCAGTGACTCAGTGCAAGCCATGAGACTTTCCAGATTTTCCTGAGATGCGGGTGTGTTGGCAGGCAAGCGGGCCAACAAAGCAGGCCTTGTCCATAGTTGCCCAGACGGCCCATCATAATCGCCTCCAGAAGCGTCTATCTCTCCAGCCAGAACTCCAACGCTCCGGTGATTGAAGCCCCACACCGCAGAAAAGCAGATGAACCCTCGAGGTTTGAACACACCACAAGCAAGCTTCTTGACCGTAGGTAATCCCCGAATAGTATGGTTCCAGCCCGTAGCACACGGAGGAGGCACTGGGGAAACCAACTGACCAAGTGGCCCAGGGATGATGCCTTTGATCAACGGATTATTCGGATTCCGAAAATAGGTGGTAGGGAATATTTTTAGCCCCCGCAAACGAAGGCAATTTTAATATACCTGTTTTTTTTAACCAGTCTTTTTCTAAACTGCCAAAATTGGGTGATATGCTACCTACCACCTTTTTTTTCTAAACGGCTTATGAAAACCCATTGTCCAAGAAAGTTACAACACACCCCAGGCAATCCCCCTACCCAACTGTGAAAGATTTCCCTTTACAGCCTGTTGGGGAAGGTTAAGGGGTGTGTTCCAAAGGCGTGTTGAAACAACCTTAGACATTGGTTTCCCTTAATAAGGCCGGCTATTAAAACCCTCATTTCTCGGGGGGTTCTCGGCCCGTGTGGTTGGTTTGACGGGGCGCTGCACCTTGACGGCCAGCTGCACGAAGGGACTCGCAGTTGCAGCGGCAACGGTTAAGGCGGTGGCCTAAGGGCAAAACGGTAACCGGGGGAAAGGTTTACCCTCCAGGGAATTAACATATTATCCCCAAAAAAGGGACGATTTCAATAGGAAATACATCTTCCAACCATTGATTTTTAGGGGACATGTTAGTTTTCGGGGGTGTACCCTCCAGGGAATTAACATATCCCCCTGATGTTTGGCATATTTGAGTCGATGATTTTCCCAACTTCCCCAGGTGGGATATGTTAGTTTCCTGGAGGGTATAACTTCAAACTTCCAAGTTTCAACCATGAAGTTTTCAATGGAAAGGTTTACTCAATGGGGTTTCCTGGTTCCCTTACTACCAATTGGGGGATTATATATCACCTACCACCTATTAAGGGAACCAGAAACAGCTGTTGATTTACCACTTCAAACTTCCAAGTGTCAACCATGAAGTTTTCATGGATTTTTTCTGAATGGTCGACCCATATTTTTGGAAGATTTATAAACATCAACAATTCCGGTCAGATCAGGGTAGTTAGTTGTTCAACCCCCCCAAAGGGTGCTGATCGAAATGTTGGGGGGAATCCATTCGCACCCAGCCAACGTTCAAAGATTTGCACTGCAGAGAGGTGAGAAATAAGAATCTGGAAGTCCCCCAATCGACCATGGCAAAAAAGGTGATTTTCACCAAGTCAACAATCTTTTTGATAAGGGAGTTTTTATCATCCAAAATTGGATTGTCTATGATTTCCATAGTCTGCTTGACTTCCAGGGATATCAAAATATAACCGTAACCCATTGAATTTTGGCAAGTCCTCCAAAGCCCTGTCCCCAATCAGCTTTGGATGATGACATTCCATTTAAAAAGATAGTCGACTTGGTAATCTTTTTAATGGCGGACTTGGACTTCCAGGCAAACTGTCAACTGTAATTCCCCACAGAGGAGTAGGGTCTCGATGGTGGGTTCGTTTATCAGTATTCGTTAGTTGGTGCTTGGAAGGGAGCCTTTCGGAGCATTTGGGTCTTCCAAAATCCCATCTTCTCCAAACCTGCAAAAAGGGGCACTCGGAAGAACCTGGTACAGGTTGACTTTTATGGTAAAGAGAAAAATTGGTAGGGAGATATTACCAGTCACATAGATCCTATGGGAAATGGTGAACCCATTCGGAACGACGTGCAAAGACAATAAAAAACACATTAAAAAACAACAAGCAGTAGCGGTGATTTATCGTTTCCTAAGGTCCCCAATTTTTGTGTGACAATTTACAAGACAAAAATCTTGGACAAACTACCAACCACGAGCATGTTCCCTTTTGATCACGTGGGGCTGTAGCTTCTCCTTTTTTATGGTTTCTCAACAAAGCCTGATCCAGTTGGTGGTTTCAACCCAGTTAAAAAATATGCCCATCAAATTGGATCATTTCCTCAAGTTTCGGAGTAGAAATCAAGTTTCGGATCTTTGAGACCACCACCTTCTTCCAAGTGACCTGATTAATCAAAGGGAGGTCACTTTAACCCCTGAAAAAGTCACTTAAAACCACCGAGACAGTCACTTGCAGGAACCTGGCACCTAGTGATTGATGTTGAAGTCTTAGGCCTCTACACCCTTCAGGGAAACCTCCCACAGCAAAATTCGGCTCCCATACGGCCGCATGACCCTCTGCCAGGGTAGAAGGTTCAATTGGCTTCGACATGGATCTCAGTTTGCTGTGTTTTTTTCCATACCTTTTTTTTTTGGAGCTCCTCCAGTGATGGAAATACCTGAGGATCTGCAAAAAAAGGTGCTAACAGTTACACCCACGGAACTTTTGTTGACGACCCTATAGATACCCAAAAGAGGTTGTTGTTTTTTTGGGAGCCAAAGATACGGTTTCCGTTTCCAAACCCATGATTCGTTTGGTATGTGACAAAATTCCAGGGGTTGAAAAGGCATTGTACGTACGTATACAGCCTGCCACGACTTGTTTGTTTCTTCCAAAATGACAAGGGGAGTCGAAGTCGAAGTGATTCCTATTTGAAAATGGTGAGTTGTTGACCGTTCTGATGGAATTCATCATCTTTTCAGGGTGTCCAAAGGATGCAATTTTCGTATCCAAATTCAACAAAGTTCAAGGCTGGACTTCACATAATTTTGGGATGTTTCAACCTCGATAACGAGTTCAAAAAAACATCATTCTGAATGCTGGAAAAAAAAGGTGGATTCTGTTTGCAGCTCCAGGAAAAATATGGCATCTCTAGATCGAAATGGGGTGCTGATAGTCAAGGGTATCACCCCAGAAAGGACTTTAGATCCATGGATCATCATTGGAAGTTTGCCATGGTTTGCCATGCACTTGGCTCAGCCTCTGCACACTTGGGCCCAAAAAAAATCCAGCGAATTCTTGCTTGCAAAAAATACATGCAAGCTAGTCTTCCGTAGAAACTTTGGCTTCGGATTTCTAATTCTTTATCTTTTTAAACGGCCTTCTGTGGGTCCAAGCACCGATCCTCACAAGAGTTGGATTTCCGAATCTTCGATGCGAATGGAAAAAGTTTGGAAACATATTCTCCCAAAAAAAAGTGGTTTGAAAAAGTGGTGATTTACCCTGGTACAAGCAAAGAATCGCCTGAAAAACACATCCAAGACTAGTTGGTGGTTTCAACCCATCTGAAAAATATGCTCGTCCAAATTGGAAATCTTCCCCAAGTAGGGGGGAAAATAAAAAATATTTGAGTTGCCACCACCCAGAAGAACAAAACAAAAAAAAGGGACAAAAAACATCGCAAAGCCTGAGCTTTCCAAACTTTGAATTTTTGATTTTTATCCCAACATTTTCGTCAGCATTTTTTGCTTGTCCATCTAACAAATGGGTCCAAACAGTTAGACCCTTCTTCCGAGAATACAGCCTTAGCTTTGCAAAATTACACTTCTTTTGAAGAAAGGTGATTGGAAAACTAGTTGGTGGTTTCAACCCATTTGAAAAATGTTAGTCAAAATGGGAATCTTCCCCAATTTTCGGGGTGAACATAAAGAATATTTGAGTTGCCACCACATAGTGATTGGAAAAGTACTTTCCTTTTGGATCCTTTGGCCTATTTTGCACCTCGATTTATGGTAGTTTCAAGATGCTTGTATTATACCCATCATTGAAGCCGGAGATTCTCCGTTCTGCTTTAAAAAAACCTCCTTTGGCATCCGGTTTGCTTAAAATTTCCGGGGGATATGCGAATCCCCCGAAAAACTAAGGTTTAAAAAATATTGGAACCATGTATCTCCTATCAAAAAATGGTGAAAACTTACATGACGTCATTGTTGTTTTCAGGGATGTAAATTTGTGCACTTTCCCAAGAGCGTTTTTCGGTGATTGGTGAAGTTTTGGGGCCCAGTAGAAGAATGGCATTTCCAGGGTTTCCTTTCGACTCCCAGTCAGTTTTCTCGCAAAGTCAGCTTGGAGGGCATCTTTTATGCATCTTTTTTATGGCTGGGAGAGCTGACAACTCATACGTCTCCAAGCATGGGTACGGCAAGAGCTGTACATGCCAGCATGCAGGCATTGAAAGAAAATTCCAACAAACCTCTGGAACATACCCCGGACCCGGGAAAACTACCTGTTTATGAAGGGGATCCTTCATTTTTGGGGACTTTTGGGATATCTGAGGTATGTTCCAGGAATCTGTTGGTTTTTTCTTAGAGGCATTGATTTATTTTTGTTCTCATCAGTCTGAGGATGTAGCTTAACAGCAGGATACAGAGGTATATACCTTCTTACCTCAAATAGCCTCATGGTAAATCTGGGGTTGTATGGAATCATAGTCCATCAACGTTTATTTGGCTTCATATAAAGGACCTATTACTAGTTGGTGGTTTCCACACACCCGTTTGAACAATATGCTCGTCATTTCCCCTGAAATTTTCGAAAGTGCTTTTTCAACCATCACCTACTTGGAGGATCATCCCATTTAATAAGTGGTTCATAACCATGGTTTTTAAGTCCCCTAACTGGGGTTGTTCCCCTTGCAATTGGCCTTTTTGTGGCTGATAAATGGGGGTTACTACCTACCTACTAACGGGGATGATCCTCTAAGTAGTTCTTGTCTAAGCTCAAGGAAACATCCCCAGTTAAGGTGACCCAAAACGCCCGCTCACTCCGTCCTGGTCACGGGGCGATTTATATGTTTGGAAAACCGGCAAACCCTTGGGAAACTCCATGACAACCCCCGGTTGAAACAACTGCCCCCCCAAGAAAAAATTGACATGGAACAACACAAAAACATAAGAAACTCCTATCAAGGTGCCTTTCATTGACCGATTTTTTTGGGTGAAAGAGGCCTGTTGACCTATTTTTTTGGACTCGTTGAAGGCTTGAAATAAGACGTTTGTAACAGTTGAAAGCTTACAAACATTGAGATTCATTGGGGTTAAGCTCCTCTACTTGCCTCGCCGGTCGGCTGAATGTTGTGGAGGTTGGGGGGATCGAGGCATCGGTTGGGGTAGGTTTTAAGGGGGAATTTTTATGATCCAAAATTTGGGGGTTGACATTGTGGATATTTTTCAAAAGACTAGCCTTCATCCAAAATTGGATCATCCAAAATGAGGGTTGACCAACTAAAATGAACTATCCAAAAAAAGGGGGCAACATTTAATCATTGTAAAAGTAAATTTCATAGTCAAATTGACCTCCAGGGCCAATTAAAAAAATCCCCATGAACCACCGCAGGTGATTTCAGGATTTCAAAAAATTGATGCATTTCCACTCATGGAAAATTTCATGTCTAATTTGGCAAGATGTAACGCCGGAGTTTTTTCAACGTGATTTCCTTGCTGCCCATCTATTCCCCTGAAAGATTCTAAACGTAAATCTAAACCTTACCCACCAACATCTGCCAGAGGATGGTTACCCCTTTTCATACTTGTGTTCCTAAATGTATATGGAAGTAGAGAAGAAGAGGCATGTGCACCCCTAGAAAAAATCGGCATGAACTGATGACATCTTCAGGTCTTCTGTTTCTATTCTTGAATTTTGAGGTGTACTTTCTCTTCCCCACACCCCAAGTTGAAGTTATTTCACGATTTTCACCCCCAAAAAAGGACAAAAAATGGATAGATTTTAGATTTTAGATTACAAAATCATTAAACAATCCCATTTGATGGATCGTTTCATTTTAATGCCCTTATGACACAGGGTTTGGGGTTTTCATCCCCCCCTACATCAAGCAACCAGGCTTAACCCGCATTGTCCCGTTCCCGCAACCACATCCACCACCTGCGGCGTTTGTTGCCGCCAAAGCCGAAGAAGGACGCCAATGCCGAAGCACGACCGGGCCTCGGCGTTGTAGGGTCGATGAAGCGATGTCATGGTGGTTTTCGGGAAGCTTGGTCTATGGAGGCCAAAAACCGCCCGAAAAACAAGGAGATTCCTGTTTTTTTTGCAATTCATATTTTCGAATTTGCAGTTGATTTTTTCGTCAATTTGGGGGTATCTCCCATCACACCCACTCACACAGGGGAAGTGTTCCATGTTGGGCGTCTTGAACGGTAAATGCCAAACCTGGCATACTTTGGATTCACTCGCCTTTGGAGCCGGCATGTCAGGCGGAGCCGTCATTGCAACCTGATTGGTTGTTGGTCCAACATGGGTTGCACACACACAGTAGCGGCCCCACTGTGCCACCCGGGATGTTGCGGGGGCAGGAGGGGCCAAGGCGGCCGCCGTTGCACTGCCAAGTTTGAGGCCTTGCAAGGCCGCCCATACAGCGTCCGGTTGGAGAACTCCATGGTGGTGGAAGCAGGTCCAAGAAATGTATGGAGTGAGGGGGCATAGTCCACTAGAACCCCTGGCGTGTGTACCCAGCTGTTTGCCACCCAGCTGCCATGGTATGCAGGTCGAAGGTGAACGGCCAAGGTGACGTTGCAAAAAACATTGGTCTGAAGCAACAAAAACCACACCCCAAAAAAGGAGATCAATCCCTTGAAAACACCACCAATTTTGGCCATTTTGTAAATCTGAGGATAT
Source organism: Breviolum minutum Mf 1.05b.01 (assembly GCA_000507305.1). NCBI lineage: Eukaryota > Dinophyceae > Suessiales > Symbiodiniaceae > Breviolum > Breviolum minutum. The sequence goes on from DF239130.1 coordinate 228,711, forward strand.
TTTTTTCACTTCACTTCATTTTAATTATTCTTTTCCCACATGAAAAAAAACGGGCCTATAAAATGAGATGCTAATTTTCTCAGACTTTCTTGCTGGAAACTCGTGAGCTTGGATGATTTTGTCACCTTATTTTGAAGGGACACACCTTAACCATTTGAAACGGCGAGACCTAACGGTGTTAGATGGCAATAGGTTCCTAAAAGGTGGGGCCCATAACTCCACTTATAGTGGTGAAATAACACCAATTACCCATTTATTCTTGGCCATTTATAGGGGTTGTAACTCCATATCTATCTGGTAGGTGCCCACCTTGTAACTTGCTTATCTATACTGGTTGACTAAAAACAAGTATTCCCAGTTCATTGGGCGAACGTTCCATAATCCCAAAAAACAGCGGGAAGTATAGTGGTAGGTGTGCCTATCTGATAAAGCCTTAAGAACAGGTGAGATTTCATCCTGTTTACCCAACCACTTGAACCTCAAACTACAACTCACTAATCTCATCCAAAAGAAAATCTAGTTGGTGGTTTCAACCCATTTGAAAAATATTAGTCAAATTGGATCATTTCCCCAAATAGGGATGAACATGAAAAATATTTGAAACCACGACCTAGTTATAGTTGGAAAATGAAATTTCCTTTTGTGGGCAAGTTCGGTCTATTTCCAAAGGCAAAAACGGATAGTTTTCAGGGAGGTTAGGGATTTTTCCGAACTATACTGGTTGGTTCATAGGAATCTTTATTTATCTTATTTCATGGCTTATGAACAAAAAACCCCCATATATAACGTGGTAGTTAAGTTTTTCATCGTCTATCAAAAACCAAAAAAACTCAACAAATCTCAAGGTCTTGGGTATTTGCTTGGGTTGCTACAATTTGTCAGGTGTTCATAGGGTTGCTCCATTTCCTAGTGGTACATCAAGGGTTAATTTATAGGAATCCCCTACAGATCCTACATGGAATCACCCACCGCTGGTTACAAATTACTGGGAAGGTGGAGAACCCAAGTTATTGCTCAGGTGTCTTGGCCCTGGAAGTCAAAGATGTTGATGGAAGAAATCCGGCGAGCACCAGTTGAGGGAACGGTAGTTGAAATCCCATCTTTTACAAGGTGTCTAGCACCATCCCAGGTGGTTGGGAATGGGATTTCTGAACCATCAAGAGTAATGACCCCAATTTTGGGGATGATTGAAATTCCCTTACTTTACAAAAATAGTCTTTGAACACCTATGTGTTGAAAAGGTCTCTGAAACTTCCAGGGCAAACATACTACACACTGTTGTTCAGCCTATCTCCATAGAATCTCCATTTAATCACTGCCTTTCTTCCTTTAATGGTCAACCAAAAGATGATGTCCACTTGCCCTAAGAATCATGGCTAAGAATCATCATAAGATCTCAAGTCACTGGTGGTTTTGAGATCCCCAACCCCCTACAAAAAACACATCCAAACCCCCCTTTTTCCGCAGGGGTTACTACCGTGATTCTTAGGGTGGTGAAATTCCCCATGACCAATTTCTTTCCAGAAAATTGGTCAACTTGGGGGACTGCCCGCTGGCACCAATCTCCATCCCGCATTTCCGTGCGTCCAAAGGACGAGTCGGGAATCTTGAGGCTCTCCTGCCCCGAACGAATTCGTCCCCCAACGAAAAAAGGGGGGAAACGTCCCGCCACTTCAACAGGAAGATCATCGGTGTTTCCAAGCACCATTTGGGTGTTTCCTAAAATAGGGGGAAACACCCCAAAATGGATGGTTTATCATGGAAAACCCTATCAAAATGGATGATTTGGGGGGAAAACCCACGATTTTCGGAAACATCCATTTCTTTTAGGGGACATTCGGGCTAGTTTTCGGGGGTGTGTACCCTCCTCCTTGAAAGTATATAACAGCAAGTTTGCCAATGAAAAATGGATGGGACTGGAAGATTCAAAGCTCCATCATTTTTTGGAGGCAAGTTTGGCCTCATTCTCAGGTGAACATGTTCATTTCAGGACATGGATACATATTTTGCGACAATTCGAGCTGAGTTTTGTTGCTTCAAAACATAAATCTATATATCTAAACCACCAAATGCCATGCAAAAAACCACGTAACAAGTCAGTGGGATTTTTAGGGATCTCCAATAATGGGACCTCTTACCCGTACTATTCCCATACCACTCCCATAAGAATTTCCAAAGATATGGGAATGGTATGGGAAGCTTACCATAAGTCTGTCCCATTGGAAGTCCATGGAATCGGTGCTCCGGCTTATCCCCCTTCAAAAATCCTGTTCAACATCCCTAGACATTCCTGAAATATCTGAAATACTGGAACAAAACAACAACAAGAGACTAGACTCCGGAAAACTACACTAGTTGGTGGTTTCAACCCGTTTGAAAAAGATTAGTCAAAATGGGTTCATCTTCCCCAAATTTCGGGGTGAAAACAAGAAATATTTGAGTTGCCTAGTCTTCCAGTCATACCTCCTGAGGTTATCTCCGTGTTTGATCGGTATGTTTTTGGAGGTGTGAAAAATCGTCACATCCAACCTCACGAGGCATCATGACTTGCAACAAAAAAAAGGTGGGAAGCAAACCAGCATCCAAAAAGAAACGCCAAAAAAGGTGGGAAGCCACGGGGAAGCAAACACAACGGCAAACCAACCAAAGGTTACTAGGGTGGAGCAATGGAAGTGATCGTAACTAGCTAGTCAGTTGGTTTAGTTCACCTATTTAGGGGACGTATCCAGCCTAGTTATTTGTAGGGATTATAACCATTTACTAAGCACCAATCACATCCAAGTCGCAATCACCCACAAAAACACCACCAACAACCCACCACGAACTCCTTCGAAAGCGTGACACCCCCCACACCAGAGAGCAGTTGTGGCACCTGTCATGGGAAGAAGAAAAAAACCAACCTCTATAAGATTCTATAAGTGTGGTGTTTCCAAAAATAGGGGTGTTTACCCCAAAATGGATGGTTTATAATGGAAAACCCTATTAAAATGGATGATTTGGGGGTACCACTATTTTCAGAAACATCCATAAGATTCTATAAGTGTGGTGTGTTCATTTGATTGTTCATATGTTGATTTCCCCCCAAATAATTTTTGGTAGTAACAGAGTGATGTTTACTCCAGATAGGGGATAACAAGAAGATTGGAAACCACCGGGTGTAAAAACTGAAGATGTTCAACTGACATTTTGCACAAACTGGCCTTAAAAACCTTGAACAATTTTGTCGATGAGAAGAAGAACACATGTCTTGTGCTGGAGGTGGCAGATGAAGGGACCCCCACGGATTACATCAAAGAAACGAAAACAACACAACAACTCTAACGTTTCATTGCAACCCCCTGAGGAAACATCAAACAATTTTTCGGGGGGCCACTTACTTGTTGGTGAGGTTTCAACATTTCTATTGACCTGGTGAGTTCAACGCAATCAATTTTGGGTCCAACAGGTTCATGTTTAGATTCCACAAATTCCATCAAATGCCCAGACCCCAATCTATTTCGCGAGCTTGTGGGGAGGGTGAGTGTTTAGGTTACCCCACTTGGATTGTTTAGTAGATTCCAGTTCAAAGCTGGGCTTCCCAAGCAGCATGGGTGTCGAAATGTGTCCAATGTGTTTTGAAAAATGGGTGCCACATCTTCTCTGAAGGCGACTTCCGACTTCGGAGACTCAGACGCATCCGTGGCATATGTGATGACCTCTAACCAAGGCATACTCGTCCAAGGAATGAATTCCTTCGCGTCCGGGTTCAGATCTGAGTGGCAGTACCGCATTTTGTTTAGTCATAAGGTTTGTTTTGTTGTTGTGCGGTCTACGATTCCACATCTTCCTAAATTTTTGAGGTGCGGCAGTACCGTTTCAAGGGGGCTCGCTGCCCGGCTTGCTCACGTTCCCTCCCCTCTTGATGGCCGGGATGTCACTCGGAGTGAGACGGCACATTGGGGTGATCTGCAGGTCGTCATCTTCCAGTTTTTTGCAGTGGTCTTGCAGGCGGTTGGACCACTACAATACCCCTATGATCCATGTATGGTATATTTACCTACATTTGGTTGCTTTTTATGCCACATGTAGGTAAAGATACCATACATGGATGGTATGGGATACAGTGGATTTGTTTTTTTGGTGGTTGGAAAAATAAAAAAAATGAACACCGAATGGAGGTTTCAGAGTGATTTACATGTGGTAGAAAAGTAAAATAAAAAATAAATCCGAAAATAGAATCCTCAAATCACTGATGAATTTGAAAGTAAAAAGTATTTACTCGCCGGCAGTACATTACATACGACAGTTCATCAAAAGTCTTGTTGTGGGTTTCTGTTGCTGAATCGGAATGCCATGGGTGACGCATCTGATTTCACATTCAAACACTGCCACCAAAACTAAAGGATTGATTCGTCTGACAAAAAAAGTTCCCACCCTGAGAATCACTGGACCCTGCTATAGAGGGGTTGGGATGTGTATAGCAGGGGTCTGGGATCTCCAAACCACAAGTTTTGAGATCCCATCATTCTTAGGGCAATTCAATTCTTGTAAGATGAACTGACGCCGAAAGAAAAATGGTTGATACAAGGTGGGCCCCGGATCCAGTTATGATAAATGGAGTTATAACCCCTAGAAATGGCTTTAGAAATGGGCAACTGGGGTTATAACCCCACTTATAGAAGTTGTGACCCCAATTATAACTGCACCCAGTTGTTTAGAGATGAGGTTTTTTTGCTGATTCTCCAACCCAATTCAGTGGGAATGAGATTATTCATCCAATACTTTTGGATCCCGAAATAAACTAATCAGATCTAATCAGTAAAATGGAAGGTCATGAGTCATAAGTAGGATTATACATATTATTTCACCCCAGTTTGCCCATTTATGTTCAGCCATTTCGATCGGGGGCGCAGGGCCTACCTTGGATCCTAACAGTGGTGGTGAGTTGGTGATGGGGTGCTGGTGCTTACTGGTACCCTTGTAAAAATAAAAAATCTTTAAAAAACTTCGGGGGATCTAGGGGATCTAAGGGTCAAGGATCTAACCCCAACAACAGAATCAATGAAAATCAATGGGGTAATTGGGGTTATTTCACCGTTTAACTCCGAAAGAAGTGGGGTTAAGAAAAACCCATTCATAAGTGGGTCCGGGGCCCACCAAAGGAAACCTCAAAAACGCCAACCAAAGTCAACAACGGGGGAAGCTTATCCAACGCCTTCCGTACTCAACCATCATGAAACAAATGATGGTTCCTTTTGGATGATGATAAACCTAAAAAAAAATGGGTGGTTCCCTATTTAAAAATGGCGGTTGGACATCCAGGGTTGGTGTACATCTTACAACTACTATATAAGGAGATCCCATACTGTAACCATATTGACTATTGCTTGTGGTAACATTTGGCCAACAATGATGGGTTGGAACCTCCTAGGGTTCATAGCCATCATCCAACGACTCGATCTCCCCACGCCTCGAATTCCAAAACATGATCCAAACGGCGCACGTCTTGAACATCCAAGCTGGGCAGTCTCAAGAGACCTCTCTCGAGGTCGGTCGTCCATTTTGTCCAAGGGTATGCTGTCAGATGCAATGATGCAATAAACCCAGATGCTTCAAATGGGACTGGTATATTTACCTACATTTACCACTCTAAACTACCCAAATGTAGGTAAATAGACTCATACATTGTGTGTTTGGGATGGGTATTTTCTGGTCAAAAAAACGGGTAGTTTTGGCGATTGCAAGTATACATGGAGATGTACACATTAAAACACCTGTATTAGCAAAACAGCACACTTCATCAAAGGATCTACTGTTTTTTTTGGAATGGGACGATCCAAACATCGGGACCTGAGATCCATAAAATCCAGCTTCCGTAGTGAATATTCATTACCCATAGGATCCATGTATGGTATATTTACCTACATTTGGTTGAATCTTATGGTAAATGTAGTTGAATATACCAGTCCCATGGATCCTACGGGTTAGGGTTTGGGCGCCCAGGTTGCAATCGTTACGACGATGTCGGATTACCCTGAGAAAATCCCAACCAAAAACCGACTGAGGACTACCCGTGCTTGGATGTCCCGGGACGGAATCAACCACGCACTTTCCACGGATTGGGCCATTTTGAGGAGCATAGATCTTCAAAGATATGTAAAATTTCTGCCTTTGGTAGGCTTTTGTCGAAAAGGCACAAATTTTACACACTTGGTTCGTTTCAGTTTGTTTGCGTTTGTTTTCCCCTTCCTCCCATAATCATGGTTCACTGAAACATGGCATGTGATTCATTGGTGGTTTGGGGCCCGGTGGTTTGGGATTCCAAGGGTGCCCTTACGTAATAATCTCTTTCATCAATGGATCCCAGGAATCCAAACCACCGGGCCCCAAACCAGTACTTGATGTCTCCATTTGTTAAAAAAACACCGACCTTCAAATACCCCAAAAGATCCAAAATCATCTGCTGAGGGGATGATTGGATCCCTACAAGGTGGGCCCCTATTAGTTATAAATTGAGTTATTTCACCCCTATAAATGGCCGAAAATAAATGGGTTTCACTGGGGTTGTTCTAACCCCTATAAATGGAGTTACAACTCTACTTATAACGATCGTACGGGGGCCCACCTTGTAGGGATACTCAAAAATACGGCCAGTTTCCACTGCACCCGGATGGTTTTTTTTTTCCGCTGCAAACAGCCGAGCCTTCGAAGTCGATTAACTGGCCACGAAGAACCTGACTGAAAGGATGCCGAAGCTAAGGTAACCCTGGAACCATGGATTTTTGAGTCCAAGAGCCATCTAAAGAAGATAGGTAAATGGGAAGAACAATGTAACTAATTCACACTCATATGTAAATTTCCATGAAAAATATCCCTGTCATTTCCCTAAAAATTCAATGAAGCATTTTAAAAACAATTTATTTCATCAAAGACTATCCTTGACTTAAAGTGGGGAACTTTAGTCATCCGAAATTGGGGACACTATTCCCATATGTATGGTATGTTTATACATTTACCATAAAACATCACCCAATTGCAGGCAAACAACCCTCACAATGGATCGTAAAGTGGACAAGTTTTCAAGGAAAAAATGACAGCGAACCTGGCGAAAAACAATCAGTGGAAATCTATGGTTGAAACAAATACTTCAAACCATGACTTGATGGATTTCTTTAAAAAAAACATGGGTTGTTGGTTGTGAATCATGGTATATACGTTAAAAAATGTATGCTTCAGTGTTCTGTCCCGAGACTTAAAACCCTGTAGGTCAAGCCAACCATTAACGCCACATATATTTTTTCGGAATTGGTTGTTTCACAACCACGAAACACCAACAAAAAAATCGGGCATTTTTTCCATTTTGTCACGGAAGATTGCCCAGAAAAGATTTCCATTGGACACAGCCATGTTCTCTTGGTGATGGGGTTGGCCTTCGACCATCTTAGCTGTTCTGATGTTGCGACCATCGACACTCCCTACCTTTTCAGAGCACCTATCTAAGGGGTTATGTTCGTTTTATGGAGGATACTTGGAGGATGGGATCCCACTTAGTAAGTAGTTAGTAACCTCCATTTCTATTATGCCAGTTAGGCCATTTGGAAAGGGTCCCACAACCCTACTTGGGGGACTTACTGACCACATGCATGGTTGCTAACTATACTTACTGAAGGGGGATGATCCAAGTGGAGGGTATACCGGCATACCCATTGATTTTTCGGGATCCAACAAGTTCCAAAGAAAACTCCCCATTCTCACCATCCAAAGAGCCTCCACTTTCGGCATGTCGCCCACGGACAAATTGTGAACACGTTGCGCCTGACATGAGGTGCTGAGCAAACCCATACGTGACAAATCTTTAGCTGGGTAAAATTACCCCTCCTTGAAACTAACATAGCCATAGCCCCTGAAAATAGGCCGAGACCCAAAAAGAAAGTAGACAAAGACAGACGTCTTCCAACCATCCATTTTCACGTGCTATGTTAGTTTCAGGGAAGAGAATTTAGATTTCTTTCAACTTAAATTTTGTTCATACCATGATTTCAAGAAGGTGTTCTCTTGGTGAAGACATTTGGGTTTAAATATTGGAGATCTTCAAAATTTCCATTGGGGAATGATTAATTTTCCTGGATTGGTTCTTTCAATGTTTGCAAAAACAATTCTAAACATACTTTTCCCACAAATGGTGGTGAAAAATGGTGATTACTATGATAGAATTCGTTAACAAAATCATTTTAAACAAATCCAACAAACCTATTGTGTTAAAAACTTATTACAATCCCTATATAACTGGGCAGCATTTCATCCCCCAAATGCAGCAAACAACCAGAGTCAAATGGTAATTGCTCAATAGTTGGCCCCTATAAATGGGGTTATGGGGCCCGAGACTGTAACAGGCCTCTCCTAGCCTGCAAAAAACCCTTTAGGCACTCAACCTTGCCACTAGAAATCAATGACAATTGGTGGTAGCACCGTAAGAGGCTACAACCTGTTGCTTACCATTTGGTTGTATGCAACCAAATAGTTCATCGGCCTGTTGTTGCAGATGACATTTGAAACCTCTGGTCGCAACAGCATCCAGATGTCTACCCCTTCAGGTAGCTCACTGCCTGTGAGATCCTGGTACAGTTGCCTGTGAAACAGTTCTTCCAATGTGCTACCCAGTCACTGCCACCTGAAGGCCACAGCATCAGCACATACTTCCAAGTCGCCATACAAGGTCGCCATAGCTTCCAGGGCACCCAATACCCTGTGAGGAGGAGGAAGCTGAGGTGAAGATTTTGGTTCACCTGGTGCGATGTCGAGCATCAGGATTCAGTCCTGCACACAGTCATGCACCTCATCCATCTTCCCAACATGGATCCAGTAGCCACTTTCTCACCAATCAGCCTCCAAGCCCCTCATTGGGATCACTGTGTCTTGTAAGTGCTGGAACCTGATTGGCACAGGCACCTGATCCTTGTTGCCTGCTTAAGTGCATTCCGCATATAGTGCTGTTGAAATGCGAAGTGCCGAAGTGCCTCTCTCACATCCTCTGCTTGTGCGCTGCTGATGATCATGATAGGTAGCCAATTTTTGCCACAAAGGGCAATTATTGCAAATTCCATATGGTGCTTGGAAAACATGAAAAGAAATATGTTCCCCAAATGATAGGGTAGTTTTAATGGTGATGAATCCCATGGTATAAAATAAAACAATCACAAAAAACAAACAAACACAAGCCAATAACCTAGATTTGAGGTTGGCTCTTTGGATGATTTTTTTTGCACCAACATAAAGCACCAACCGCCCAAGAAATCCAATATCGTCAAATCTTCGGTTGCTTCGGTTGAAGTCTTGTATCCTTTTTCATGCCCCTGGTTATCTTTAAAATAAACAACTGCAAGTAGATTACGTTTACAATCCTTGCTGCCCTTACAATCTCTTAAACTACTACCTCCTGCCAAGTTATAATCCTGAAAAACACCTTATACACCTGAGCTTATATTCCTTACAAGGTGGGCCCCTATTAGTTATAAATTGAGTTATAGCCCCTATAATGGGTAACTGGGGTTATAACCCCTATAAATGCAGTTACAACTCTACTTATAACTGGTAGGGGGCCCACCTTGTAGAAACCTTGAATATTTTTTTGATTCCCCTGGGGGGTAACTCACTTAAACCAACCAGTCCCCAACTGAAAACCGCGAAAAACCGAAACCGGCCTCAAGCAGCAAAGTGTCTAAACCTTGGCCTTAGGGAAGTCATGGGTGATTGCCAATGCCACATTTCCACCAGAGAAATTTGGTGGCTAACAATTCCGTAATGTGGTCCCTACTAGGTGGTGGTTTCAATCCATTTGAAAAATATTAGTCAACAAAAATGCCCACTAAAACTCCTAATTATACCTACATTTTGGTTGAATTTTTGTGGTAAATGTAGGTCAAGATACCAGTCCCATGGATCCTCTGGGTAATAAGGTCCTATTTGTCCTAATTTTTTGGGCGGGAAACCTGGCATTTGGGGGTGTTTGTGAATCGTCCATTTGAGAACAAATATCCTGCTGGTACCATCTTAACGGGCGCAGTTCACCCAATGAACATTTCCCATTCAGATGATTTCATGCAGGTTTTTTTCGGAAAAAACATTTGGGTCTGAAGGTTTCGGAGACCTCGGAAATCTCATGGGGAAGTGATTTATTTGTTAAGATCGGAAATCATAAAACCACTATGCATCTTAGGCCACTTCAATTTAAAAACACACCCAACAAGGCAGTCGAATATCCCCATGTTCACGAGGAAATACATCTTCAAGTGATCCCATTGTTTTTATTGCTATCGTCCTTTGCCGTAGTGTTCCGTTATTATACTACAACTCCAGCTGCGAAAAAAATCTGGGAATTTTGGATGAATTTCGGTTTCCGAAGCTGCAACGGTTGGATTTTTTTGAAAGCAGATTTCAGGAACAAAAACAAAAAACAACTTCTCACTGACCAAACAAATAGTTTCAAGATTGGTCAACTTATATATTTTTATGTATTCTATTGAAAATGGATGATCATTTGAAATTCGTCAGCTTATTGAAATCTATCATCTCTCCGACCCAAAAAACAAAAGTTCACTCTATGTGAGCAACATTCACAAACTTTGAAAAAATTCCATGTCCATTGGTTCATTATGAGGGGGTGGGTGCTTAACGTATTTTACAATCCGGAACTAAAATCACCAGAATCTTGGCAGGTCACCCCGTTGATGTGTCTGCAGCAAGACCTCTATAACCACCCAAAAGGGCCATAATTTGAAGCTGGTTTCATTCATGTTTCCGAACCAAGATTTTTCGGAATCAATTCGTGAAACACTTCGGAGGAGTAATAGGGTTGATGCAACAACAATCCAAGTATAATCATGCAAGCTGCTATGGCAAAATCTCCCCATTTTTCAACAGTCTTCATGCAAAAAAAACACGGGTGGAACTTTTAAAAGCCGGATTTCTTCCAGCAGTTAACCTCAGGTAATAAACTAACATAGTCATGGAAAATCCCCACGTTTCCTGGTAAATCCCCATTGAACATGATTTCAGGGCGATGTTTTTCCCTTGTTCCACTTCCACCCCACCCCAATCACCAACGGTGGCCCCACCGGTGGTCAAACAACCGGGTGCCCCAAACAGAGCCAACTGCGGATAGCGGCATCAGAGCCTAACCTTAGATCACACCAACCGTGTTGATGGTTCAGAAACCATCGGAAATCTACCCGTGGAGTCCGTGGTTATGGTGCTTATAAGGGATCGACTCATAATGGTTTATCATAATCCCTATATGGGTGGTGTTTCCAAAAATAGAAATTTTCTCCCAAAATGGATGGTGAAAATCATGGAACACCCTATTAAAATGGATGATTTGGGGGAAAAACTCCTCTATTTTCGGAAACATCCATATAACTGCATGGGTACTACGTATTTCATCATCTATATTATACCCTAAAGGAAGAACCAAAGGGCGCCCTAACTTTTCTCATTGCTCACTTGTGAGCAACGTCGTTGGTGCAATATTGGACTTGCCGGGCTGCTTGTGTTTTAAGCAAGACCTTCGAAGAATGAAACCTGTTTCCAGGAGAATCGGAGCATGGAACCGAAAAAACGCCTTTTTCGGAGGTGATTTGACACCCCAAAAAATCATCTACGTAGAGTTGGTGATGAAATTGATCCCGCTTTATTCTCTTCCCATATTAGTTTTCTAGAAACTTATCCTTGTCGACTCCCATTTTTGACAAGTCAGCCCAAGACTTGTCCCCCCAAAAATGGTGGTTATAGTAGCCCATAGAAAACGTGTATGAAACAAGTATATTTACCTACATTTCCCATAAATATCAACCAAAAGTAGGTAAATATGCCATACATGGCTGATATGGCTAGGGGAATGCCTACTTGGATGTCCCGGGACGGAAGTTAGGATCAAAGGTTAGGGTTTAGTGGGTTTTTTCACCCCAAGTCCGTTATCTAAACCATTGATCCTAACTTCCGTCCCGGAACATCCAAGTAGGGATTCCACTTCGAAGCGAAAAAATCTTGTCCAAGAATCGCTCTCAGGTGTAACGGAATCCTGCCCACGACACATCAACATCATCAACCGTTGGAAGGGGTTTGGAATGTGCCCCTAAGAATCCGTGCTTCGGATGTCGGGTTTGGGGTGTCAAATTGGTACCACTTTTAAGGCCCTGAAACGGGTCAATAGGAGGGACTGGTGTTTCCATAAGAGGGGGGAGATGGATTCTTAGGATGCCGTATCAACCAGGGGTGTTGAAAGGTCACATGAAAGTTGTATGAAATCCTGCAAGATGGGCCCCTGCCAGTTATAAATGGAGTTATAGCCCCTATAAATGGCCTTATAATTAGGTAACTGGGGTTATAACCCTAGTTATAGGAGTTATAACCCAAGTTATATCTGGTAGGGGGCCCACCTTGTGAGTGGTTTCATATTGTTGGGGGGGATACCTTATTTCATGGCGGCTATCATCATCCCGAAATATAACGGGGGGGAAGTATCTTATCCCCTATACACACAGCAAATGTCACCCGGGGCCCAACTGATCACTGCTCGGGTAAAGTGAAGGTTGGTTAAAACAGAACTAGTTGGTGGTTTCAACCATCTGAAAATTATTAGTCAAATTGGATCATTTCCCGAGGTAGGGATGAACATAAAAAATATTTGAAACCACCACCTGGGACCTAGAGAAGAGGGTTAGATGAATATCCATACAAAAAATCCATTAGTCAGGTATACACCATCACAGGGTTGATGGAAATGGCCCGAAAAATCAAGCCATCAAACCCTGGTTTCACCAAGATCCTAAGATCCCTTAGGTAGAACCATCTGTGGCTTTGAATGTACAACCCTTGCATCAGGATAGGCAAAGCTGAACTTCAACAAAACCCTCAAAGTTGATAAGATTTACAAGCTGTGCTCCTATGATCCTCATAATAAATGAAGTTATAAACTCGCCTTCAGAAAATACATGGGTAACTGGGGTTATTTCACCCCTTAAAGTGAAGTTCAAAATGTTTAGCCTGATTTTTCAACCGATCTCCCAAAAGATATTGAAGCCTGTGAACTCTAGTATCCCTGCGGATGACAGTGGAAAGTGCATTTTGATTTCTAACCAAAGGACTTCATAGCTAGGAAAAAACACAAAAAACAACACTGCCTCTGGTTAGCATTTTTTTGGGGGGAGGGTCCCGGTATTAGTAGCAAATGGTGGCTGATTTTGGGTAGCACCCAAAAAACTCAACACCCAATAGGGGCTCCAGTCAGCTTGCAAGCTTGACTCCGGAAGTTTCATGGACGCCCTGGAAGTCATGCAATCCAGACTATCAAACCCTAAGGATCCAATCACCGAACCTCAGATGATGATTGGGGTGTATAATCACCTCCTTAGAAAGGTATTTAGGTTCCATTACCATTCTCAGAAGGTGGTTGGATCCCTAGGGAAAATAATGGACACCCCCCATTTTGGATGATTGACAAATTCTCCAAAAAAGGCTTGTTGACTTGGTGAAATTCACAATCTTTCTAAATGGCCCCCAGGAAAAAAGACCTTTTTGAAGGACTATTTAACCACCTGTTTTCGGACCATACTTCAATGGAGGGGGGTGGCATTGGGCCCCTTAGATTCTCATGAATAAAAGTGGGTGATCTCACACTATTAGGGTGTCCATGGAGTTTAGTAAGTTATGTTAGTAAGTTGGTCTATAATCTATTTACAGGAATGTAAACAACCTACTTATATAGGGGATGTGACATCCATTTACTAAGTACCAGCAGGACATCCCAGTACTGGTTGTTTAATAGGGATCCTTAGTTCATGGTATATGATAATCCCCACATGACCGTGTAGTATAGGCCTAAACAATATACACTAAACAACCTGAGGTCGTAGAATATGACAACAACCCAAACTTCATGCACTGTAAAGATGATCAGAACTCCCTAAAATCAAGGGTGATTCCAGGGACTCCCAATAATGGGACTCCCTTATGGTAAGCTTCCGATACTATTCCCATATCTTTAGGGATTCTTATGGGAGTGGTATGGGAATAGTATGGAAAAGTTACCATAAGGGGGTCCCATTACAGGGAGTCCCTGAAAATTCCACTGATAAAACCAACAGCAATTTTCGCCCCTTGGCTTTGGGACCCACGAGTTGGGAGTTGGGGTCCCGAGATCCGATTTTTAAAACTCTCATTGAACTTGTGGTAATAAACAAATGAGGTGAGAAAATGATACCAACAAATAAGGCAAATGAATGTATGTATATATATTTATATATATTATATATATACCCTAAGGATCCAATCACCTTCTCAGATGATGATTGGGGTGTATAATCACCTCCTTAGAAAGGTATTTAGGTTCCATTACCATTCTCAGAAGGTGGTTGGATTTGTAGGGATAAATATAGATTGGTGGATATGATCACCTATTTTTACAAATTTTTCAAATGGTTACAATCATGATTCATTGCCTACATTGCCTGCATCGCCTTCATTGTCTTCTCGCATTTCCCGGCACTTTGACTTTCCAACTGTTGGATTTTCTTCAATAGCCATGAAAAACAATGCGACCATGGAACTGCCTCAATATAAACTTTCACCAGAAGTTCTTCAGGTATAGCTTCTGGAGGGCTAATGTGAAATGGAGCGTCACCGTCCCGCTCAAGACAATAGTTGGAGTGGTAGTCTTGAGTCTGAATTACGAGATGATGTCCCTCTTCCACATGAGAAGCCCCCCTGTATCCCTTGGGAGAACCTCCTTCTCACTGCTGTCTCGACATGTTGCAAATTTACCCGAAGGCAATCATACTTTGGAAAAAATATGTTCAAAGAACTGATCCAGCGTTGATGATGCCCAGCACAATACTGTACATGAACATTGTCACAACACAAGATGGAGAGTAAAACAAGATGGAAGTCTGGTTTCTTGAAAAATTGTCCTCCGGTCACCATGAATCAACTAATGGTTAATTCTTGGTTTGGGGTTGTTGGTTTGGGATTTGATCATGGTACCCCCCAAAACAATAGTCCGTTTCAGAAAGGAATCCTAGGATTCCAAATCAACAATTCACGATTGGCCGACATGAATCCTGAATAAAAAAACGCCAAAACCCTGCCCCCCTCCTTGACCGCAAGTAGCCGATGACGATGATGTGGGTGCGCACACGACGTACCTGTCGATCTTGAATCAATGGGAGAATCCAAGGCCTTTTCCAAGAAGATTTTGATAAGTATAAATCATACACAAGGTGGGCCCCGTCACCAGTTACTTATGGGGGTTATATACAACTTCTATCAGTAGGGTGATTTCTAACGGCTGTATTACTTCACCCAAACGGGAAGTCCTTCAACATAAGGGGGAATTCTTACACCCTGGAAGATTAACATGGAACCTACACATCACCCATTTAGAAGGAAAATGATCTTCCAAACCTCCATGATTATGTTCCATGTTAATCTTCAGGGGTGTAAACGTAACGACCGTTTTTTTGGGGTGATGACTGGGATTACTTGTGATTCAGGAAGAATTTGGGGGTCGAAATATCGGAATATACCAACCCAAACACTCAATGTCTGGTCTATTTGCCCACATTTGGTTGCTATTATGGTAAGCGTCTGGGCAATCGTCTTCCATCCAGCAAAGTTGAAACATCCTAAAACTATGAAACTATCCCCTAGGAGTCCAAATCGCCCATGAATTCCGCAAAGACCATTGTTTAAGAATTGAAAGTTTCTAGACTTTCGATATCTTTCTGTACTACCCCTTGGAGTCCAAGTGGACCATTAATTCAAAA
The DNA here is from genome assembly GCA_000507305.1 of Breviolum minutum Mf 1.05b.01. Lineage (NCBI taxonomy): Eukaryota > Dinophyceae > Suessiales > Symbiodiniaceae > Breviolum > Breviolum minutum. The sequence goes on from DF239130.1 coordinate 244,508, forward strand.
ATCTTTCCGAAAAGACAATTGAATTTTAGCAGGGATTCATCATGAACCATTCCAGGGTAGACTATTAATTAACGGTCGGCTTGACTTACCCCCTAGACATCCAGGGCCACCTTCTAAGAAGGTATGACTGGACCCCAAAAAACACACCGATCAAACACCGTTCACCTCAGGAGGTATTCGCCTGCATGTCTAGGGTCATAGGGTACTGTTGATGGTTCAGAAATCCGGCGTTCACCTGTTGATATGGTAAATATCCCATTATTCACAAGGTTTTTTATATCCCAAGGTGGTTAGCAGAATTTCTGAACCATCACCAGTATCCAATGATTTTCTTACTTGAGAAAACATCAACATCATCCAACTCCAAGGGACAAAAAAATGTCTTGCTATGCTCAAGACTTCCGGATCGTGCTAGACCCTTGAAAATATTTGGAGTAGCGATTTCCAGAAATATTCGACTCGAATTTCAAGTCCATTTATGGAAGGACATGTCTTCTGCATGTATGTTGTTTGGGACTTTTCAGAGCGTATGTAAGAAACGCAAAGAGGGGGTACTTCCCAGCCTTTCGAGTCATTGGGGCGGTTTCACAGCACTCAGCGCTACGATTTTGGCCCAATTCTGACGAAAAAAAAACCCTACCCGCCCTGGCAGTGAGATTGTTGATCTTCCGCAGCAATGCAGTATGAGGCAAGGATTCCAATTCCTCTTGGCATGGCAGGGAGATTCTGCAGGGAGATTCCTGGAAATTTGTCGCGAATGGATTTCCCCAAAATGACGGCTTCCAAGCATTGCTTTTTGGGGAATCTATGTTACATTTCAGGGGGGACATTAGGAAAAAACTGGATCAAAAGACCAAGTGGAACATCTTCCTGGAACATCTCCATGCACCCCTCAAATGACATTGGAATTCTTTCATTCTGGGTTGAAGGCCTGGGGCATCTTCAGAGGGATATGTTGGAAAAAACACGTTGATACCCTCCCTGAAACTAACATAGCCCATGAAAATCCCCATCTTTCCTGAAAAATACCATCAAAATGGTGGATTTTCCGTGGCTATGTTAGTTTCAGGGAGGGTAATTCTTGTTGTTAAAGAATTGGGAGTCTCATTACTGTAGTTGGTTATCGAGCCACCCATTTGATCAAAACTTTCAGATACTAATCAAGATAGGAAACACCACCAAAGAAAGTCAATCAAAAAAATCCACAAGTATACTACATGAGGCAATACAAACACCCTGAAAAATCCAGGATTACCTAAGTAACACTGATTTCTTTCTGAAGATCCCAATTTGAAGGGAATCTGAAATTTGAATCAGCAGGGACTTGGAAACCTTTGGGGAAATCATCCAGAGTCCTGGAAGTCAAACCGACTTTTAAAATAATAGCAACCCCGAATTTTCCACTTGGTGGTTTCAACCCCTTTGAAAAAATATTAGTAAAAATGGGAATCTTCCCCAAATAGGGGTGAAAATAAAACATATTTGAAACCACCAACTAGTTGATAAAGATTGTCACTGGTTTTGGATGATTCAAATTGGATTGGACATCCCGGGTCAATTTCGGAAACCAAAGCACTTACCGAACATCTCAAGCATAAATCACTTTTTCACCATGGTGTATCATGCAACAACACATGTTGCAAAACACATGAAGAGATTGTTTCAGGAAAAAACATGAAATCTTCAAATATACTTACCCCTAGACATCTAAACACATGATGAGTAGGTATTTTGAACCCCCTTTCACATCTCCAGACACCTCCTTACCAAGGGATTTGGATGATTTTGGATGTCTAGGGTAGATTATTGTTACCCTAAACAGCTTCCCCAACTTGATCATATTATAGGGCATTTTTTGTTTGGGGTGGAAAAATCCTATATGCAAACAATATGTTGGCATTTCATAGTGTTGGATCAAACAAATCACTCATCAGGCTGAGATAATTGAAAATTTAACTCAACCAACATTTGAACATTTGATCAAAACCCTTGTGACATGAATCATGAAATACTGGTTGGTGAATGATGGGATATGTATTTCATGGCTCATTATGAATCCATTATAATGGCATACTATACATAGCAAGAGAACCCCAACCAACCCCCTGGGTTTGATTTTGATCACTGCTTCAATCTTGACTCATAAAGCTAACAGCGCCCCTGCCGTCACACCTTGAGCACTGCCGCTTTGTCCTCTTCAAAGAGCGTCACATGATCCTGGCAGAAAGTTACGGTTACGGCCGGCCGAAATCGGCGGATTTTTTTTTGCTCCAGCATCCAAAAAAGTCCCGATGGCGGAATTTAAACACATGTGTTTTCGCAAGGATTTTTTTTAGTCCAACACTTCGAACGGTCGGCTTATGACGTATAGGGTATTATAAAGGTGTACAAGATGGGCCCCTACTAGCTACACATGGAGTTAAAACGACTATAAATGGCCTTTGTCAATGGCCTTATAAATTGGCAACACGTTTTTTTGTTTCACCCCTATGACAAGTGGAGTTATATAAAACCCTATTTACATCTGGTAGGGGCCCATCTTGTAGTAAAATTATCCCCCCCTAAGAATCATGGGATTTCTTTCTGGTGGTTTGGAGATCCCAGACCCCTGCTATACACATCCAAACCCCTCTATAGCAGGGTCCAGTGATTCTTAAGGCCTACGTAATAATATAGTTAGATGTCCAGCCAGGACTACTTTGACACTTGGAGGTCGAACAAAGCTTGCAAGATCAACTCGGGCCACTAGGATCAACAAAACATGATATCCTTTTTCTGAAATTCCATTATACTGCTTGTTTAGTAGGTATACGGTATCCTTATAATGGCATTTTAGAAACCCTACATAAATAGGTAGTTGTTCACCCACCCACAAAAAAAACAAACAACCACCAGGGGCCTATCTTTTTTCACAGCTCTAGCCTGAGATTCTATAGTGCGGTTTTAAACTCAAAATTTCTCTTCCACCCAATATCCATCCACACCAAACACAGGAAAGCTCCCTATTCCCATTTCACACACAAAAAAACACCATCCAAAAATACATACACTCAAACACCCAATGGAGCTGGTATACATATGTATAAACATTTTATAAACTACAATTTACCCACATTTACCCTTCCCACCCATTCATATATAGCTAAATATACTGTAAATCATACATTGCGCCATCCACTTGAGCCATAATCTACCTGCAAAAAAAAACACGATAAAAACGACACGTCTCCCTTTGGACCTTGAAACGATACGCTTCGTTCCAAAAGGAACTCACAAAGACTCGCGCCACTTCTGGTGTCTGAAACACCTGTCCCAAAGATGTCCCGACGTTGGAAGATAGGATCAAATGGTTAGTCAATGGATTTGAGAAGTAGCCCATAGGATCGGTGTATGGTATATACACCCACCCACATTTACCATAAAAATCAACTAAATATAGGTACGGTAAATATATCTCAGTATGGTATATACACCTACCAGCATCTTCCAAAGTGCGCTGTTTGAACCCTAAGGGATGCTGTTTTTTGGCACACCTTATCATCCATTCAGCACCCCTTCGGAAGATCCAGGTACATTCAACATACAAATCAACTAAATATAGGTAAATATACCAGTCCCATGGATCTTATGGTGGAAATTTTTCGTGGTGTTTTTTTTGTTTTTCCGTGGTGTGTTTTTTTTGTCTCTAGTTTTTGTTTGTTGATTTCCATGGTGTTTTCTCATGGTATTTTATGGAGCTAAGGGGCTGCACAACAAAAAACGGTCCATTTTTTGAAAGGAAACAGGAAGGGAAACATCATCCTCCGTATGTAAAGATGGTATGTAGGGTATAGAGATGTATAGAGGGAATATTTTCCTACCATTTAGGGTATATAACATTGGTTGTTTTACCATCAGGGGGTGACTGCTTTCTACTACCCTAGGGATCCTGGCTCACCGAAACCGAAAATGGGAGCTTTGGACACCCCAATTATCATCTAAGAATATTGAATCGTCGCCTAAACTGCCAGAAACGGCCACCAACTGCTGGAGAGGAGCTACAGGAGAATGTGCAAAAGTTTTTTTACAACAGTGATCATGACAACCTCTTATGTCTGATATTGCTCATCTCCTACATGAAAAAAGTTGGTGGCCTCAAAAAGATAGAATGATAATACTGTAACTATTTTCAATATCAGTGAGATGAACTGAAGAAAAAACACCCCCCACAATTTTCTCCACTGAACTTGGGTATTTTCAAATCTGCACTCGAACTGGAATTAAAAACAACTTCCCCTAAGGATCATTGGACCCTCAAAACTGGCTATTTTGAGGTCCCTATCCCTGCTATACAGGTCCAAACCCTTCCATTGGAGGGTCCAAGATCCTTAGGGTCAGGAATCTAAAGTTGCTCAGAGCTGCATTGATGATGTTGATGAGGCTGGGCCTTCTACGACGCAGGCCTGGAACTTCAGTACAGTCCATCCTTGGGGACTGGGTCATGGCTGCACCATGCGTAGCGGCACCTCTTGGACAGCATTGGTGTTTCACACCCTACCAACTTGGCACAAAGTCATCAGAGTCTCTGCAATGTGGTGATGTGGTTCTTGAAGACCACAATCTCTTTGCCACCAATGCTCTCGCTCTCGCTGGTGTGACCCGAAACCGGAAAATACCTATTCCCCGAAATGGATGCGACTGATATGTTTACCTACATGACTGCTTGACTTTTTATGGTGTTGATGATAGGTGTCCCATGGATCCTATAGGAAATAGATGTAGAAATACAGATCATTTCCAATACCATCTTCCTAAACATCACCCTGACCAAAAAATCCACCTTCGAAAAAGTGTCCGTTTTATTTTTCTATCCATCCTTGCCTTACCCACGTTCCACAGCAACGCGCCATAGACTCGCACCAAATTGGCGGCATCAATCTGATCTGCCTGGCAATCGTTGATCTGATTTGCTTGGAAGTCTTCCAGTGAAAAAAAGGTGCGAATTTCACCAAGTCGACTATTCTTCAAGAGCATCAAAATGTAGCCCATTGGTTCCCCGGTGGTTTGCGCTTCGACCGACACCTTATGCTAGTATACCTCCGTATCTGAGCTTCTTGGATCCCCTAAGTCGACAGATGGGCGCCCTGCGCCAGGCTCTGTTACTATTGCCGGACCTGCTGGGCCAAGGTTCGGGAAAGGCCTTTGGGACCCCATGTTTATTGCAATCACTGCCAAAAACGTTGCGGATGTTCCACGCGTCAGTGGGATGTCGATGCTTTCCACAACACGTAGCCCTTATTATTGCTGAGATCTTAACCGGGAAATATTGAAAGGAATCAACACCTAGTTAATACATGAAGAGAAAATGATTAATATAAATAACTGGAAAAAATAGAAAATACCAAAGCAATGAGATCAACGACCATATAATACCCGACTGAAGAATTCCTCCCCCACTTTCCTAGGCAAAATACCCAACAAGAATCAGATTAGATCGTTTTTTCCAGCTAGGTTTGGTTGTTTTCCTGGAGGGAACTATCGAACAAGCCAGCCATTGGTAGCGGTCGTCTCTGAAGGAAGATGGCCGTTGGTCAGATAAGGATTTTCGGATCCCATGAGGATAACCCCTGAAGAGTAGATGTCACCGTCCCTACATACTGGTTTATAAGGACCCTTTGTACTAACCTACCGTTTTGGTATTTGTGCCATCTATTTTGACCTTAAGGTTATTGACAAGCCCAGCTATTTCTTGAGTCCTGCTGCTTTGGGATCTGGGGCACCTTCCCATTTGAAGGTTCTGAACTGGGAGTTGAATGGAAGGGAACAACATCGAAAAAGGTGGAAATTTCCCAACTTTTTTCATGAACCAAATCATGGTTTTCCATGAAAAATATATGTTCTTTTTCAAACATTGCTATTTTGGGAATCTATTCGTCAACTTTCTGAGGGTGTATTTGTTGTAGATGTTCCGATGTTCCATATGTTTTTTTTCAGTTGTATCTCCATTGCTTCAAAGATAAATATGGCATCAGTTTGGGCAAATTCTTACGCAAAGGTTTTTTCATGTTACCGGTAGTGAAACAAAATAATCCCCACTAAAAAGACAGAACAAAACCGATTATCTGCAGTAATCCCTCAACAAAACGTGCGCGCTAAAATGGTGAAGAAAAAGGATAGTCACCTGTAAAAGGATAGGATTTCGAATCCCCATGTATATAAATCAATCCAAGCAAAAAACACATATTCTTATGCTCAAGAGTTTGAAATTCTGGAAGTACATATCCAACCAACAACCACATGTATTGATATCAGTAAATTCAAACCTTTCTTCCTGTTAAGTTGAAAAAATATGTAAGAAAAACACTCCAAACCTGCCCAAAACCCATGAAATCTTCACCCCAAAACCCTTTTTTCAGGGTTGAAACGACCACACCGGCGCCTTGTTAAGAACACAACGTACCTTGTTCGCATGAGGTCTCAAAACCTGTCAAACAATCATGGCTGGTCAAGCAACCGCCGCGCCAGGCCGCGTGTCCCCGTGTCACCCCTCCCGGAAAGGGCCGGCCTTATGAAAATCCATTGGTTTTCCTTGATAAGGTTTTATTAAACCCTCATTTCTCAGAAAGGTACATTGGGGTGGGGGTGGTTGATTAGCCATAAAACACATCTTCCGATTTTGTTTCGGAACGACTTTACCACACTGCAAGGAAGCTTTGATCATTAACCCTTGCTTGCTTTAGGGATGGTTTCCTTCAGTTTGCTATTGTTTGTCAGGAATCCTTGAACATGGTCTTTCCTACTATAGGAACATATATCTAGAACCCAAATGGGGCCCCTTGTTTTGATTGGAAGTTCGGCCTTGTTTTGAGGGGCTGACCTTCAAAAATAGAGGTCATTGGGGGTTCTAGGTGCATACGTGTATGCTCGCCAACTATTTAAGTTTCCAAATATTTTTGAATAATATCATATACATCGACCGAAGAATCATGGGATCAAGTCACTGGTGGTTTTTGGAGATCAAAAAGAAGGCTGCACAAAAACACAGTCAGATCCCTTGATCTTACAATTTAAAAGAACACCCTATTTTTAACTATCATATAATCATATATCCCGATGGGATCCTGGCTCACCCAAACTGCGAATGAGAGAACATGGACCCTAAAAACTAATGCATACTGAATGTGATTGAACACATTGATCTTGATCATCATCTGAAGCAATGATGACGTTGTTTCAGATGCCAAGGGTGATCAACTCATCACATTTTTGGCTCATTCCCACAAGAAGGGGCCCCCCTAGTTATAAGGTAGTTGTAACCCCAGCAAACCCTACTTAACCATGGCTGAAAATGGGTATAACTAGGGATAAATCCACTTGTAGTAGTTAGGGGGCCCCATCTTGCACCACGTACCGAGACCACCAGCTCCACCTCCATGACTTGTTGAAACTCATCGGAGATGTCTAACTTGTGAGCATCAAACCTCGGTAGGATACGATCCCCGGAGCCCAGGAGTCACCGTGGTTAATTAATGGTTCCCATGGTGATCCTATCAGTCCCTAGGGATCCGGGCAACGTTTTGGGACCATTTTCCAAAATGGCCGAACTGATCATTCATGGCTTATAATTACAAATGGGGTTGTTTACATCTTTTAACAACAGAACAACTTGGAGGATCATGCCAAGTTTTACCTACATTTACCATGAAAAATCAACCATTCATGTAGGTAAATATACCAATCCCTAATCCCATCAATCCTATGGGTTTTCTTTCCATCCATGAAAAAATAATGTTTGGTTTTACTTGGTGTAATGGGCCGCCAGGACTTGGTTCAGTGGTGATCGGATCACCCGCATTCATCTCTACTTAGGGGACGAAAACGATCACCATGTAACCACTTACAAGTCATGGGATGATCCTCCAAGCAGGGTGTCAACCAAAAGGAAGGGTAAAATGTCCTCCTCCCCAAAAAAAACACGGAAGGTTTGGCAGATGGGACGTTTCCTGAACCATGACGTTGTTTTTTTTTGTTCAAAGGAACCCGGCCGAATATTTTCGCTGTATGTAACGAGTTTTGTATTGGTGTATATTGGGTCCACTTTCATGACCGATGTGGAATTGAGGTATTGGCCTTGGTAGATCGGGGTAGCATGCCAACCTTTTGAAACTATTTCTTAGCTAGTCTCAGGCATCATGACACGCGTTCCACCACGATGTACATGGGTTCATAAGGGCGTCCTGACGCCCAGCTGTTTGTCCCTATGGGGTCTTACTAAGCTAAACATCATTCTTGGTGGATGGGGTAGGCACCACCCAGCTGAGAAAACATATCCGTAAGGATCCAGGTATGCCCTAAGAAAGGGATTTCCCCTACAATGCTATTCTGGGGATGGGATTGAGACCATCAGTCCTACCCTAGGGAGATTCCATTCTTCAACTATACCTCTTAGGGCCATGTCATGTGACATCACGATGATATTCACCTGCAACCGCAAAAATGATGGGATCTACAAACTGGTGGGTTTTGAGATGTTTCTCCGTGCTATGTGGTACTTGAGACACTCACTTAAGATCTAGCCGGTGGTTTCAACCCATTCGAAAAATATCAGTCAATTTGGATCATTTCCCTAGACATGTATGTAACCTAAATGATTATCTATGATGATATATGCGTGTGTCAAACCAAGGATCACCTCCCCACGATTTCCAGGGCAACCATCACCTAGCCTGCACTCAGTCCAGTTGTGAGCCACGATTTCGCTTGAGGAATCGGAAGCTGCTGCGCCAACTTATTCCGCTTCGCTACTCCTGCTGTTGCGCTTGGGCTTCCACGTGGCGCATACCAAGTGAGGCTACCCACGCTTGGGGCCCGACCGGTATCGATACGGGAACAAGGCGTTGTGACACTTCGGGCATGTGCCCCACTTGGGGGAGCGTGGGGTGCCACTGCCGCCGCCTGATCTTTCACGGATGCCACCTAATGTTCTCGAAAGTATGCCATCTGACCGCACCGATTGCACTTCCTGACAAAAGTATCTCCTACGCCATGGGTCCAGCACTCCAAGGCGGTTGGTCGTACAGGACCAACTCGGGTCCAATGATTTCTTGGGCCACTGACAACCTATACTTCGATCAGTACCTAGACTTGCGGTTCTGAAATTACGAGCTCCACATTTTACAATGGGGGGAAAACATGTGTTTCTCCTCACTGTTTGCTGTCCACCCCAAAAAAATCATCTTCAGCCACCCATGGTTTTCAATGGTTACACTCCTGAAACTCTTAAGATGGATAGCAACAAAAATACCTCATAGAACTTAAAGGAGTAGCCTTTTGCAAGCAAACCATGTGTAGTGAATCTATCTGCGGGCAAATTACTATAATCATTCCTAAACCTGAATTTTTTTGGGATTTGGGGGTGATTCCCTAAGCCTATCACCACCATTTAGGGTGACCCACTCGGCGGGAAAGGTCGTTATAATTTGCCCGAATCTATGTCGAACGTCCAGGTCTGTAACAATTGTAACACTACTTCCTGGATGAAACATGTTGATTCATTGATCACTGGCCTTACAATTGTACATGAAGGAACAAGGATAATCGTAATTGATCAAGTAAGAAAGTAGTTCATCTAAATCTGGAACTACTTTCTTGAGCCCCATAACTTCGAGTTCCTTACAAACTTTGTTCATCTAAATTTGGGAGCCTGAGATTTTTCTTTGCAACGACTTGCGGGAAGACATCCATGAATTCATGCTGTTAAATCGATGTCTGCCACGTGGATACCCCCAACAAATCAACATGTTTTTTGTTCAAGGGTAATATCCCTTAATAATCACTTAAGAAGGCCGGCTATTTCTTGGGGGAAAGTGGCTCCTGGCAGGTTTGGCCCCCTGGATTCGGATGATTTGACAGTTCTGATGCTTTGGACATATCAGCGCCATGTCAGGTCATATCTTCCCAGAAATGATGCTAGAAATACCAATCGGATGCTATGATTCGAAACCACCATGCAAGAAATATGACCATCAATGGTGAATAGGGCACTCAATAAGAAAACGTTTCCCCTCATATGTTTAGTTGTGGATTTACCATTACTTAATGTCCGTGACACTAACATATCCCACCTTGGTAAAAGGAATGTCAATATGCTAGTTCCCTGGAGAAAAGGCCAAAAAATCAAACAAACTCACAACAACCGGCTAGGCCACAACCACATCTCCTTGTTTAGGTCTTCCGACGTGAGCAGAACAAGGTCGGCACGTTCGGCCATCCATGCGCTGATTTTCCTTGGTCTTTCTGGATTTTTTATCTTTCACAAAACTGCCTTGTGACATAAGGATCCATGGCCCAAACAACCTCTTGTATTTTTCCACTGCTCCCTTGGATTTGCGACTGTTGGATGCTTGGAAAAGGCAAAAAAACATCTTATGTTCCAAAATGGTGGTGGAAAAATGGATGATGAATCCCATGGGATCCCAATCCGTAAAAACATCACAAAAAAAAAACGCATCCAAGCCTTCGCATGGTATAATCCCTATAACTGGGTAGGATTTCATCTCAAATATACAGCCAATAACCAAGGTCAACTGACAACAAGTGTTTGGACAAGGAATCTCCTCAGGTTCTTCCAGTGAAAAAACGTGACTTACCCTAAGACTCCCGAACCCTCCTATGGAAACCTCAGACCCTCCGATTTTGACACCACTTGGAGCCTCAAAACAGGTGTTTTTGAAAGTCTGGCCGAAATCCAAAAAATTCTTAAGGTACGTCATATGGCAACGTGACTTTTTTCGAAGTGAAAACAATCCCAAGAAAAAAACTTCCACCGAAAGCATTTCTCAAGCTAGGAAGTCACGACAACCTCCCGAGTCTTGCAATATATTATATATCTCATGTCCCGCCGGAAAAAAAAAACGTCAACACAGCAACAGGTGGATGATTTTGTGGGCAACATCTTCCTCAAATTTTTCAGGGCATTTGGTGGGTGCGCCTGGAGCTCCGGTCGTAATCATTAATCACTCTACTTGGCTTTAGTGCAACCACCACTACGCTCCAGGTATGGAATACTTAACTACATTTCCAATGCACCCCCGGGTAAAAGTAGATGGCACAAACAGGCACCATGTATTGGATTATATATATGCCATGTACTAACCTACCTAGTGGGCGAGCGGTTAGCCATGTACTTTGACCATAGGCTAAATTTAAGCCAAATGTAGGAATATGACTCATATACCATAGATGGATCCTATGGGCTTGGAGGAATGGGATTCCAAGGCTTGGATTATGATGGTGATGGACTTGATGGTGATTTTTATCCCATGGTACAATCCAAAACTACCTGGTGGTTTCAACCCAACTGAAAAATATGAGTGAAATTGGATCATCTCCCCAGGTAGAGGTGAAAATAAAACATGTTTAAAACCACCACCTAGATAAAGACAATTACAAGAACTAAACAAATCCAAACTTTAAAAAACTCCCAAAGGTGTGGTGCTTACAAAGTGGGACCCAAAAACCAGTTATAACCCATAACATACCATCCATGTATGGTATATTGACGTACATTTGGTTTATTTTTATGACATGGACGTAAATATACCATTTGGCTTATTTTTATGGTATCGACATGTAGGTAAATATACCATACATGGATGCTTTGGGCATATAAATGGCCGAAAATAAATGAGTTTCACTGGGATTATTTCATCCTACTTAAACAAGTTATACGGTTTTTATACCCCCCCATTTTATAACTGGTTTTCCGGCGTCCAACTTGTGTTCAAAAACTCCCCAACAAAGGACATGAACCTCGCCATCCGGCGGAATGGGCGTCCGGACGCAAAGTCATACTCACGTCCAATGCTCTGCTTGCGACCCGACAAAACTCCAGGAGTGTCGATGAAGGTGATGTCCTGACGTTTAAAAAACCATGAGAACCCACAACCCTCATCTTTACAGGGGTTATAAGTTATAACCTATATTTTGTAGGGCTAAAACCTTCATGTTTCATGTTCCTGACAACAACATTTAGGTGATGATTGTGCAGAATTGCTAAGCCTGAAAGCAGTGAATACTTTTCCCATGACAGATCCATGGGACTGGTATATTCACCTATAATGAATAGTTCATCTTTATGGTTTTCATGTAGGTAAATCATAAGATATTTGGAAAAAGTGTTCACAACATTCTCCCAACTGGTGATCTACCATCACATTTATCCGTAAAGAAAATCAACCAAAAATCCAAGTTATACCTGGTGACTGGGCAACAAAAAATTCCCACCATTCCCCATTCTCAGGGGCTCCCGAAGAATCTCCGAGGGGAGCACCAAAGCCTGGCTTTTTTGTTGTTGGCAACAAAAGAGAGAGATTCTCGGGTGTTTCCTTAAATGGTGGTATCCCCAAAACACCCCAAAAATGATCATTCTTTAATAGGAAAACCCCATGGGTTTGTTGGGGAAACCCACCATTTTAGGAAACCCCCAGATGAGGAATTCAAACTTTTGCCATCAGCAAATGTTGCAGGTTTGTTGTAAAGGGTGGGCGGGCTTGGTAGCATATAATCACACCGTTTGGCAGGAAAAAAAACCGCTGAAAAATACCAGGTATAGTCCTTGCCGCCATTAACCCTACTTGGGGAAGATGAACCCATTTTGACTAACACGAGGATACACACCCAATTGATGTAGACTAAACTAGGTGGTGGCTTGAAACATTTCTTTTGAAACCCTTACCTTATGTCATCAAGAGGTACAATGTATGTGTTCCAGCCACGCCCCTCCAAAAATGGGGGTTGAAAATTACATTTAGACTACTAAGGATAAAACAATTATAGTGACTATATAAGGGAACATTCAAGGGGGGGTACTTGGGGAAGATGAGCTCATCTTGACTATCCTAAGAATCATGGGATCTCAAAACTGGTGGGGACTGGAGATGCCAGACCCCTGCGAAAAACACATCCCTATTTACCAAATTTTATGCATCCCAGATGGAGCTCCATGCGGACCGCCTCTGCCATGATCAAAACGTGTCTCACCGAATCGTGCCCAAACCCCCACGGCAAAAAAAATGAGAAACTGACCACGAAGCCAACCTGTATCTTTTTACGACGCCAAAGTCTATCAAAATTAAAATCATCGTCCCCAATTTTGGATGATCAGAATTCTTTATATTCTTTGCTTCCAAAAATGGTCTTTCCCTGTAAGGATCCGATTTCCCCCTCAAAAACCGGTGTCATTTTGAGGACCAAAGCACCCCTGCAAAAAAACAGGTTCATTCACCCTTCCATTGGAGGGTCATTGGTGATCCTTAGAGCCTTAGGGTTGGTGAAATCCTATGCTTTTGATGGTTCTTCGACTTCCCGCAGTTTTGGAACATGGTGATCCTGGATGCTCATGGTTGGACCGTTTACGACCTCTCGTCACGAGGAAAAGGACAGGACTCATGGCTTCAATCATCCAAACAATCCCACACTTGACTGGTAAATGAGTTCTGAACCATCAGGATGCCTCACAAAAAACGGCCGTTCCTTAAACTCAAAATAACTAAGGCACTTACGACACCCTGCCCGAAAACCCAAAGCAAGCAACAAAATCTCGAAAAAAATAGGCCGTTCCGCTTGGCCCTAAAGGAAAGGATCAATTGGAAAGCCCCAAGCCGATTCGAAATGACGAAAATGATCTTCTAGTTGGATCTAGTTGGTGGTTTTTCACCAACCCGTCTGAAAAAATATGCGCAAGTCAAAATGGAATTCGGAAAACATCTCCCCCGAGGATCGGGGTGAAAATTCCAAACATGTTTGAAGTTGTCACCACCCAGTCTTCAACCCATTGAATTTGATATGTGGTGATTCATGATTCATCAACCATCAAGAATTCCAGTCCGGACAGATATTTTCCGAAATGGATTAAAAAATTGCAAGGTTTTTTTTGCCCCAAAGATATGTGTTATAAGTTATAACTTATAACTGAGCCCTGTAAAAATGAGGGTTGTGGGTGCCAATGGTTGATTCACCAATCCAATTTGCCTGGGACCTGGGATGCCCTGCTGGTACTTATGGATTAGTTCACCCCTAAAAAAAAGCAGGTTGGGTTGTAAAAACGTCCCCCTTTAAAAACCCAACGATTCCTAACGATCGTTACAGTCCAGTCGATCTAACATGTTGATACCAAGAATTGGCCATTTTCAAAAAGGGAATTGAATTACCGGCTTTCCAAGGCCCATCATTTTGGGAAGGCCCATCATTTTCCCCGATCACGGACCCACCCGACGGACATCCACCCTATCCCGACATCGCCGGGCGCCTGGAAACTCCCAAGGAAATCTGCACCAAATTTCGACAAACCCTGGTGCGTTGCGCAACATTGGAGCAACCCTGACATGGTCACAGCCCCATGATACGTTTGTTTCATGTTCAGAAATCTCCAAGGCCAATCACCGGGAGATGTATATAAAACCCAATTTAATGGGCTAAACATGGATATACACAATCTATTAACTGGTGAACGCAGGATTTCTGAACCATCAACAGTAGGTTCAACCCTGATTTGCTTCAGTTTCCAGGATTCATCGCTTATTATGATTTTCACCCATGACGGATCCATGGGACGAACGGAATATTTACCTACATGAATGGTTGAAATGTATGGTAAATTAGTAGCCCTAAGAATCCTTGCACCCTCAAATGGAAGGGTTTGAACCTGTATAACAGGGGTCCGGGTCCTCAAAATAGCCACTTTTGAGGGGTCAGGATTCTTAGGGAGGTAAATATGCCGTTCGTCCAATGGTAATACTCCCAAACTATCGCTGGGTAGCTTCAATAAGCAGGGTCTTGGCTGCTCACTGCTGAATGGAAATGCCGAAACATTTAACAGCATGGAGCCTCTGAAGAAAGGCCATCCCAAAAAGAAATTCATCTTCATTGATTTTTTAAGGCAAGGGCTATTCTAGTTTCAGGAAGGGTCTTTTTGCTAATTGAGCCACTCAACATGGACAACCATCTTCCCCAATCTTTTTCACAAAATCGAAGTTCACAACCTATAAAAATCTCCATGTACAAAAGGTGCACTAAAACAACTTGACTTGATTTTTACGGGCCAAAAAAAAACAACGCCCGTTTCAACGCCCTTTTTTCATCAACGGGAACTGGGCCTTTATTTTTGGGAAAAACCATCGATTCAAGGAGGTCACAATTGCTACCAACCAGCCCCGAAAAAACTAGCATGACGATTGCTGGAAAAACCCAAGCAATGAATGAGTCGATGTATCTCCTATTAAAAAATGGTGATTTGCCAGCTAAGTAGCCATGTGACTTTTCAGGGGGCTGGGGAGGAGTCAGTTGGACCTTTTCTTTATTTGCTTGTCTTCTTTTTGGTCGTGATCAAAGATGTTTGCAGAGAAGACACGACAAAAACGCGGTCCGCCTGATAGGGAAGCTCTCGGAAACACGCCGCAGCATTGCCATGGATAATGCCTCGATCACGTCAAAGGTTAGGGAAAAATCCACTGGGAACCCAGAAATAGTGGCTTAATTAGGCCTTAGTAAGGGACAATGGTGGCTTATATTCCCCTTATTTCTGGCGGGGGTAGTTTTGATGGGTGTAGTTAGAGCCATGAACCCTGGGTTTTTGCTTTGGAGTACCATCAGTATATAAATCTTTCCCGCAGAGTTCACTCTGGAAAAAAACTTAAACTTTCAGTGTCTTTTCATATTGAGAATTGTAAATAAATCTACCTAAAATAATAGACGAGGTTTTGAACGGAGAACAGGGTTCTTCAAAAGCCCATATTCAGAATACGGGGTGTTGCATTTAAGTACAAGTTTTGCACGGTTTGAAAGGTTTGGACCCCTTAAATTCCCCTGCAAAAAATCATCGCAACGCCTGTAATCTACGCTCAAGCTGAGGCAAACAAAATTATATGAAGAAGTTTTGTGGCGACTTGGAAAAGCGAGAAGTTAAAGCACTTCCAACAAACATCCCTGAAACAACCAAACATATTCCAACATCTAACTTCCCTGAAACAACGAAAGTTTCAACAAAAGTCCCTTTGTAATTTGTAATATTTGTATATCTTCAAATATCTTCCAACAAACTAGTATCCAAAGATTTCCAATTTAAACCTTCTGCGTGAATTTGCATGTGCGGTATGAACTTCACAGGACCTCTGCTATAGAAAAAGAACAAACACTAGAAGTACTCCTGGTACCGTAAACAACAATTAATCTCTTGAATGGGATATTTGGTGAAACACTCATTTTTAATGTACAGATTTAGTGACATCCAACCGAAACAAGCATTTCAAAAATAGATGTTTCGGGTACCAGGTACCCATAATATAAACAATAAAACCTCACCCGCCCCCGGGCTGATCCAAACAATTTTCCCTTTCCCCCCCCCACACCACCCCACGTTTGAGGTCCCCAGACGTTCTTCTGGACCATGTACGCAAGCCATAAACCTCACAAAAGATGAATTCGGGGATTGTGCCAAGTGGGGCTGGTGAATCATCTTGATCCGAAAGCATCAAAGTGTTTGAGTTCCAGCCATGAGTCCTAGACTTCCTTAGAAACCCTTGGGTTTGGATCCCCAGCCTTTTAGGGTGACGTTTAACACTTCCTCACATGCAACACCCTTGAGTATTATGTTGCCAGAACGGTACAACATGGACTGACTTCAATGATTTTTGGGTGGCTTTTTAGATATATTCTTGATTTCTGGCGCTGCAACAGAAAGCCATTGACAGAGCATTGAAATATGAATCCTCAAAATTCACACACTCCCAATCCATGCCAACTTCGGGATCTTCGAAAAACACAAAAACATGGAAGCGGTGGCTAAAATAACTGCCAGCTGGGGGAACATACTGTTGATGGAGGAAATCCTGCACCACCTGGGAGGTATAAAACCTTGAAAATAATGAGATAAACTACCTATCAACTGGTGCAGGATTTCTTCCATCAACAGTATCACCGAAAAAGCCAGCTCAATAACTTATAGACATCCAAAATCCCCCAGTCATACCTGGTGTTTGGAGGTGTGAGTTTGGAACCCCCTGAAAGCCGAGGCTCAGGAGATGTGATTTCGGGGGTTCAAACACCTACAGTACTCATCATGTGGCACTGGATGTCTAGGGATAAAAACCAAGGTCACAAAATATTATCTTTTGTTGCCTAGGTAGATCTAGGTGGGTATGTACCCGCCACCCTGTTGTTCAAAATATGCGCAAGTGAAAAGGGTTGATGCTTCCCAAATAAGGGTGAAACATGAATAAATTCATATTTGAAACCAACACCTGGACGAAGTAAAACATTTGAAGTTATTATATACTGCCAATAGAAAGTGTTTGTTATCCTTACCAAACCCACTTTTCGATCAAATACAATGCAAATGAATATTGGAATGCCTTTTCTCCCCACAAACCCAATTAACTTCTGGCTTTCAAAAGAAACCCAGTTCACTACCTGGATCCTCTAGACATATTTAAATGTTCTGCCTTTTGGGTGTTTTTTTGGGCAAATCTTTGGCACATATTTTACCTTTCCACAAAGCTGGCACATATACCCTTGACCAGAGTTTGTTTTCAGCAGCCACCTCTTCTGAAGCTCGGCTCTTTCCGCTGCCGTAATGCTATCTTCCATCTCCGTTTGGAGCCACCATTTGAAACTCACCATCTCCTTCAGCATGTTTGCCCTTTGGCAATTCAGCACCTCCAGTCTTGTATCTGTCAATTCTGAGGTGCTGCTTCTGCTCTCGTGGTGCATCTCTCTGAATGCCAGGACCTCTTCAACTGACATGGCGTCAGCTTCTCTTGTCATCAGCTTCTTGTAAACAAAAGCCTTCCGCAAATTCTTGGCATGGGCATTCTGGTTCCTCAAATGTTGAGGCTTGGCCTTACTCCTTTTTCCGGAAGTAATGGCACTCGCGGAAAACTGAGACAACCTGTCTTCCTCGTCTGAGCCCATCTCATCCAAAGTAGCGGAAGATCCAGGTATGACATTTACGATATTTTCCCTATTCACACCCCATATATCTATTATTTATACCTTGGATCTAACCCCCCATGCAGGATGCCAGTCACCATCAGGGTTGTTACATTTATTTCTGACTGTTATTGAGTGGGGGGTAGACCAAATTTATAGCACTATTTTCAGTTCCAGTTGTACACCTCCCGGTTGGTGCAGGATTCTTCTTCCATCAACAGTAGGAGCATTTCCTCCTAGTTCAATGGATGGTATCTTTTTTAAAGGTATTTTCCTCCAGAAAATTCCACTCCTCTTCAAGAACTTGAAGATCATCCAAGTGACTTATCAGTGCTGGGTTGGGGTCGCACATCGAAATGGTTGCTGTTCACACCTGTGAGCCATTGTACCTCGAGAAGGTGGGGGGGGGTTCTGAGGGACTCTTTACCAACAAAAAAACCTGGAAACCATAGGAATTATGAAGGCAATAAGCCCAGCAGATACTGGAAAATACCAAAAAGATAAAATCACCAAAAAAAAACAACAAATCAAAATAACACTTCAGAAAAGCAAAAACAAAAAAAAACTGTAATCCAGCTAACTATTTTTGATTGGCTAGCCAGATAACCCACATGCTCGACGTATGGAATATTTACTTGCATGTACCATTAAAAAAATTGAGCCCAAATGTAGGTAAATATTCCAGTCCCATTCGTCGCATGTGGGAAAGATTCTGAACCGCAGTTTCATCAACCTTTTAGGCGTCATAAATCCTAAAAAATACTGTTGATGGAAGAAATTCCAAGCAACCACCTGGGATGTATAAAACCATGTATATAATGGGATAACCGGGATAACATACCTATCAACTGGTGTAGGTACATTCAATATACCTGGATCTTCTAGATATGTAAACGTTTCTGCCATTTTGTAGGTTCCTCTTCGAGAAAATATTTGTTCTTTCGTCAGTTTGATCATCATCTCTAAGCGAAGGCAAAACGCATACAACTTCTTTAAGACCACCTCCTATAGGTTTGTTTCAAGCAGCGTATTTCTTCTCATACAATGCAAGTCAAAGACCATTAGAAAAAGCATTGTCCCCTGGAATTGTTAACATGCACAAGAAATCTTTACTAAAATTCAATATGATCTTTTCAGAAAGAACATTGAACATTGAGCCATTTTTGGTCGACTTGGACTTCCAGGGTATAGTTGAATTCAAATCTACCCTCTGGTAAACTAAAATGGCAATGGAAAATAACCCTTTTGAAGATGTATTCCCTATTGAAAATGGGGATTTCTATTGCTATGTTTGTTTACCGGCGGGTAGATTCAGATTCTTCTTACCATGTCACACAACCACGGCTCGCAAATCTGTCGAGGTACCATCGAGGTTTTTCCTGTGCTGTACTGGCCCAATAGAAGAACCTGAGGAAGCTACAAGGTGGACCCCTACCGGTTATAAATGGAGTTTTTTTTCTTTTAACCTATCAATGGCCTTATAAATGGGTAACTGGGGTTATTTCACCCCTATAAGAGGAGTTATACATAACCTTACCAACAAACCACCTTCTACAGAAACCTTTTCGGCTTCAACTTTAATGTCAGTCCTTCATTATAAACCCGACCCCCACCATGGGGTTTACCACGTTTCCTTCATTCTTAGGGGTTGGTTATAACCCATATATTGAGGGCCTAAAACCTTGATTTTTCCATGGGTTGTTGAGGTCCAAAGGCAGGAAAATTGGTTTATCACGGCCCCTTACTTGGAGGATCATCCCAGATAGTAAGTGGTTAGTAACTATGTTTAGTAAGTCCCCTATAGTACAGTTCTTCCCCTTCCAAATGGCCTAAATGGCTTATAAATGGGGGTTACTAACCACTTACTAACTGGGATGATCCTCCAAGTACTAATCCACGAACTTGCGGCTTGCGCCATCTACTTTCACTACGGGTGTAAATTATAAAAAATCCCATGCACCCCCTTATAAAAGGCCTGGCATTTTACCAAGGTTTTTGTTCCAATATGGAAACCAACCTAAGAATCCTGACTTATCTTATGGAAACACTAGGCCATCCTACTGACACCCCGTTTCAGTGCCTCAAAACAGGTAGATTTGACACCCCAGCCGGCATTCCAAGGATTCTTAGGGCAATACTAAACCCATGACTACCGGTTACAAAATGGCTTAAAATGGGTTTACAAGCCCTATAAATAACCTTATAAACACCCTGGAAGTCCAAGACCAAACAAAGAATGGTCTTTAGGATGATTCATATAAAGGATTCCCGATCCTACCAATGGGCAAGCCGTTTGGTCGACTTGGACTCCCTGGGAACATAGAAATGGGATAAACCAGGGTTATTTCACCCTACTTATAGAAGTTGGCTGGCACCCCATTTACATATAACGATCGGTTCGGGGCCCACCTTGTAAACCCCAACGTCTACCGGGGGCGGGCCGCCCTTCCCTGCCTGTGGTCGAGCTTCAAACTCTTCGAGTGAAATGGGCGGTGCACCAAAGTGTTGATAGAAGAACCTCAGTTCGAGACACCGAAAAAACGCAACTCGGATACTTTCCCATGAGTCATCCTGGTTGTTTAATAGGGATACTTGCAACGGTTTACATGGTTTACTATATATACAACTGGGTAGTATAATCCCCTATAAACGAAAATAATCCGGGTTTTGGTCACTGCTCAGTTCGAATCACTGGGGTGTGACAGCAAGGATAACAAGTTGTAAACGTTATACCTGGATCTTCCGAAATTGTGTGTAACATGTGTGCCGAAATTCACCCAAATCTGTTGAGTAGAACATCCGCTATATTCTATCTGGGTGTTACTCACGATACCAAATTGCAGAAATGTTTACATATCTAGAAGATCCAGGTGTACCCTATATTAAAAGACAAAGGTTTCACAAAACAAGCATAAACAAGGGGCGCATGTGGAACCTTAGTCAGCATAACTGCATGTGGAACGTGATCTGTGAACCTGGGTGTCCTGACTGCTGTTCTAATGGAAGTACTGTCTCCGCATAGATCTTCCACAGCTTTCGCAAGACTGCGCGCCTCAGCGCAGTCTTCTGAAGCAAGTTTGCTTCGTTTTTTCCGATAAGGCTTCCCTGAAAGATGATATCTTTTAATAAGTCTTGCGTCCAGAATCTTCAAACATGTTGCCTGACATGAGGATATCGATGTTTTGATGCTTTTTTCAATTTTCCCGTAGTCGATGCAAAGTTGATCGTACTTCGACTACCCCTGAATTTCCTTTCAACTGCTCATTGTCATTTTTCGGGGAAAAAGATTGAGAAAAAAACACCTGGAACCCACCCATCACTTGAGGGAATAGAATGCGTGGGTGTTTTGTTTTTAAACGCGACCCAATATACCACCTGGAAATGATCGATGGCGCAACGCCACTCCCATGTGTCGGTGAAAATCATGGCCCCTGACAAATCGCTACCTTCTGGGAGTTGCGCCATCTACTTGAAACCACAAGTGTACCTAAAAAAATCACCCCAAAAAACATTCCCCATAGGATCCATGTATGGTATGGATCCATGTATGGTATATTTACCTACATTTGGTTGATTTTTATGGTAAATGTAGGTAAATATACCATACATGGATCCTATGGGTTCCAAAATTTTGAATATCAGCACCTTCAAAGTGTTTTTAGAGATGTCCACATAGCCCACTAGCCGCTAAAAATGCCACAGATTTCACTGACACAACCGTTTTTTCCGTGTACAGTGGAAACTTCAAATAATTCATATGAACAACGGCAACACAACCCTGATGAGATTTCATCAAATCCATTTGGTTCATGACAGCATCCTTGTAAGTGCTTGGTATAATCCGGAACTATAACTGGGTAGCCAGTTGGTAGTTTCAACCCATTTGAAAAATATTAGTCAAACTGAATCATTTCCCCAAAACATATTTGCAACCGCCAACCATGTACTATATACCATCAATCCCCTAAAAAGGGTCAACTGGTCATTGCTCACCTGGACCTAGTTTTCCCTGAAAAAGACACACTACTTTTTGCTGGGACATGGGTCACATCATTATGATTTACTAGGTAGCAAAAAAATAAGCACAACCCATGTAGAGGTACACTCCGGTAAACTAACATAGCAATGGAAAATGGACCCTTTGAAGATGTATTGGCTATTGAAAATGGGGATATTCCATTTCTATGTTAGTTTACCAGAGGGTAAACCTAAATTTTCCCAAAAAAAAGTGTTTGAAACAAAAACCAGCACCTTGGGAACCTTTTCGGAGCTACAATCTAAATACCGCTATGGGTTGATGGATCGAACAACTCACTCAACTTTTGATGGGCCTAAAACTGGTCCGCGCTGATGAAAGCCTTGGGTTTCCCAGCTGACTGGCACGATCTCGAAAGTCAGCCTGGTTTGCCATCGATCTGTGATTATCACGTCATCATCTACAGTACTTGAAAAACCAGATGGCACAGGTTGTCTACAATATTGGGTTTAGAAGGACCCTGTACTAACCTACCTATTTCGGTATCTGTGCCATCTATTTTGACCTTAAGGTATATATTCATGGGAATCTAAGGGTATCCCTATTCCTATTGGGCCCCGTCACCAGTTATATTCCACATGCAGGGGTGAAATAGCCCCAGTTACCCATTTATGTTTGGTCATTTATAGGCCGGTATAACTCCCATTTATAACAATCGTAGGGGCCCCATCTTGTAGGAAATAATGGACAATGATGATCATGAGGAATTTTCATGGAGGTACCCTGAAACATCATAAAACAAGGGTATATATGAGGTATATGGATGTATATGGTATACCTAATCACCACCAGGAAAGAGCCTGGCATATTAGGTGACTTTTTTTTTGTTTGGACCCCAAAATTACCGCTGGTGAACAACCTTCAGGTGGCTGCTATTTTTCCTGTTTCGGCAGGCTCCTGTTTCGTTGGCTCCTGGGGGGTACTGAACCAAGTCCAGGGGGGCCATTACACCAAGTAGAGCCAAACATATTTTTTCATGGATGGAAAGCCAAACCCATGACGGATTGATGGGTTTTTAACCGTATCTTTACCTACATGAATGGTTGACTTTTCATGGTAAATGTAGGTAAAAAGTTGGGATGATCCTCCAAGTGGTGGGTGTTGGTTTACTAAACAGGTACCCTTCAGCTTCCCAAGACTGAAACTTCCCACGAGCGAAGGTACACTCTGACGGCCAGACACTGCGAATGGAGCTACCCTTTGTGTTGGAAAAACGGTAACGGCTATACGGTAACTGTACACCATTAAGCACAACCCAGATTGTTCATCTCAGTTCAGCTCCAACAGTTCAGTTGTATCATGGGAATCTAAAAAATGACTATCATGTTGGGCTGCTCATCAATGAACACGGGCTAACATATGCTATCAAATCTTATCACTAGCTATCAAATGCTATCAAGTACTACAATGACTATCAACTGCTATCAAATACATCAGCTATCAAATGCTATCAACAAACATATGGCTATCAAATCTACCGTTCCACTACCATCAGCATACCTCTACCCACTTCCCTTCCCTGACAGTATTCCTCATCTTCTCAGATTGATGATTTTTCCATGGGTTGCAAAAACCCAAACAGTCAATATGTCCAAAAAGTGGTGATATAATACATAAACTTGTGATGATTTTGATGGGAGAAAGGAATCACAAAATTCCAAAAGTTGATGGTTCAGCCAAACAAAATCATTGAACAATCACCACCTTGGTAAGTTCCGTAAGTAACTAAGGATACAACCTGTTTTTTTTCCTGTTGAATTTTCTGCCTCTTGGCCGTGGACCCCGCGAGAAAAGTCAACATTTAAAATGCAATCGATACACCCCTGAAGATTAACATGGAACATAATTCCCTGGAGGTTTGGTTCAGATCATTTTCCTTTCTTTTCATGGGTGATTTGGAGGCTCCTGCCGTTAATCTTCTAGGGTGTAAGATCTGAAAAAAAACTTCCAAATCTTCATCCGACAAAAAAATCGACCATTTTTCTCCTAGTTTGGATGTTGCTGCCTGCTTGGACCCCCAAGTTTTGTCTTTTTGTGACCCTGGACCAACCCAACCAACCTAGTCTTCCAAGCCACCCTAGACGTGACCCAAAACCCTCCAAATAAATACCTGGTTTTCGTATCGGTGTGAAAGGAAGCCCTAAAAAACCGAACCTCAGGGGATGTGGATAGGATTCTCAACTACCTCCTCAAAAGCTGTTTGCAAGACTAGGGTATTAAAATAATAATCCCCATTTTGGGATGATTAGAATTTACTATCTAAAAAAAAACTAGTCTTTGGTTGAAACCAATGTCACCGTCTTTAAAATGGTATTTTATCAACTCCCCTCCTTTAAAACGAAGACTAGGGCAAGTGTTCCACCCTCAGCCGTGACACCTCCCCATTCTTCGGTGCTTCCAATGGCGCTACCGGTGCCGCTACCGGACTGTGGGCGTTGCCAGCGCTTGGCACCGGCGCTACGCCGCCATCGGCCGGCGGTTCCATGGTTGAAGTGGTGGAAGTGGCTACAGCTGTTGGGGTAGGGAAGATATATTTCATTCTCTAACGTTTCTATAGATCTGAGTGAGATAAAGATGTCTTTAAATACTATAAAGATTATTGTACTTATAATATATATATATACATATATAGATAAGATCCAGGTATGTTGAGTGGAAGCTGGGATGGTTAGCCAAGTTGTGGTATTGAAAAGCCTTGAAGTGCCATGGATGGTTTCCTTTTTCAGTCCAACACACTCAACATCGAGTGTAGTCATTCTGCAAGAAATGTCGATCTCAAGTTGCACTAAGAAATCTTTGGGCCATCAGCCACTCTAAGAATCATGTAATTCAAAAATGGAATTCTTCCTTTGAAAAGGTTTGAGTGAAGCATCCATTGGAAGCTGTGCTGAATAAATCAAATGCTTGGCATGATGCTATTGCTTTGGCGGCTTGAAGATGTTGCTAAGTCATCTGTAAACATGAGCCAGCACAGCCAGGACATACGTGTCTGAGCAGTGGGCAAAACACCAGAAGCATTATCCCCCTACAAATAGCCTTATAAATGGGTAACTGTTTTTTTTGTTCACCCCTAGAAGTGGGAATTATAACCCCGTTTAAAACTGGTTTTTGGGCCCACCTTGTAAAAAGGGATATATATACCCTCCCTGCAACTCACAGCAAATTTGCACCTGAAAATGGATGATTGGAAGACTAGTTTATCTAGTTTCCTTTTGGAATGGCATATTTTTCAGGGGCTAATTATGTTAGTTTCAAGGAGGGCATAGCACACACCTATAAATGGGGATATAGGGGTTATAACCCACTTACTAACCTTTTAAACTAACTTCCTGGGACATCCAAGTATAGCACACACCCTGACTCCCTCCGGCCATTCTTTTTGGTTCTTCATCGCACCGCTTTCGCATTTGCCTCCCTTTCGTCGACGCTGGCGGCGAAGGGGCAGAAAAAAGGCCACTTCGCGACGCGAGCGCCGGCGAGGAGGACGGTGCTTTCAATCCTGACACGTTCAGCCACGAAGGGATGCCCTGTTGTTGTCCCCAAGTCAACCATTTTGAAAAAAATCTGAAAAAAGCAGCTTATCATCAAAGATTATACCTGGTCTAAAACAGATTCAACCAGTTTGGAAAAATCTGAAAAAGACAGGCTATCACCAAACTATTGGATGATTCTACAAATATCTGAATCACCAAAGATAGGGATTTTATTATCTAAAAACAGGTTATCACCTATAAATATCTTAAGTATAGGGAATTTTTGGGCATAACAAAATTGGAGACTTGTTGGATAAAAATGGTCTTGTCTTTGTCAAACAGGGGATGGAGTGATCATAGGGAATGATAGCTTTGTCAAAATGGGAAGGATACAGGTTGAGGTCCCAATCTTCCCCCAATTTTGGGAGGACTATTGGAAATCTAAAACCACCAAAACCCTCCTAGACTCCGCAAAACTAACAGTTCGCCCCATCAAAATAGGGGTTGCGAGTTGGGACAAAAGCCTTATTTTCAGAGCTTGTGCTGTTGGTTTTAAGGAGTGTGTTTTTGTTGAGGGGGTTTGCCATAATCACTTGAAACAACCCTAAAAGACAGGAGAAACCCTGCATCACCACGGACAATACTTGTCATTTTTCAGGAGCAGCTCCCCACACAGAAATCCAAAAAAACTAGTTGGTGGTTTCAACCCAATTGAAAAATATTAGTCAAATTGGATCATTTCCCCAAGTAGGGGTGAAAATAAAAAATATTTGAGTTGCCACCAACCAGAAAATGCTCGCCTGTCACCTCTTTCTCCTCTTTCAATTCTTGATGACGATCTTGCCTCGGCCTCAACAAATGAGCCACGAAAAAACTCTCAGCCACGTTCCATTGAATCCTGGTTGTTTGATAGGGATCCTTATAACAATGGTTTATAGGAATCCCCAAATAGCTGTAGTATAATCCGTACATACCCTAAACAACTAGTTTTTCTTTCATTGCTCAAATGGAGTTCACAGACGCAAGCAAAACAAAAGAAAACCGAAGAAAAGCAGCTGCTGAACTTGAAAAATATTCAACATATTCCGTTGGTTGGTTTTGTTGTAGGGTTCTTAAGGGCGGACGGGGGGTGTTCAAGGGGAGGGGGTAACTGGGGAACCCTAAGGGTTCCTACGGAAGACTAGGGAAGATTAGGGGAATCACCACATCCCCCTTACGAATATCAAGAATGATCAATGGTCGTTTCTGGTTCCCTTAATAGGTGGTAGGTACCATATAATCCCCCAATTGGCAGCATATACCACTTATACACCACTTATATATTGCCAATCGGGTGATTATATGGTACCTACCACCTATTAAGGGAACCAGGAAACTCCATTGAAATGAGGCTTCATGAATTCACATCATCCGGAGCTTCATTCACTCATTTCCTGAGGGGCCAGCCAGTTATAGTGGCTTTAAATACTAGCGGGTGGTTGAACCAACCCATTTGAAAAATATGCTCGTGAAATTGGATCATTTGTCCAAGTAGTTCCTGAAACTATAAACAATGTTTCAAACCACCATGTATTGTATATTATGATCTCCTTTTCATAGTCAAAAAAGATCACCCCCTTGAGATTCTTTTCGGTCAAGATGAAACTCACCTTTTCACCTTTCCGCCTGTTTTTTTGTTTCACCAACTTTCTACAAAATTTTCCAAAATGACGTTCCGTTTTTAGGTTGGGTATTTTGAGCCAATCTATACCTCTCTGCTTACTGGAAGCTCAACTTTGGGATTGTTACTAAGGGGGTTCTAGCTCAAGACATAAAGGGTGAGTAACAAAAATTCATCCCTCCCTAAGAAACCAGACCCTTACTATGGAAACAACACACAAAAAAACCCTCCCAGTGACACGAGTTGGTTACATCATCATAAGCCGGGAATACTTGGATGTCCCAGGAAGTTAGGAAATGGCTAGTTAATGGGAGATAACCTACTTATAAATGGGGTATATTAGGGTTATAACCCATTGATCCTAACCATTTACTAACTTCCTGGGGCATCCAAGTAAACCAACCACCTGTGCCGTTTCCCACCGCTCCGTCGAGTGGCAATGTCTTGCCTTCCTTTGCTGATCTGCTCCTTTGAAGGGGTCCAAAAAAACACACCAAATTGAAGGAGAAAGGGAGATACACTCTAGTATGCTACACCCCTGAAAACTAACATGGATAGAAGTGTGGCGTTTTTTTGAACAACAAACTGGTACCAAGTCGGTCTCATTCTCTGGCTATGCGTCATTTGGAGTAGGGTACCAACCCAAAGGATTTTCATAGGTATTTACCTACATGAAAGCCATAAAAGGCGACCATTCATGTAGGTAAAGGCATCCCTTAGAATCCAAGGCCCCATTCCCTGATCGAGTAGGATTTTTCGGGTTCCAAGGGGACATCCTTGAGGAATGGATCGGTGTAATCCCGAATTCTTAGGACATACCTGGATTCTTAGGGTATATGTTATAGCAATGGAATAGCCCCCATGTTCAATAGGAAATTGAAATATATCTTCAATACCTGTGCATGTTCCATCCGGCCATGTTAGTTTACTAGAGTGTATGGGAGACACTAAAACTATAAGATGTGCTTGGAAACCTGGGGGGTAGCTCCTTATCTCCCTATTGCAGATTTTGATCTTTTAGTTGATACCCCAAGCACCAGCTAAGGGGCATCACCACCCGGATGATATTTTCAGGTGGGTCCCAAAAAACCAGGATTATAAATGGAGTGACATGGGGTCCCTAAAAATGGCAGAAAATCAATGGGTTTCACTGTTTTTTTTCACCCGTGTAAGAGTGGAGTGACATGGTCCCCTACTTAACCTTGATATTAACTGGTAGGGGCCTCCTGGCGCGCCGCACCACCCGAACGTCAAAGAATTGTACACGATAGTAATGGGCCACTCGGCTCCAAATGCTCCACCGGGCAAATCTGCCGCGAAAAGCTTCGAGTCAGCACTCCTCACTGGCACCCATTCAACGGCGTCGCTCACGTCCTTTTTGCTCAGTAGGACAGGCACACCTGGAAACTTCTGTTGCCACCAAATGATGGCTCGGGCAACTTCAGCGTGCTTCGGCTGAAGGGCTGGTGGATGCCTCTCCTTCCCACACGTCTGGTTGCTGGGGGTCGCGTCCCATATGATGCGTCCTTTAGTGGACAGCGTCCTGTCTAGGGACTCTTGCCATGGGGACCGATACGACTCCTCGAAGCAGGTCGTCCCCTTTGTCGTAACAAATGAGTGCCCCTCCTTAAACCTTCTTTTGCCAGTGGCATTTTGGGATAGATTTCGCATCCCAACTTACACTTTTTAGAGGTCATCACCATCATCATCATCATCATCATCATCATCTTCTTCTTCATGAAACAACATCACCACCCCTTCATTTCAACATCCTGCCTCCCTCATCACACAACAGACCAACCAACCAACCAACCAACCAACCACACACACACACACACACACACACACACACACACACACACACACACACACACACACACACACACACACACACACACACACACACACACACACACACACACACACACACACACACACACACACACACACACANACACACACACACACACACACACACACACACACACACACACACACACACACACACACACACACACACACACACACACACACACACACACACACACACACACACACACACACACACACACACACACACACACACACACACACACACACACACACACACACACACACACACACACACACACACACACACACAACCCAACAGCCTCGCAGGATCCGAGGCTTCATTGGACCTTGAAGTTCCGACCTCGGTGCCGTGGGAGCTCAGGTTGGTCTCAGAAATTTCGTGCGGGTGTTTTCGTGTGCGTGTCATACGATAAAATGTCATGTTACCCTGAGAATCACGGTAGTAACCCTGCGATTTTGAGGGTTGGGATGTGTTTTTCGCAGGGGTCGGAATTGAATCTCCAAACCAAACCACCAGTGACTTGAGATCCTATGATTCTTAGGGTAACCAAAAAAAACGGTACAACCAATTGGTGAATAATGGAGAACAACAAGTCCTGTTGCATTATACTGGGTTGGTTCGGATTCTGGAATCCTGGATCCTAATAAAGGTATTGGTACACTCCCTAAAACTAAGAGCAATGAAATTCACCAACAACAATCAGGAAATCAATATCCAATACATTCCCTAAACCTAACAGTTCACACCTGAAAATGGATGGTTGGCATACTTTCCTTTAGGGATGGCTTATTTCAGGGGCAAACTGTTGGGTGTTTGGAGTGTAGTCCTTCTTTTGGGGGTGGAGTTTAGAGAGTTACACTCCCTAAAATCATGGCCAGTCAACCTGCCCCCCATGGTTCAGGTACCCCCATGAGAAATAAAGCCTTAAAAGGCCCTTTTTGAGGGACCAACTATGGTTAATTGATATCCCCTGATTAGGCTTTATTCTCATGGGGGTACCTTACATGGGGGTAGGAGGTTGACTGTCCATTATAAAATTTAAAAATCATAAAACTCATAGCAAGTTTGCCCCCGAAAATGGGCAAAATCCAAACAAGAAATTTCATCTGAACCAAACCAACCATCAAATTTCAGGTGCGAACTCTTAGTTTCAGGGAGGGTGTATCTTTTCGGATAATATACATACCTATCATAGACGAAAATTGAAACAAATAACTATTGACAAATATCAGTTTTTGCGAGATTCATGTCAGTTCTTTTTTAGGGGGGTGAACTAAACAAACATCACTAGCTGAAAGTGCCTACCCTCCGGTAATCTAACATAGCCATGGAAAATCCAGCATTTGTAAATGAGCTTCCTATTGGAAAAGGGGAATTTCCAGCCAGCTATGTTGGATTACCGGAGTGTAATAAAATGATCTAGTTGGTGGTTTCAACCCATCTGAAAAATATTAGTCAAATTGGACCATTTCCCTAGGTAGGGATGAAAATAAAAAATATTTGAAACCGACACCCAGTAATGGTGTTTTTCCACCAATAAATGTTTGCTTGTAAATTTCATCTTTCCTTTTCAACGCCCCAAAGCTTTTTGAAAGGTGACTGATTTCTTGCTCTCCTTTGGGACCTCCCCTTCCATAAAAAAGAAAGAACAACATCCACTAGGATGTCCCAGGAAGTTATATAAATGGTTTAGCAACTCGGGCAAAAAATCCACTTACCAACAGGGATATATTGGGGTTACCCAAGCATTTACTACACAACATCCTCGGGGAAGTTTCTATAGCACCGCACGGCATGACCGTGGTTTTTCTTCAGTATCGCATGGGTACCGTCTCATTACATTTTCCAGGTTCTTGTGGCCGTCTGGTGGGCCACCAAGATCGATATAGAGCGTCTTTGAGCTCCGATGAAAGATGATGCGGTAACACAGGAGTGGTGTAGAATTCTGGCCACTCAGTCTGGTTATAAAAGAGATCCTGCCGATTTCTTGCAAGAATGCTAGTAAATTCTGAAGGTCTCAAGATGTTGAAGTATAGTATATTATGTACATACCCATAGGATCCATGGGACTGGAATATTTACCAAGCCATTTATCATGTTGTAAATGTAGATCAATATTCCATGTAGTCATATGGATGTTTCCGAAAATAGTGGTACCCCCAAAACACCACAAAATGATCATTTTTCGTATGAAACCCCCATGGTTGTTGGGGAATCCCACCATTTTAGGAAACACCCATATACGTAGTAAGAATAATGGTCTCTTGCATTTCCAGGCCATTGAGTCATTTAAAACGGTCGACAGCCTGACTTCCAGGGGGATTTTTTCCAAAAATGGTAGTCGAAGGTGTACCAATTGTTTCAAGCAAAAAACTTTTTAGCAAATAGACCCGGACCTTGAGAGGCACCAAAATGGATAAACTACCCATATATCTACCAATCTATGGGAAAGTTTCGGCCTTTTGGGTTTTTTTTTGGTTGAAAAGGCACAACTGTTTTTACACTTGGAAGATCCAGGTATAAGAGTAATGCAAATCGAGTTTGATTCGGAGCATCTAGAAAAACTCCAACACTCAGTTTGCTTCTTACTAAACATGTACATAAACCAACGGTACCAAATACAACAAATCAGGGATGTTCTTCAATGGCATAAACAATCATCAAAACATTGGCTCAATGTTTTTAACTTCAACATGTTCAGCCTCTAAAGCTGAATTTCAACCTTGACTTGGAAACTCAAGTTGGAGAAAAACCAAATCTTCCGATTTTTTGGATAGCACATGAAACTGATCCATGTTAGGGAACTCGAGCTGATTTTCAATTCACAAGAATCATTGGGAAACTTCCACCTTGCTACTCAGTCTGTACCAAAGAATCTACCCAACCCACCCAGGATGCCAGAAAAAAAACACCCAGGATCATTGCTCTTAGTCACCCTATAAACCTTAAAAAATGCCACTGTTGCTGGGTGGTGGATAAATCCAATCTATACCAAGCTAAAACCCACCCGGCACCCGCAACTTTTCACGACGAAAAAAACGCAGTCCAGCAAGGAGGTGTAGCCGCTTCCGAGGTGATTCCGTTGAGCAAATTGACGACTGGCATAGGTTTGGTCGCTATCGCCATGCCTTAAAGAAATCGTAGCGGTACGAGAGAGGCCCTTGGGATGGGGGCCCCTTAAGAATCAACCCCATATACACCTTATCTAATGGGTATTTATTGGGTATATCCCTTTCAAATGGCTCATTGCAGGGCTTAGTATCATGGGAATCTACTTAGAGGATCATCCCGGGATGGTTAGTAGGTGGTTTATAACCATGGTTAGCTCGCAAGTTCCCTAAGGATCGGGCTGTGGGACCCCTTGCAAATGGCCTTTTCATGGCTTATAAATGGGGGTTACCCAACTACTTACTGACTGGGATGATCCTCCAAGTATGGGGCCCTATAAATGGCCTTATAAAATTGGTACTTGGGGTCACTACCAACCCCTAAAAGTGGAGTGAAATGGTCCCCTACTTAGAACTGGTTGGTAGGAGCCCATCTTGTAGAAAAAACAAGAAAAAACTGGGATGGTCTTCTAAGTAGATTCCCATGATACTAAGCCCACCAAGGAGCCATTTGAAAGGGATATACCGGACATACCCAATAAAAACCCATTAGATAAGGTGTATATGGGGTTGATTCTTAAGAGACCCCCATCCCAAAAGGCCCCCACCATTTTCCCTATGACAGGTTATAGTAAATGGGTTATATCCCCAATATACCCCATTTAGGCTAGGTTATATCCCATTTACCAACAATTTAAATCCATTTCCTTGGACATCCACGCATGATTTGATTTCTTGTTTTTGTTGTTTGTAAAAAGTATTGTATTATTAAGGGGCCGGTACCATCCCAAGGGTTTTCCCTCCGTTTTCCCTATGATACTGTTGATCGAAGAAATCCTGCACCACCTGGGATGTATAAAACCCTGTAAACAATAGGATATTTACCATATCAACAGGTTGGCCGGATTTCTGAACCATCCAATTGTCCATCCGCCATGGTGCAACATGTGAAAGACCACGATGTCATCAGGATCTCCCGTCCATCCAGCCGCATCCACATGCCGCGCCGAGACGAACTGCGTCTCGGGGTCCAAAAACATCCAATCTCAGCGACACCACGATGCAACGACGGCGAAGGTTGCAAGGTGTGGGTTGGTTGGGGCCCAAGAAACAGGGTTACTTGGATGTCCCAGGAAATTAGTAAATGGTTGGTAAATGGGATATAACCTGCTTATGAATAGGGTATACTGGGGATATAAAGCATTTACTAACCATTTACTATCTTCCTGGAACATCCAAGTAGAATCAAGCCCTGGTATATTGGGGTTAAAATCAAAACTTGATGTAAATGTAAGGGATCTAAGGGTGTTTCGCTTGGGGAAGTAACCTGCCCTTCAAACCTACCCTTCAAGGAACTAACATACTGTTGATGGTTCAGAAATCCGGTAAATTCACCAGTTGCGGTTGGTATAACATATAGTTTATCCCATTATTTACAAGGTTTTTTATCCCAGGTGGTTAGAATCAAGCCCTGGTATATATTTGTGGTTAAAATCAAAACATTGGTGTAATGGATCTAAGATGATCTAATAAAGGTGTTTTGCTTCGGGCCTATCATAAGGAAAACACATAACAAAATATAAGCCCTTGAAGTCCAAAGTCGACCATGAATTCAATGATCTTTTTGAAAAGACCATTGAATTTTAGAAGCCCTAGGGATCCAATCACCTTCTGAGAATGGTCCTGAAAATGGATGGTTGGAATACAAGTTTCCATTTGGGAAGACCTATTTTCAGGGGCTATGTTAGTTTCAGGGAGTGTATTCCTTGGGGCCATAACTATAACATTGATCCGATCACCATTGATCCGATCACTTCCGTCTCGGGACATCCCTGCAGTGGATGGTTTAGATGGATGAGATCATATATCGGAAAAAATATTACAGCCCCAAAGTTGAACAGCTCGCTCATGAAAGGCGTGGTGGGACTGGAAGACGATCCGGCTTTCTTTTCTATTGGGTTTCGGTAACTTTTCAGGGGCAAACTTGCTGTTAAACCTCTTCCATTCAAGGGTCCAAGGATTCTTAGGACCTGTAATATTGTTGATGGCTGAAATCCCATTCCCAACCGCCTTTGGATATGCATGAAACCCTTGTAAATCATGGGATTTGAACTACCGTTCCCTCAACAGGTGAGCTACGGAAAAAACCCTCCTACTTTCCATTGAATCCTGGTTGGGTTATAGGGATCCTTATATATATATATATATATTGGCTTATTTAAATCCCTATATGATTGGGTAGTATCATGCACTATGTACCCTAAACAACCAGTTTTTTTTTCATTGCTCAGGTGAGTTTACCGGCAGTATCTGAACCCAAGGCACTGGGTACATCCTCCATCCTCACAGGCAACTCATCATCAAAGGCGACACGTTCACCGGCACGGAGGAAGGCACTCACGAGTTTCTGGTCATGCTCATAAGGATGTTCATACCTTGCAAGGTCGTGGGCATCCCCCTATTATCCAAGTTACAACCCCCTCTAAACTTGGATTTGCCCCAAGATGGTTTTGAAAAAATAAAACGTCTTCTCCCAAATGGTGGTGAAAGATGGTGATGAATCCCATGGTAGAAAGTAAAACATCACCTTAAACAAATCCAAGTGAATGGCCGAAAATACAGTGGGTTTCACTGAGATTCTTTCACTAATCCCGCAATACGTTGCGTGATTCCTTGGTTTTAAGGTGATTTGAATCATTTGACCAAGGCATACGAGGACATAGGATTTTCCCTTCCACCCATCAAGCCACCGAGATTTTTTAGGTCGAAAAGGGGAGTGTTTCAACTGATAGCGATCGTGGATGGTGGAAAGGGAGAAAAATTCGGAGATGAAACCTTACCATGATTTGGGTGTTTCCAAAAATAGTGGTACCCCAAAATGGATGGTTTAATGGAAACCCCTATTAAAATGGATGATTTGGGGGTAAAACCCACTATTTTCGGAAACACCCATTTGCAGATTTGGTAGTACCAAGAATCACCCATCAAGACACCGATGGGAATTTTCGGTCAAAGAAGGGAGATAAAACTGATGATGATGGTGGAAATTAGGGATTCAACCTTATCATCCTTTACAAGGTGGGCACCGTAACCAGCAGTTAGAAAAATGGAGTTATGGGGCCCCTTACCCTAGGCACAAAAAACGTACCGATCAAACACCTCAGGAAGTAGATGGATGTCTACTAGGGTGGACCCATTGAAGTTAGTAACTGGTAAGTTGGTTTAAAACCGATTTAGGAGACTTACAACCTACTTATATAGAGGTTATAATCCATTTAGATACTAAATACCATGGACATCCCAGTCGGGTTAGTTCCGGCGCTTTAATTTTTCATCCATCCGTTGATCCATCGTCTTCAGCGCTCCATATAGGAGTGACAAGTTTAACATGTGACCCTATGGCCCTATGGAAAATTGATATCTGTCGTATGTATCAGGAAAACATGTTGATTCTGATTTTTGCCTTTTTTATATGTTTCATTTGCTCCGGAGTATTTTGTTTGTTGATACATCCTATGGCAAAATTACGCATAACTTGAACATTCCCTCTTTTTGATCCCTTTGTTTAGTGTAGTAGCAAAAGGTATACTTCGTGAAAGACGCGGGTCATTCGTCATTTCGCAACGCAAAATTCATAAGACTCGTCGTTAACCAATCCCTATACGTCTTCCAAATACCTCCTGACGTTTGGTCTTTGGAAGTCTAGGACCCAAAAAGTACAAAACACTTACACAAAAATCACACTTTGAACCCAAAAAATCATGAAATGAAGTCTTGGAAGATGCCCTTTTTTAAACCGAGATGATGTTTCAGGTTCCATGTCACCCTCCCTGAAACTAACAGTAAAAGCACCTGAAAATGGATGGTTGGAAGACGATCCGGCTTCCTTTTTGGGGAAAACGTCTATTTTCAGAGGCAAACTTGCTGTTTGTTTCAAGGGCCTTGGCTGTGATTTCATGAAAAAAAACTCATGAAAACCCATGGATTCCCCATGGATTGCACCCGGCATATCTGCACCCGGCTGTCTTCCATTGCTCCCTTCTGAGGTTTGGTCTTTTGAGTTGGTGGGTTTGGGGGTCCAGTCATACCTCCGGAAGCAGGTGGCCCTGGATGTCTAGGGTTCTACATATCCCCAGAGTCCTTGGATAGTTAAGCCATAAACATCACCAACTACCAATCACCAACCAACCACAAACCATCTCATTTTTTTGAACTGAACATGGTGAATTGAATGGGGTTTCTTCGACAAGTTGCATCCAAATCAGAAGCTGTTTGAGCCATTCTTTGACCTGGCAACAGTTGAACATTGTACATACCATCTCAATTTGAGGTACGCTACCAAACCTAGTCGTAGAAATTAAGGCATATCTGTAACAGTGGATTTCAGGCACTGATAGTGAAGGTCAATAAAGGTCCCTTCATTGAAACAAATAATAGTTTAGATTTAGCCACTGTGAACCTGGGTTTTGGGCAACCCCCAAGGCAGATTGGTATCTCCCATCGCGCCACTGGGAATCAGGGGAAACCTTACAATACCATCCTCTACAGCCCTGTAACCATGTTATAACTGGAGTTTTCTGATAACCCATATAAATGGCTTTATAAATTTGGCTAACTGGGATTGTTTCACCCCTATAAGTGGAGTTCAGGGCCCTTACTTATAGCTGGCTTTTGTAGGGAATGGTGGGAATACGTTTTCTATCCTCAATATGTTTCCATGGTACTCTGGGACCTGGCGGACCTGCAAGAAATCAAACGGCTTCGTCACCATTTTGTTGGGGGGGATTTTCTTCATGAATCAATGGTGAAGGATTAGTGTTTCTAATGACATCCAAGCATGCATTGAAATTTGCAGATCATTGATTCATTCATTCAACAACTTTCTAGACCTAAATGAAGATCAACATGTTCAATTGAATTACTTTTCTTGTAGACCTGAGTCTACTTCGCTAAACAGATAAACTAACAGCAATAGTCTACCCATCAAGTCTTCCGTACTTGGCAATGTGCTTCACCATCAATTCTGATCCCTTCAAAGGAAAGGAAACGAGTTCATCATGGTAAACGGTAACAAGTTACAAGTCTTTCCAACAAGCTGGAATTTCTTTTAAACAACTATTGAAGTGATACGGGGTTGATGGAAGAAATCCAGCTAGTCAGTTGAGGATGATAGTTTATCCCATCATTTACAGGGGTTTTAGCACCATCCCAGGTGGTTGGCCTTGGGATTTCTGGTTTCCATCAACAGCAGATGCGTCTTCCTCTTCCTTTGCAGGTTGCCACTGGAACTTAGACCCCCTTCGTGGCCAGGAGCCCCAGGTCGCCCTTTGACCATGCCAAGGAAGGCCTTTAGCTTCATCCTCGCATGGACCCTTGGACCGAAGCACCTTGACCCATGTATTCCGGGCAATGGTTCAATGGTTCGGTTTCTGGCCAATGCGGTGACACAAAGGCGACCCTCTTTCCACTTGAATTCAAATGGAACATCTGAACGACTTGGTTGAATCCTTTTTTTTGCTTCTGCTTTCTGCAGGTTCTGGATCTGGCGGAATCTGGAATCTTCGGAGTAGTGAAGCCAACTATCAAAATGATAGTCCCCCGTTTTTAGTATCATTGAAACTTCTGATGTTCCGGAACTTAGGAATTCCTTTTTGCACATGGTCAACTTGGACTTCCAGGGCATATATTATCATCATATATACTTCTATGCAGTTGAGCCTTTAAAGACACACTTGTCCCATTCCATGGCACCTGGCTGGTTATTTGGAATCTGCATAAATGGGCTATGATAACTGCTATAGCCACAACAACTTTTTTTTGATCAACATGCCTTAACTTGCCTCAAACAGTCGCATCCATTTGGCATCATTAAAAAAAAACAAACTACATGTGGATACATAATCTTGTCTTACTAACAACAATTTACACAAAAAAACACCACATCAAATCATACCATGGATCTCCCAATTGAGTTTAGGATATCAATGGGTCATATTTCACCTACTTATAACTGGGGTATATATTCCTTAGGGTTACCTAACCCACTAGGTGATCCCATCACCTGCTGATCCGAGGGCCTCGGTGGATCGGCTCCCTTTTTCCCGACCCACCTTGGAGGTGGATCGAAACAGCACCACGCCGCTGCAAACACAATCAACCTGAGCTACCGAAAAAAAGGGCCCCGGCC
This sequence comes from Breviolum minutum Mf 1.05b.01, assembly GCA_000507305.1. Classification (NCBI taxonomy): domain Eukaryota; class Dinophyceae; order Suessiales; family Symbiodiniaceae; genus Breviolum; species Breviolum minutum. The sequence continues at coordinate 282,790 of DF239130.1, forward strand.
GGATACTTTCCATGGGTCATTCCTGGTTGTTTAATAGGGATTCTTATATTGGTTCATTATAATCCCTATACAACTGGGTAGTATTATCCTCTATACACCTCGTCGTCGATCAGAACAAACACATCGCGTGGCGAGTGAGTGATTCGTGAGCTTTTTGACAAACAAAAATGGTTGTTTTGTTTTTGTTTAGGGATGTGTTTTTATTGTTTGGGGTGATTTTTTTACTGTGACACAATTAAAAATGGATGTTTTTTTTTTTAAGGGGTGTTTGTTTTTTGGGGATTTTACTGTAACACAGTTAAACGTGAAATGTTTTAGGGTATATGGGGAGTATATGATATGGGAATATATGGGAATATATGTTATACCCTGGTTATTCAGGGTAGTAAATGATGATCATGATCCGTTTTTTCCTCGCCCGGCGATTTTTGTTGGATTTTCAACTGATCTGGGCAAATTAGTATAATTCCTAAACCTGAATTAAAGGGATTTTGAGGGGATTCCCTTACTTTTCACCACCATTTCGGGTGACCTCGGCTGAGGTTGTTATAATTTGCCCAGACTGATGTGATTGAAAAATTCCAATTGGTAAAAAATTGGCTGAACGATGCAATTCTGGACATTTAGGTTCAATCATCCTAAAAGACTTGGGCAGTCTGAAAAAAACAGCTGCAACCATTTTTTCAGTGAGTCTCTTGGATACAAGAAACTTGCTTCTGAAGAATGAGGTGGAACTGAACCAAAAAAACAACTTGTGACATTCCATTACTACTGGTTGCTTACTATAGACCCTCAGAATGGCTTAGTATAACCTCCGAATACACATGTGTAAAATGATTCCCCATATACCCTAAACAGCCAGAGTCTTCTTCACTGCTCGTTTGAATCTTCCAAAGCGGGGGTACAAAACTGAAGCTAGAAACATGAAATGAAAGGCCTATTGAAAGAATTCTCAAACCCCAAAAGCAATGGAAAATAAGACACAACTTGGTATTCCTGCGAAATTTAGCTGCAAAACCAGAGTCTTTGTTGACCATTTCAGGAGGATTCCTTCCCACTAAGAAAGCAGACTTTGAGGGAACTCGGCTTTGAATTTTCAATAGATGAATTTTCAATAGGTCAGCGCTACTTGGATGTCCGATGAAGTTAGTAAATGGTTGGTAAGTGGCTTATAACCCCCAGTATATCACATTAATTTATAAGTAGGTTGTAACCCACTTACTAACCATTGATCCTAACTTCCTGGGACATCCAAGTGTATCTTGCTGATTTTACATCAATATTTTCTTGGACTGCCAACAACCACAAGTAACAACGGAGGCCTGGTATTTTTTTGATGGCGTTTTCGTACAAGTCACCATGGGTTTCCGTGTTTTTCGTTGGTAATGACGACTTTTTTCCAGGACCAACCAATACTTGAATTCAAACTTGCAGCTGCTCAGCTGGGGCTCAAGTTCAGCAAATCATGTCGACCAAAATTAGGATTCTTCCCAATCAAAATCACACCAAACAAACAGAGATTTCTGGTCCACCTTTTGTGAACAAATCGTCAAGTTGGTTGTTTCAAACCATCTAAAAAAACGTGGTTCATCAAACATTTAAGTTCGACTCCTCCCACCATTTCTGGTAATCTATCCACCGACCAAAAAAAGCAGTTCTCAATGTGGCTGGTATATTTACCTACATATACCATAAAAATTCAGCAATTCATGCAGGTAAATATTCCAAGTCCCATGGATCTTCCGTCATGGGGTTTTTCTTCCGAAAAAAAGTTGGTATTCGTACAGCAAAGTGGCAGCAAAAGCGCCGGAGATCAACAGCTCTGCATGGAACGCGACAGAGCTCACTTTGGCCACTGCCGCAGTAGGTGATTGGAAAAGGAAAACGTCCAAATCCAACCAAAAAACATCGAAATTCCTGAGGGCATGGGGGGGAGAACATCAAAGCTTTGTAGTGAATGTCATAGCATCCATGTATGGTATATCTACCCACATTTACCACATGTTTCCATTAAAAACAACCATTCATGTAGGTAAATATACCAATCCCATGGATGTTATGGGCAAAGATTCTTTCGGACCGTGATCTATGCCAGGTTTCTCATGGAGCAGCACCAGTGGCAAGGTAAACCTCGGATTGGATGAATTTCAGAGCTTTACGAAGCAAATCACCGTGACCTTTATAGGATCCATGGGACTGATATATACCTATACATCAAAACCCTAGTTGTTTAGGGTACATAAGGGGAATATACTATACACAGTTATATGGTGATTATACCTGGATCTTCTAGGTAGTTTTTTTCGGCGAATTTCGGTGTGGAATGACACGTGCTCATCAAAAAAGGTGAATAAGGATCCTTATGATGAATTGCCTTTTGAAATTCCTATAAAACTGGGTAGTATAATCCCCTTTCTCGAACCCAAGCAACCAAGGGTTTTTCCCCTGGCGAAAAGGATTCTCAAAAAAAAACAGGCTTCCTGAAGCCCTCAAAGTTTCTTACAATCAAAAGACTCAGGCTATTTCCGAATGTTTGTTACATTCCAAGAAAGTTACAACACACCCCAGGAGCACACCCCAGGCAATCCCCCTACCCAACTATGAAAGGAATCCCTTTATAGCCCGTTGGTAAAGGTTTAGGGGTGTGTTCCAAAGGTGTGTTGAAACATCCTTAGATACATGTTGGGTGTTGAGCCGATTGCGTTCGATTCGATTCGTTACATCCCTCAAGTGGAATTCCCCATTCGTACTTGGATATCCCAGGAAGATAGTAAATGGTTTGTAAATGGGTTATATCCCCAATATATCCTATTTATAAGTAGGTTATATCCCATTTACCAACCATTTACTAATATCCTGGGACATCCAAGTAAAATACTAAAACCCACCAGCCTTTACCCATCTCTTGCAATATTCCAAGGTGCTTGTTCAAAATCGATGGTGTACCACGTACACAGTAGCCACTCACCTTCCGACACTCCTGCACCCCCCCTCCCAAGTGTATAAAAGTTGTGCCTGCTCACCGGAAAATATACAAAAAAGACAGAAATTGTACATGTCTGGAAGATCCAGTTATTGTTATTCTATCTCAAAACTAACATCAAGTGAGTTTGATGGAAGAAATCCTGCACCAGTTAAGGTTGGTAGTTTGTCCCATGATGTACAGGTTATTTTTACATCCCAGGTGGTTGTTTGGGATTTCTTCCATCAACAGTAGGACTGGCTATTGCCTGAGAGACCAGGTGGCAGGGGGGCGGGGCAATGGGTAACCCTTACATTTCCATGACCATTTGATGCGACGGTTAAGATCAACCAGCTTGCCATTTAATGGTTGGTGGAAACTCAACCCATTTGAAAAATCCCTAGTGCTCCAAATGCCTTTTCAGGAGGTACTTAAACCATAAAAACCTGCCCAAAATACACTCCCAGAAGGGTCGAAGGGAGTACTAGGGAATATTCGTCAAAAATGGGTTCATCTTCCCCAAATAGAGGTGAAACACTAAACCATATTCAAAACCACCACCTAGATTTCTCCCCCCAAACAACTTCAACGTCCAAGGACGGTCCTTCCACGCGTCATCGTCCAAACAAAAACTGACCATGGCGTTGATTCCCACAGCAGTCCCGCGACCCAAAAAACGACTGAGATAAGGACTAAAACCTCAGTGAAGAGCCGCGTTTAAACAAAAGGATGTTTCCAAAGATAAGGGTTTTCCCCCAAATCATCCATGGATTTATAGGGTTTTCCATGATTTTCACCATCCATTTTGGGGTACCCCTATTTTTTGGAAACCCCCAAAACAAAACGGAGACTTTTCCATGTTGAAATCCTGGTGGTTTTTAATAGGTATCACGGTATCCCCTTATGCCATATAGGGATCCTGGCTCAGCTCACCGAAACTGACAATGGTACTGGGTGGAACCGCCGAAAAACTTTGTGTTGAGGAGGTGATGATATCTATCTAAACATCCCAACGAAAGTGTGGCCATTTTTGACTCAAACATATCATCCATACATGGGGAGCATCTGAGAAATATATATGAACAAATCTACTCCGAGTAAACCATTCTCAAGATTCTGAAAGGAAGTTTGGATATACTTGGATGTCCCAGGAAGTTAGGATCAATGGTTAGTAAGTGGGTTACAACCTACTTATAAATTAATGGGATATACTGGGGGTTATAAGCCACTTACCAACCATTTACCAACTTCCTCGGACATATAGGTTTGATGGTTATGCGTCCATGACCACACCATGTGTAGAGATTTCCAAAAGAACTGTAAACTCATCTTGCCCGTACTGTTTTTTGATGCTCCAGACATTCAAATTTCCCCTGCAAATCATGGGAGAATCACAACCCAAAGCTTGGCTGGTGCAAGATTTCTTCCATCAAGAGGATAACTATTGCTGGTGCCATTATCATATCGTCAAAATATTGGCTATAATGATACTATACCGACTATACCCAAATATTCCTATACTATCCTACACTATTTTGGTTTTTAACCTAGCTAACGGGATTTCATAGAAACATCAAATAAGTACCATGTAATAAATTTGTAAAGCTTTGATATTTTCCTACTACACCTTAGTAGTGAAAGGATCGGTGGCCATCAACTCAACACCCAACACCCATTTTTGGTGGCTTATTCATAGTAAGGGCCCATGAATTTCACCAAGACTAACGGGAGTGGTGAGTAAGCCATCTATATTCAAGGTGGTATACATCTTCATCATGGCCCAACAATTTTTATTCAGGAAGGCTCGGCCATAAGTAAGCCAATTACACCCCCCAAAGTTTAACATAGCCCCTCAAACATGATGGTTGGAAGACGATCCTTTCCTTCTTCCGAAGGTGAATTTTCAGGGGCGAACTGTTAACACTTCCTGGGGGTAACCTCGTCCTCGTGGGTTTCTTCCCCGGCCACGTCACGTTGGCCATAGGCCATGGTGGCATAAACCAAGCGAAGACCATTCCAGCGCTTAGCTGTGGCATCTGCGGCACGATGCAGCTGGGGTAAACAGTCCTCAGCTTTCGTGATGAAAGATGGGAAGTCCAGCCATGGGAACCCACGTTTCCTTCATTTTTAGGGGTTATAACCCATATTTTAGGGATGTAAAACCTTCATTTTTCATGGTTTTGAGGTCCAAGGGAGGTTTATATTACAAACCCAGGAATTCCAGGGTCGATTTTTCCACTTTTTGCCGGGTCTGGTAGGAATTTCTGAAAACTGCCAGGCAATGGTTTATGATGGGAATCTAAGGGCCCCCACTCCCCCCAATGCCATAATTTTTGTTGCCAGGAAAGTTTAGGCTTTCGTTTTCAGGGTTTTTTCCCCATCATTGTCCCTTATCATCAGTTCCTGGGTGTACACAAACATCACCACCGATGTGACGTGTGTCATTGCTCATTTTACAGCGCGAAAGAGCAACAACAATGCCACTGTTATTGGGAGGGGTTTGGCATCCTGAACTATACTCTGTGCTACCAAGATAGAACCTGAGACATCCAAACACGATGCAGGTGCCAAAAATGCCAGCAACTCCACCATTTATCATCCTTGATCCTCTGAAAATGGATGGTTGGAAGATTTGCTATGTTAGTTTCAGGCAGTGTATCTCGCACAATTTCATGATCACCTTAGCGGAAAGCTGCTGAGAAGGAATGATCATCATAATGAAGGACATCATGACACAAAATGGAGGATCGACTTGCGTCATATGTGTCTTATCAAATATTCTTTCATTTTGTAAATTAAGCAGTTTGTCTTAGTTCCATGTCGCATATCCTTTGTCATTCTTTGAAATAACTCTTCATTTAAGCTAAAGTCGTATAATACTATTTCAATCGCTTCTGTACAAAGATTCATCAGCTTTTTCTTATCTTCAAAGAATCTGCTACCTTCTCAGGAGAAGATACGAGTATGTTCTAACAAAGAAAAAATCTGGTATTTGGAGTTCTAGGAGAAGATACGAGTATGTTCAAGCAAATTTTCGAAGGTTGTTGGTTTCACTCTAGTTTGGACAACTGGATTTTTGTGTTTAAGGTTAGTTCCAACTGGCGTTTTGTTTGTTCGACCAACTCACCGTATAAAAATGTCCCAAAGTGGAGCTCAAGAGATCTTGCAAAGGGTACTTGGAGGAGCATCTCAGTTAGTAAGTAGTTAGTTAGAAACTACTGTTGATAGAAGAAATCCCAAAAACAACCACCTAGGATGTATAAACCACTGTCAATAATTGGATAACCTACCTACCTACCTATCAACGGGTGAACGCCGGATTTCTAAACCATCAACAGGTATGACTATATGGTGAGCAATAGTAAGTCCCCGAGACCTGGGATGGGATGGGACCCCTTCCGAAATGGCGTTTCCAGGGCTTATAAAATGGTGGTTACAAACTACTTACTACCCTCTGGTAAACTAACAAAGCAATGAAAAACCACCATTTTTAATGAGAGATACATCTTCAAAGGGTCATTTTCCATTGCTATGTTAGATTACCGGAGTGCAACTGGAATGATCCTCCAAGTACTTACATATCAACAGTAATGTTGAAAATGAAACTGTGACGATTTCACCCTACTGAAAGGTTCAATGCTTCTTTCACAACTCCTGACACATGTCTAAGCCTACTTCGTATCAATTGGAGGTAGTAAGTGATGATATGATACGATATATAATGACAGGTACCTAGCGAGGCATTCGAAACACCCAAGGTAAACAAACAGATCAAACAGTATGCGCAAACTCCATTCGAAACTCTGGCCTGACACAACGGTAAAACTCTGGACAATTGCAAGTAAGCTTCTTGTAAGTCTTGCCTGAGTTCAAAAATCACCAAAGGTTTTCAACACAAAACCAGTCTGTGCTTTCGACCCATTTGACAAACATTCCCTAGACATCCACACACCTGCTGAGGTTCGGTATTTGGACCCTCAAAAATCTCAAAAAAATATACCTGCCTACAATACCGAACCGCAGGATGTATGACTGGATGTCTAGGGATTAGTCAAAAAATCCAGCATTGCCCAGGTATACACCCCTGAAAACTAACATGGAACCTGAAAATCACCCAATTGAAATGGAATTTCATCTTCCAGACCTCCATTTTTGGGTTCCATGTTAATTTTCAGGGGTGTACTGATAAAGATTCCCAAAATGTTTGAAACCACCACTAGAAATGTATACCTTCTCACCTCTCATGGAAATTTGATGTCTTGTTTGGTTTGGTTCGATGTTTTCTGTACGTAGTACCCTTGGCTGCCAACCCCTTGAAAATCCATGTCACCTCAAAAAATTGATGGTTGAAAAATGACAATTCCTTACAAGAATAAAACATGGTCCTTCTCCAGGTTCCATGTTAAACTCCAGGGGTGATGTATGATACCATCTGAGTAAATGTCCAAAAAAAACAGTACAACTGAGATCTACAAGCATCAGTGGCTTTTGTTGGCCACCCACCCCGTACCGCCACCTGAAACATAAAAGGCATCAAGGAAATAACCCCTTTCTCTTGGATTTGCTTGTAAGATGCTTGGAAAAAAAGTTCCAACACATCTTCTTTCCAATTGTAATTTACCATGGTAGAATCCATTTAAAAAAACACCAACAAAAACAACAATCCAATAAGTGGTGAAGAATAATCTGGAACTCGGAGAGTGCCCAACAGTTGGTTCGAATGGATGGATCTTTAGTGATTTTCCAATCACCCAAAAAAACAACTCCAAGTTCTGTATCTGTTTCACATTCACCCGGCGGACACCAAGATGGTCCCTTGAGCTGATCGTTATAAATGGAGTGACATGGGGCCCCTTATAAATGGCCGAAAATACATGGGTTTCACTGGGTTTTTTCCACCTTATACTTATATACAACTTATACCCTCCCTGAAACTAACAGTAAAAGCACCTGAAAATGGATGGTTGGAAGACGATCGTTTCCTTTTGGGGCCCGGCCAATTTTCATGGACGAACTGTCAGTTTTGGGGGGAGGGTAACTACCCTGAAACAAAAACATCCACAACTTTTGCCAAGTCTTAGGGAGGGCAAGCCTATCCATAACTGGTCTTTTGGGCCCACCTTGTATCCAACAGTCTTGGCCCCTCAATTTTTCTGCCGGCAAGTTGACATACTTCGAGACGTCTCCGGATCGGCCATCGGAAGATGCAACAGTTCGTGTGGATGAAAATCCAAGGCAAAACCATGGCGCCTGTGGCGTTAAAAAGGCGTGGGATGGGTAGGGCCCGTGGAATTGGTGGAGTTGGGCCAAGTTTCCAAGGGTTGCTTTAAGAAATTGATGACACATCTATGATTTCTATGGGGTTCTGCAACCACCACAAAAGACAGTGTGACACCAAAAGAAGGTGTTCAATCTAAACTCGAAACTTTGATTTTAAAATTGTAGATCAGATCGTTGGTCCGGTCCATTTGGGGAGGAGGATACCACCACATTACGGCAGCGAGGTAAGAAACCTTTTACAACCACCTGGCAAGCAAGTCTGTGATCATCTTTGATCCAATAATACCATTCATGTATTTCAAAACTGATTCCAAGGATGAACCGTAACCATACAAATCTCGCTTGCTTTGAAGCAAGAGAAGATTCCTTTGCTGTACCCTCTTCCTCTTGCTGTTTTTCTTTAGATACTTCGATTGTGGATTTCACACGACTTGCGGGCGCCCACAGGTCGACTCGAAAGGATCTGTTTCCTAAAAGGACGACCCCTAAGAATTGCTGTGATAATTGGAAACCAACATAAACCAACCCATCCTTAAGGGTATTACTGCAAGACTACTTGCATGTCCCATTAAGTTAGTAAATGGTTAGTAAATGGGCTAAGGCTATAACCTTGTAAATGGGGTACTCCTTGGGGTTATAACCCATCGATCCTAACCATTGATCCTAACTTCCAACCGGACATCCAAGTGCGGAAGATGTCGGCAATTTACACATCTCCGAAAACTAACGGTTGGACACCATAGTTGACACCAAACAGATCCTTACCAGGTATTTGGGGGATTTTGGAATGTCTAGGGGTAAGACTACCTAAGAATTTGCCAAGCGTTTTTTTCTCCAACAAAAACCCGCTGGCGCCTTACCACTCGAGATACATGACCCAATAAGCGCAGAATGGGCCAACCACTTGATGCCACGGCGGGGATGGAAGTCCTTAGGAAAACTTAACCCATCACGGATCCATGGAAAAATGGTATATTTACCTTCCCTAGACCGGTGGTAGGGTGTAGTGACATACATGCACCCAAATGCTCCATGTATGGTATATTTATCATTGTTTACCTACATGAATGATTGAACTTTATGGCAAATGTAGCTAAATGCTAGCAAACGTATGGTATATTTACCCTACATGAATGGTTGTTTTTTTATGGTAAATATATAATAGCAAATGTCTACTATATTTGCCTACATTTGGTTGATTTTTATGGTAAATGTAGATAGCTAAATATACCAGTCCCATGGATTGTTTGGACAAGAGAAGTTTCTCCCATCTCACAGCAGCGAGAATTGAGTGGTAAGAATGGTGAATTGTAAGGGTAGTTACTAGACTATCCCTATTAGTATTTCATTTTTGGATATGTCATGTCTATCTACTTATTAAAGTCAAACCCCAATATCTTTATCTTTCATCATTTGCAACACAGATTATGTGGAGTCTTTGGCTGTTGCTCAAGAGAATGCATTGCAGCAAAGCTTCTCCCTGAAGTCAAGTAAACTATTAGAATTAGAATGATCACCTTCCATTTGTCACTACGAATAAGATTCCCTACTTCAAACAAAAAATAGACACATCGTCCCTTTCAAAAATTTCCGACCCACCCTTTACACACGAGCTTCTCTTCCAAAACGGCACCCATCATGGTTTCATGCGCCCGGAAGCAGATCGACTCCTAGGGATTTTGTCGCTGAGAGGTGAGTGGTTTTTCCATCCAGTCATGCTGTTGATGGCAACCAGACATCCGCTAAACTTGGAGGATTATTAAAGTTAGTAAGCCCCATTTATAAGCCATGGAAAGGCCACTTTTTAAGGGGAACAATCCCAGGTCTAGGGGACTTACTAACCATATAGTCATACTGTTGATGGCTGAAATCCTGCACCAGTTGAGGTTGGTAGTTTCTTCCCATTATTTACAAGGTTTTAGCAAATACCATCCCAGGTGGTGTTGGCCTTGGGATTTCTGGTTGCCATCAACAGTAACCTCCTGAGGTGTCAAAGGTGTTTGATCAATATATCTGGCCAAATTATAATATTTCACCAACCTAGACTTGCCTGAAATAAGGGGTTAGTTCCCTTTCTCAGCTACCTTTTGGGGTGAGGTCGTGTGAGGTCGCGAGCTAATTTGACCAGATATATATTTTTTGGGGTCCAGTCATACCGTACCTCATCAGGTGGCCGACTTGGAATTCAGATGACATGAAGCGCTTGATGAGTCTGGAGTCTGAAGATTTTTTACAACCCTAAGACCCTAACCCTGGGATTCCAGGTCACCATTAAAACAATGGGTGGATTTATATAACCACCATTGCTTACCTGACCTAAGGGTTAAAAAATCCTCGAAATTGCGGAAAAATACATTATTTTAATGGCGGTGGAAGCCCAGGGTCATGGCATCTCAAGTCACTGGTGGGGACTGGAGATCCCAGACCTCTGCTATTTCTACGCGTCCAAACCCCTCTTTTTCGCAGGGTTACCCGTGATTCTTGGAGAAGAATCAATGCGGCTTAAATATTGAACCAGCATCCATAGAAGTACATTTACTCACAGACTAATGACTGATTGTTTTATGGTAAATTAGTTGGTAAATATACCAGCCCCATCGATCCTATGGGTAATCCCCTGCAAACAAAATGTGATCATCCCAAATCATCCCATACATTTAGTTGATGTGCATGATAAATGTAGCGAAATATACCAAATGTGTATCATTTATAGGTAAATTTCCTGGATTTTTTTTGAAGCTGGAACACTGCTGCAAAACACACACACAACGTGGCGGTGAAAACTTGTCGTCTCCGACACCCGAAAATACCAAAGTGGTTGGACATGGATTGGATCCGAACTTCAATACCGGTCTACTAGTTACTAGTTAGTTACGCATGGTTACTAATTTCTAAGTTACTAAGCACTTTACTAAAACAAAGAACAAACACTGAACAGACTGGACCTAACACAAATTACTGTTGGCCGTGATGGAATCCTGCTCGACTTTGTCTGCCTTCCTCTTCAGTTCATCCAGATGTAGCAAGGACGAACGTGCAGATGGCTTCAGGTGTTTGGGCAAAGACCCTTGAAGTCTTGGCGCTCAAAGTGTCCATCACATACCGGCCAACCTAACAAAGATTAGTGACCATGTTTTTGTTAACCCTTTGGCCCCCATAGGCCGTATTTGCCTGTTTATCACGAACTCAAAAATGTCGACGCCCTGGTTCTTGTGCAATTGGTTGCCACACTGAAGTGACGTTTGAGCATATTCCGCTACCACCTTCCTTTCCAACCTCACTTTTCTGATTCCAGCACTCTGGCCTGGTGGGCGCCCTACCAAGCTGACAAGATATCCGTTCAGAGTGGAGCCGTCTTCAATTGTCAGTTTGATTTCCGACTTTTTCATGTTCAATGCAGCGGGTGTCATGCGCATCATTTTTTTCTACTTGACTCTCAGTGATGAAAGAGACCCAAGCTAGTGGGTTGGAGTGGATGAAGTTCACTTATTTCAGGGTGAAACAGCCTCAGTTACCCATTTATTTTCGGCCATGTATAGGGGTTAGGGTCCATCTTGCACCCAAAAAATCAATCGACCCAACTCCCCACAATATCTGCCGATCTTTTTTTTGCGCCACCAACCCAAACTGCCACTAATTCCACGACGAGAAGCTGTATGAGAGCACAGCATGGCCTCTAAAGTCTCAAAAAAAACACAGCTTGAATCACAGCAAGCATTTCTAGTTAGCGGAGGTTTCATCCCATTTGAAAAAAAATAAACAGTCAAAATGGATCATTTTCCCAAGTAGCGGTGAACATAAAAAATATTTGAAACCACAACCTAGACATGCTTTGTTTGGATATTTGTTTGGAGGAGATGTTGCAGAAAAAATAGGGGGAAACCCACCGTTAGATTCAAAACTCGACTGGTAAGAGGGCCGCGGAGATGGTGAGCCTCAATTGGTCGAGTCTGTTTTTGCAGATCCTTTTTGGAAGATGTGCTGATCTATATGGGTGTTTCCAAAAATAGGGGTATCCCAAAATGGATGGTTTACAATGGAAATCCCTATTAAAATGGATGATTTGGGGGTAAAACCCACTATTTTCGGAAACATCCATATAGAAATCCTGGGGGGCGGCTCCTCAGCTTATATCTCCCTGGAAAGATTACCCGGTTCACTCCATTTCTCGCTCGCTCAGTTCCAGTACGCACTAGCTGGTGTCCGCACTTCTCTTGGACTTGTTTAAGGTGATTGGATTCTACCATGGTAAATCACCATTAAACCACCATTTTTGAGAATATTTTTTTTCTTTCTAAGCATCTCAAGCAAATCCTACAACTCAATTTGGTAGTGAAAGTAAAGCACAATTTACTGCGGCCTTTTAAAGAATTAACACATTTAAAACAAAAACACCAAATGGATGCATAAAACATACACTCTGGTAAACTAACATAGCTGGCTGGAAAATGGAAAATGGATTGAGTCGATGTGTTTCCTATTGAACATGGGGATATTCCTGCAATCGCTATGTTAGTTTACCAGAGGGTATACAACCTGTCGTAAATCCATACGATTTTGAACTCTCTTAGCTAATGGACACTGAAATAAAAGTTTGGACGGCTTATTTTCCCTACTAAATATTCGTCATCCCAAAAAGTTCAGGCCGTTTAGCCATTGGCCAAGTAAGCAACCAACGTTGCAACAAAACAAGAAGAAATGGCCCAAAGAGCGCAAATGGCTAATGACTTTTTGGAATCTTTTTGGATGCAAATATCTCTTACTTAAACCTGGATCCCAAAAGTATTGCATCCAAAATTCATATTCCAAATTTTGGGATACAAATTCGAATCTGATAGTCTGGATCCCAAAGTAAGTGAATCCCAAAAAATCCCGATTCAAATCGCATCTCGCTGGATTTCGAATCGGAAGGGGATGAAAAATCCATCCTTGGGCCTTGATCAAATTGGCCACCGCAAAGCCCAATGGGCACCTGAGTTGTCGCTGTCAACGAGGACGGAAGTTGATCGGATCAATGGGTGAATGGATCAATTGGGGTTATTTCACCTAAAGGAATACTTGGATGTCCCAGGAAGTTAGGATCAATGGCTAGCAAATAGGTTATAACCTACTTATAAATGGGGTATCTTGGGGTTATAACCCACTTACTAACCTTTTAGGAACTTCCTGGCACATCCAAGTACCCCATTTATAACTACCATGGACCCCCAAAACCTACATTTTTAGAGGTTCTTTGTGGTAAATAAGCTGGTTTTTAGGTGGCCAAAAGCCTTTATTTTTCATGGCATGGGGGTTCATGGTAGGTTATAACCCACTGACTAACATTTTACTAACCTTGTGGGACATCCAAGTAGGTCTGTTTCAACGTTTTCGCGAGGAAACTGAGGTAGACCTACATGAATTTCTTAAATTCATGGTAAATGCAGGTCAATATTCCACACATGGAGCATGTGGGAATTATACCAGCATAGACACCCAAAATCCACCAAATAGCATGGAAAGTTTATTTTCAGTTATTTTCTCCACTAACCCCTACACCTGAAGGAAACTGACAAAACAAAACCACAAACTCAATGTGGCTGGTCTATTACCTACAAAACTGGGTAGTTCAGAGGGGCAAGCGTAGGAAAATGTAGGTAAATAATAATCCCCACATTACTGGGGCCTGTATTTCATCCCCTCTATAGTGAATTAATATCATCATCATTATCCCAAATATCATTATATACAGTAAATCAAAATCCCAAATGGTTTAATAATTACGGATGGATCCTTATAAGGGTTTATTGTAATCCCCACATGACTGGGTCGTATTTCATACCCCTAAACAACCAGGGTATATAGCCCTTTTTTGTTTGAGGACGCTCACAAACCGCCACGGCACTCGATGGCAGCTTCCCGCCAAAAAGTGGCCAACTCAGGACCATAAGCCACGTCTACCGCTGGTTGATACCAGTCCTCGAAAAACATGATTTGGAAGGTGGCCTATAGCCCCCAACATACAAGGTGGGCCGTTACCAGTTACTGTAATAGCTCCACTTGAGAATTTCGGGGTGATATAAGCCCAATTAATCCAGTTACCGATTTATGTTCGGCGATTTATAGGGGTTATAACTCCATTTATAACTGGTGGGGGCCGACCTTGTAGCCGGCCTGATCCATTGGTTTCTCCTAATAAGGCCAGCCATAAACCCTGGTCTCTGAGATGGGTTTTTTCCGTTAGGGGTTGGTTGGGTGGGTAGGTTCACCAGGCATCTTGGAAAATGGAAAAAACCTGACCCTAAAGAAAGGTTGATACACTAAGTGATTGGCTACTAGGGTGGAGCAATGGAAGTGATCGTAACTATAGTTAGTATGTTGGTTTAGTTCACGTATTTAGGGGACGTAAACAACCTACTTATATAGGGGTTAGGACATCCATTTACTAAGTACCGTGGACATCCGATTACTCCCCGCAATTTTGTCGGGGGATTTAGGCTCTATATGATACTAGCCAGTACATAGGGATTATTCAACGGCTCTACTGGCATAGAGAGAACTACCAAGTATTGATATCATCTCAGAATCCACTTGACTACCCTCCCAAAAACGAACCTGTTCCATCCAAGGGTAGTTTTTCGAAAACGAGTTTCCTTTTCTGGTGGGATATGCGATCGTTCCCTGTAGGGTATATTTGAAGGATGCTTTGCACCTGACCTTATTCAACCATGATTGTTGACCCACCTGGCATGGCAAACCCTAAAACAAGTCAGAACTGATTTAACTTTTGGTGTGATACTATTGATGGAAGAAATCCGGCTCACCACCTGGGATGGTGCTAAAACCCTCTAAATAATGAGATAAACTATATACTTATCAACTGGTGCAGGACTTCTTTCACCAACAGTAAATCTATGGTTTATCAACGTTTCCTGGGTTTTCTGGGATCATAGAAATAGAAATTCCAAAAGAATCCAGGATGTTTCTCCTACCTACGCCGCATCCCAAATGCTTCATCTCCCATAAAATCCATGCATTCTACGATAGAGTATTGCTCAAACAACCATAGAATACGGCTGTCACAACTTAATGGAAGGATCAATCAGTAAAATGATCAGAATCCATGTATGGCATATCTAGTATATCTACCTACTAATTTACCATTAACAATATCCCAAAAAATCAACAATTCATGTGGGAATATACCAGTCCCATGGATTCCTTTACCAATTCATCCATCATGGGTCCCGTGAAAGCCATTGATGCCATTGAAAACCCACCTCCAAGGAGTGGAAAAACCTGATCCCCTTAGCTACTTATAACTGAGTTCCAACAGGTAAAATGTCCAAGGAGAACTGTACCCCGGAAATCAATCAACGACTATTCCCTCCACGTCCCCAAATCCTCTTGCAAATACCTGGTGAGTATCGGTAGGTGTTTGGAAGCCCTAAAAAAAAAACGAACCTCAGGAGATGTGAAAGGGGATTCAAATACCTCCTCAAATGGTGTTTGGAAGACTAGGGTATTAAAATGATAATCCCCATTTTTGGGATGATTAAACATTCCCTATCTGAAAGAAACTAGTCTTTGGTTGAAACCTATGATGTCACCGTCTTTAAAATGGTCGACTTGGACTTGCAGGGTAACCTTTATCAGCTCAACGATTTTTGTTTGGTGTTTTTTCATCCCTCCAAAAGAACTGGTCTTTGATGGTCTTTGACTTCCAAGGTATACGAGTACACCCCTGAAGTTTAACAACTCACCCCTGAAGAATGGAAGTTGGAAGACGATCCTTTCCTGGGAAGGTAACTTTTCAGAGGCAATCTGATAAACTGCAGGCCCTTGGACCCCAACAACCCATGAAAACATGAGGGGTTTTAAGCCCTCAATATATGGGTTTTTTCACCCCTAAAAATGAAGGAACAGTGGGTTCCCATGGGGGGCCCCGGTATTTTCATGATGATCTACCAGTGGGGTCAACTTCAAGACCATTCCTTGAATTTCCAAGAGACGTCGGTGTCGAACAAACGCTTAAAGCGGGGCCAGTCCAAGATCTGCGATTTTACACACACCAGGCGAGGATCCTGGAAAACACGAAACAAATCGCGAGGTTTTTTGCCCCTCCAACAAAAACAGGTGGAAAATCACATGCTCATGTTAACCTGGGCAATTTTTTATCATAAATCGCCTCAACCTGAATCTTTCGGCCATATTGGGTAGGATTCCCTTATAACTAAACTGGTACAACAAAATCCCTAATTTTTGTAAAGCAACAATCCCCCCACCTCAGATGCTGGAAGGCGCCGTTCCCAAACATCTGAATGCAATGCTTGATAGATCCTTGGTCTAGTTGCTGGTTTCAAGACATTTGAAACATATGCTTATCAAATTGGATCATTTCCCCAGGGTGAAAACAACAAAAACATATTTGAAACCACCACCGAGTGGTGTTTTTGTAGAAGTTCCATCACGTGCCGGGTTCTTCGATTCAAGTCGTGACCTCGTTTGGACCCATTTTTTGTGACCTTCTCAGGGCTGAAAAACATGACCTCCATTTGGGGAATAAATCCAGGTCGCTTGGAAGAAGCTGGTGCTTTACATCTTTTGCCAAAATGATTGATTTTGATGGGTTAAACCAGTTCATACCAAATACCAAGCTTCTAATTTTGTAGAGTTGCCTAACAAACAAAACACCAATTGATGGGTGTTGTGTAGTACTATGTTTTTTTCCCGCCCATGCAAAGAACAAATTAATAAAAAACACACTGCAAGAATCATTTTCCCCAATTTCGATTTTTTTGCTTGCCACTGTAGGATCCTCAAACATTACAGCCTCTTCACACATGAACGCCTCGGGTGAAATAGAACTTTCCGTAAATCTATGAATCACACCAGTTAAACAGGCGCCGGTGTTGAGAATAGTTCCTACTGTTGATGGAAGAAATCCTGCACCACCTGAGATGTACAAAACCCTGTAAATTATGGGATAACCTATCTATCAACTGGTGCAGGACTTCTTCCATCAACAGTAGTATCCTAGTATATCACTATAAAAGAGGTGGCTGATACCTACAAAACTATCAATCTATATACCTATATCACTCGACAAACCCACCTACCACCTCGCTACACAGAAAAAAACAAAACGCAAATGAGCCACACAAAAAACTTGCTACTTTCCATTCATACTGGTTATCTATATAATAAAAGTCCTTAGAACAGCCTCTATTACAATCATCCCTACATAACCTGGTAGTAGCATTTCATCCCTTATAACAATCCCAAACATCACAGGATTTCTTCACCTGGTTTTACGCAGGATTTCTCACCTGCAGCAAAAACGAGTTACGGCCAATTGGTGCCCATGAGCACACGCAACCCGAAGTGGCTCAAACCGGTCCTTTGCGGGAATAAGCAGCAGAACAAAGGCTACTCCAAGCATAACAAAGGCTACTCCAAACAAAAAGTAAACATACACACCGGGAGAGCAAAACAGGGATATCAAAAATAATAGTTTGAAAAATGTGTCCTTTTTCAGTTCGCGAAATTTCAAGGGGCACTGTATAATACTATATTTTTCTTTCAAATGCAAGCATGATCTCGCCCATTTGCTGAGGAAAATCCCAGTGAAACACCAGCAATACACCAAGGAAAAAAAATACTATGTAACTTCGGAAAACATGAATTCTTCAGGTACTCTTGGGGGTGGATCCCCTTACAATCACCACCATTTGTGAAAGGTCGCGATGAAATTTGCGGAGCAATACGTCTCAACCTCGCCGTGAATCCTTTCAACATCCCTGTAAGTCAAGCCGACCATTCAAGCCGAAAAGTCCCCTTATAAAGAAAGATCACTACAAACCGTAACAAATTTTCAGTGGTCTTTTCAGTTCAAGACCATTGAATTCATTATTCTCGAGTTGTACTTTCAGGGACATGACGCAGCTTGTAATCAAACAGCAAAGCGACCGTACTAAGGGCTCGTAGGTCATGGTGCACTCATCGCCTCAACTTCTTTTTGAGTCAGTGGGGTAGGGAAAAGTGAACAAAAGGCACGAAATCTGCAGCAATTATGGGCAAAACACAACTGGTTTTGGTTCATCTTCCCCATTTTTGTGAGGTGAAAAGACACCTTAAGTGGCTACGGGAGTCCTAACAATTCTATAGTTACTCATTCGATGTTTTTGTTTCATCCCCCAACTATCTTTCATTCAAAAATCTTGCATCACAGGATTCACTATTTTTTAGCCATACATGACTCAATGGTCTTGAAGTGGAAAGAACATGGAACTTTATGAAGGATTTGTTCATCAACAATTCCAGGGGGGCTATTCTTTTAATAATGGTCGGCTTGACTTACAGGGTATACTAGGAAAGATGGTCATCCATTCCTCACTTAAGCACAGCCCACCTCAACATCACCAACAAAACGGTTGAATCGGTTGATGACTATTGTCTTGACATTGACTCACATTTAAAAAAAAAACATACACCCTGGACACTTCACATTTCGAACCCAAACATGATTATCGTTTTCAATTGGGTGATTTGTAGGTTCCCTGTAGATTTTCAGGGGACTATTATTTATATTATTTTGAAGGTCTTTGGCTTAGGGTATCATGGCAACCCTTAGGTCCCCTGCTAAAAGTTAAACTTGTAGTGGGCTATGTACTATATCCTGATAAA
Source organism: Breviolum minutum Mf 1.05b.01 (assembly GCA_000507305.1). NCBI lineage: Eukaryota > Dinophyceae > Suessiales > Symbiodiniaceae > Breviolum > Breviolum minutum. The sequence goes on from DF239130.1 coordinate 301,697, forward strand.
CTCAAAGGAGCTAAGGGAATAAGGCTAATCTAAGATGTACCCAGGTATATATTGATAATGGAAATTTGATTAACAAAAAACATGATAAGGGAATTGTTGATAATCGAATTTTGATAAGGGAACCAGGTCCATTGGTATCAAACCTTTTCAACTTACAGAAAGTGATAAGATATATTTTCATATATCTGCCAGAAATTGAGCACAAATACACACTTCAACCATTTTTTGAAAGGAACTACCCTGCCTGAAACTAACAATGCCCCTGAAAATGGATGGTTGGAATACTACTTTCCTTTTGGAATGGCCTATTTTCAGGGGCTATGTTAGTTTCAAGGAGGGTACATGTTCCAAACCATCATTTTTCATACCTATTTGTTAATCTTCAACTGCTGCTTCTCACCGCGGCCAACGTGACTTCGATCCAGGCATGCCAGCATTCGCAACAAATCAGCCATCAATAAACCCAAAGGACACTCCTGGAAAAGATGGAAGTGGAGTTAGGAAATGGGGAAACAAACATCCTACACCCCTGAAGATTAACGGCTGGAACATGTCCTCATGGAGGTTTGGAAGATCATTTTCAAACCTTGTAAATAATGGGATAAACTACATCTCAACTGGTGCAGGATTTCTTCCATCAACAGTAAGTCTCTTTACCCCTTGAGGTTGCTGCTGCAACTCAGACATGTGCATTTGTTAGTTTCAGGGAGAGTATATACAAACGTATGGGTGTTTCCGAAAATAGGGGTACACGCAAATCATCCATTTTAATAGAATGTTCCATTATAAACCATCCATTTGGGGTATCACTCTTTTTGGAAACATCCTATGTCACAAAAAAAACAGCTAAATCTGTTGAAGTACACTCAAATATCTTTCCTGGTACACTGTAATTTTATGGAATTTCTATTGGATTGATTCCCAAGAAGGTTTAAAACAAATAAATGTTTTTACACATGGTGAAAAGAAGGTTCTGTGACAACTAACATAGTACCTGCAAATTGGGGTCTGGAAAAAATCCCCTTGAAATCCTTTGCTGGATACTTTTAAGATTAAGTTTCAAGGAGTGGAAAAAATGGGTATCAAACTTGTTGGAAGCTCAGAATCACCTCAACATACCCATGCGAAGCATCGTTTTCGTCGTCACCAAGCATCGATTAATCATTAAAACATTGTTGCTTAGGGGACCAGAAGCAAATGTCATTTTAGTATGGGTAACCTCTGACTGGATTTGGGTGAAACAAATTCTCAGAACTGTCAAACAAAAACTAGTTGGTGGTTTCAACAAAGTTGAAAACATATCAGTCAAATTGGATCATTTCCCCAAGTACGGGTCAAAATAAAAAACCGTTGAAACCACAAGCTAGAAAACCACCTTTACAAATTTCGTGGATCATACATGCAAAATGCCTGCAAACTCCACAAGAAACCTTTGTAACCCTTGGAATTGTCTGACACTTCTCACCTAAAAGTCCTTTATATTTCTTAAATGAGCCACGAAAACAAAACCTCTTATTTTCCAGTATATTGGTTGTTCACTAGGGATCCCTACAATGGTGTTTGAAAATCCCCATATAGTTAGGTATTATAATCCCCTATATACCCCATACAATGCCATAGAACCAAAGGTTTTCTTCACTCAAATGGGCCTTCCAAAGCGATTGCCAGTAACCCGAACATTCAGCATCCAGGATTGGGTCCACAAAAAAAAAAATACCAGTTGATCTCCTCTTGGGAGGGGTCCCCTGTCATACTGTATGTTCCATTGAAATTTTTGGGGGTGGATTCGATGGGTTCGCAGATATCACCCTTGCTAACTTGAAAATTGCCTTTACAAAACATCTTGTCACAGAAACAAGAGTGTGAAGCTGCCACCATGTTACAACAGTGAAGCTGCCAAAAACTATCTGGCACTGGAAATCTATTCCTGAAGGGTGATGGTAGTTCGACAGGGTATGGTTCTCATTGAGCCACTGCCAAAAGCAAAGCTTGAAGTTCTCTCGACAACCAAACTTGATCAATGGGCTGGTCACCCTTGGTGGTATACGAAACAGGTTGGCCCCATTGGTAACATGCAAAGCGCTGTGCTTCACAAAACCCCAATCTGCGTAAAGATTCACACTACGAAAGCTGATCTGGTCCACGGTTAAAGTCACCCACAGTGCCGAGGCTCCTGGGTTGTTGCGAGTTGTCATGCTCAGATAGCTTCTTCCATCTCCCAAGCGTTTCATGTCTTTATCATCACGGCTTGAGCCCTTATTGATTTGACAATGCTGCTTGACAAAGAGTTGCAAAGGCCTTCCGCCACTTCCTGGTCCGCATTGGCAACTGCCTCGTCAGGTGCTACTTCAGGTGTCCCTTTCTCAAATTCTTGTTTCGGAATGCGGTAGCTTACAGAGATCACGGGATCCCCTTTGCCGATCAGGTAGTCCAATGGCCCCGGGATCTTGGATGGCAGGTCAAAGCCACCTTCGGCTTGTCACTTGCTTGTCACAGATTTTGGCTTTCTGATGCGGCAGTGGAAAGAAATTCAAGAGCCAGGAACTAAAAGAGCCTGGTGGTCCTGTTGAAAATCTGTTGAAAGCTAGGATTGACTTGATATTGATACCAAATTGATATCAACAAAAATTGATTATCAATCTAACATCACTGTTATAGATGACTAGTTCAAAAAAAACAGTTGTGCATGAACTAGCTCTGCAATGCTGGAAGGGAGCCTTTTTTTTCGCGCTTACTGGGGTATCTAAAATCCATATAGGGAGCGAGCTAAGTTTGGTCTATATCTCATTAACTGATTACACCCCCGAAGTTTAACATAACCCCTGAAAATTGATAGTTGGAAGACTGCTTTCCTTTTGGGATGGTATATTTTCAGGGGCTATGTTAAACTTCCAGGGGGTAAGCAAACATCAAACCTTTGCAGAATTCAAAAAACTCCTCCATGGCTCGATCGCGATGTTTCAGAGTGGTCAACTTTGCCAAGACCTGATTTCACGAGAGCGTTTCGATACTTACCAAACAAACTCAACTGATGGTTACCCTCCCTGAAACTAACATTTTCGCCCCTGAAAACGATGGTTTCCAATAGGAATCTCCTCTTCCAGAGGTCTATTTTCAGGGTATATGTTAGTTCCAGGGGGTGTAATTGGTGGTTTGGGGCCCGGTGGCTTGACTTCCTAGGATCCCCTGAAATGAAAGGGATTGGTGCTGCACCGGGGTATTCCCGAATCGAATCCCAAAACCACCAATATAACCATTAGCTGACAAAGATTTTTATTTTGGGAAGTGAGAGATGAAAACCAGCGGAAACGGGACACGTTCGTTGTTGTTTTTGGTTGGGTTGTTGGTATTTCAACCTATTTGAAACATATGCGCAAGTCAAAGTTGGATCATCTCCCCAAGTAGGGATTTTTAACTAAAAATGTTTGAAACCACCACCTAGTTACAAGAAACGTTTCTCTTAGAAAGATAACTGACTCAGCCATGTGGGACCATATGAAATAAACGTTTCAATCCTATTTTTTCTACCCGAAGAATCTGAAAACCCCCCGCAATCCAGTGGCGTCATTTTGAGGACCCAGAAACACCCCAAAACAAAAAAACAGGTGCATTCTTTAGGGTATTAAATAGTAGTAATCCCTAAAAGTTTCGCCAAGGTTGGCTTGGCTGAGTGAGTTCCAGATGTCACCTTGGCTTTCAGTTTTCCAAGTTGACAGACCCCCTGGATCGCCTTTCGCAGTGACCAACATAACCACAAGCTATGAGAATCCATGGATCTGCATATTTTTCGCCTAGAGGTCCAAAATCTTCCAGTCATACCTGGTGTTGTTATAGGTGTGAAAGGAAGCCTAAAAAACCCTTCTCAGGTGATGTGAAAGGGGATTCAAATACCTCGTCAAAAGGTGTTTGGAAGACTAGGGTATGTTCCCAACTACCCTCTCTGAAACTAACAACAATTTTGCACCTTAAAATGGATGGTTGGAATAAGATCGTTTCCTGAAACACGCGTTATCCTCAACTTGGGGGGGTTCCTATTTTCCAATCAATCTTGGCTTTTGCTTGTTTGAAGCGAATGGAAAAAGTTCCAACCCTACTGTTGATGGAAGAAATCCTGCACCATCTGGGATGCATAAATCCCTACAAATTATGGGAGAATCATCAGCCTTGCTGGTGCAGGATTTTGTCCCTAATCTGGTTTGTTGGAGGTTTTTTCTTCCAAGTGGCGCCCTGCGAGGTTGCCAACCAATTCCTGGGACATGAAGATGAAGGTTGATGGTTCAAACCCTTTTAACTCTGTTGGGTCAATCAACCTAGTGGTTAATGTTTGCTTTGGGGCCTGGTGATGCTTGGGATTCGAATCTGGATACCCCTACGAATTCCAATCCCTTTTCAAATCAGGGGATGCGTTCCGGAATCCAAACCACCAAGCAATTGCTGGAAGTCCAAGAACCATATTAAACAAAAAGGTTTTCACCAAGTCGACTATATTTTGTAAGGAGGGAATTTTGATCATCCAAAACTGGGGAGTATTATTTTAGTACCCATAGGATCGATGTATGGTATATTTACCTATACATTTGGTTGACTTTTATGGTAAATGTAGGTAGATATACCATAGATGGATCCTATGGGGAAGTCACATTGACTTCCAAAGATTAGTTGAGAAGTACTTCATCTCACGATGTTTTCCACTCCCCAAAAACTGGCACCTGACAATGGACAATGCCATCTGGAAAAAGAGTGATTCTGGCATTGAAATTAGCATTTGAGCCACAAAAAAAACACGACATGTTTAGGATCCTTATAATGTATACAATCACCATATAATTTGGGTAGAAAAAAATCCCCTACATCCCTCAAACAACCTTTTTTTTTCCGTGGCTCATCTTTTTTTAAAGCTAGGGCTAGGGACAAAAAAAACCTCAGGAGGTTGGGGCCCCCCTTGGGAAAAAAACAGCTTTCTTACTTTTCATTATACTGGTTGTTGAATAGGGATCCTTACAATGATTTACTACAATCCTCATGTAACTGGGTAGCATTATCCCCTGTTGACCTAAACAACCAGGGTTTTTTCCGTCACTCATGAATCCCTACATGAATTTTGTTGCGTTTAATGGCTTTCATGTGGGTAAATAGCTATGAACATCCTTTGAGTTGGTACCCTACTCTTTGACCCACGGGACCCATGAGAGAATGAGGCCTTTGGTACCAGTTTGTTGCGCAAAACAACCGCCACACGTCTCATTTTACAATGCCTATAAATACACTGAAACTAAGATAGCCCATGAAAATGGATGGTTTGGGTTGGAATTGCCCATTTTCAGGTGCTATCTTAGTTTTTAGGAGTGTAACTGGTAACTACCCTGAAAAAATAAATACATTCACACATTTTGACCAAATCTCATGGGAAAAGGTCAAGTAATGTCAAGTGTCAGTCCTCCAAAGCCCCACAAAAACTGACTGTTTCCCATAGTAATCTAAGGGTTACCGGCCGAACCTTCAGGGATATTTAGGGATTATTAACCATCATGATTCCTTAGGAAGACCTTAATAGATTTAATAAGACCGGCTATTTCCCAATGGAAACCTGGTAGTGGGCAGGCCCCACTACATTCCAATTATATATAATCACCAACACAATTGGCAATATATATATATACCACTTATATACCAGGTATATGCATATGTATACCACTTATATACCAGGTATATGCATATATATATATATATGGCCAATTGGGTGATTATATGTATATATATATATACATCACCTTCCACCTGCTTTTATTACAGGGTTCCAAGGAAAACTCCCATTAGATCTCCCATTTCATGCCTTCCCGGCATCATCTTCTCCCAACTCATCCGAGAGACTTGGCATCTTGCAGTTCACTACGCCATGCAGACCAGTCCAACAAACGTCCATCCAAAGGGACGCGACGACAGTCATAATCCGTGAAGGCAACCTGTTTTTTACGACAAAAATGGAGGACTGAACTTCATAGCCGGCTATTTTGGGGCTGGGTGAAACTCCCTTACATAAGCCGTATCCATACAGCTTATATAGGTGAGGATTCCTCCAGTTTAAATACCATCTCTGGGCAAAATGACTGGAGAATTTCTAACACCTGAAGAGGGATTTTTGCAACATGATTTCTCTCAAATGGTGGCTTTTTCATGGTGATTTACCATGGTATAATATAATCCGTAAAGAAGTCAACTTAAACACAAGTGAATGACCATTTGGGGTATGTCTTGGGAATCCGCACCTATATAAGCTGTATGGATCCGGCTTATGTAAGGGAGTTTCACCCAGCCCCAAAATAGCCGGCTATGAGGTTCAGGGAACCCTCCATCCTAGGTACCTGATTCAGTTGGATAAATATATGTCCTGTGTGTAAAAAGTATTCCGTCAGCTTAGCTGGGGGGATGCTGGATGGGAAATATCTATAGTATATATAAACCTGTGAAACATATATAAAATGATAGTAATATATATATATATATCGTCAGACATCACAAGCAACTTATTATACATGTCCCACTACCATGGCTAGAAGTCATGATTGAGATGTTCAGTTACTAAGTCCAACTGATCATGCAAGTAATCTCCCACCAAAGCAGTAAGACTCCCCATTATATTCTATTTGGATACTCATTGGGTACCTGGTGGATCCTTGGATAGTAATCTTCCACCAACTTCATACTTCGATTTAGTGGTTTTGTAAATGTTTAACTACATGAAACTCATATTGTCCTCAAATTTGGGGGGTTGTATTTACTATAAAACAATATCTTTTTTCAAATTAAACTTGGATTTACTTGTGAGATGCTTGGACACAAAGTCCCAAAAATAGTCTCCCAAATGGTGGTTTGATGGCGATGAATCCCATGGGATCACAATCCTTAAAAAATCACCAAACAAACAAATCAGAAAACAACACCTTGAAACATACGCTCGTCAAATTGGATCATCTCCCCAAGTAGGGGTGAACATAAAAAATCTTTGAAACCAGCACCTAGTAACCTAGTAAAGGAAAGGTCATCAAAAGATATCAAGTCCCACCTCCATCATCCGAAATCTCTGACAACTTCAAAGTGTCCATCGAATCTGACAACTTCAAAACCTCAAGATGTTTTAGGTTCCAAATTCAAAACCTCAACTAGTTGGTGGTTTCAACCCATGTCAAAAATATTAGTCAAAATGGGAATCTTCCCCAAGTCGGGGTGAACATAAAAAATATTTGAAACCACCACCTAGTCAAGATGTTTTAGGTTTCAAAGTATTCTTGCTTCCTAGGATGAGGAGCTGCAGATTCATCAATTTCATCATCATCCTTTTGGTAAGTAGGATTGGTCCAATTCCCCGACATGCCCCTGCGAAGCGTCACCTAAAATTGATTCACCCTAAGAATTATTGGACCCTCGAATGGAAGGGTTTGAACCTGTATAGCAGGGGTGTAGAAGTCCTCAAAATAGCCACTTTGGAGGGGCCAGGATTCTTAGGGCAACAATATTAGAGATTTTTCTCCCTCAAGTTCTATTCAAACAATCCATTCCTTTGAGTCAAAATGGCACCATTTTTTCAGGCACCTCTGCCTCTTCTCCAAGCACCACCACCCACAAAGCCAGCAATGCCAAGCACACGGCCCGGGCTGGAAAAAACTTGGGCGACATGGCCACATGATGAACCCAACCCAAAAATGATATCTTGTCTTTTCTTCGAAATTGTTTGGAGTTGACAATGGGCCCCCCAAAAATGTAGGAAAATTCAATAGTGAAATGCGGTCCCGTGGAATCCATGGGACTAAAATATATTTACCTACAAATTTACCTATGCTCCGAAGTGGTGATGAATCTCATGGGATCAGAATCCGGAAAAAAAAACACAAATTTGCAAAATGAAACTTCCAAAAAACAATCAAACCATCCAGACATTCATGTAGGTAAAAAAAATATATCTATATACTTTGATTTCCATGGATCTTAAGATGCCTGGGGGGAGGTGCGTTTTGTAGAGGTTTAGAAGTAAGCTGGAGCTACTAACCTAGTTCCCATCCTTGCATGGCATGCTTTGGCTTCTGATGCCACCAAAGGTTCTGTCAGCTGATTTTGTTGTTTCCGCCGCTTTTTGTTGAAGAACAAGTTGAGCCATATTGCAAACGTGCAGGCACTAGATGTTGGAAACACGTTATCTACACTCCCTCGAACTAACATAGACTCTGAAAAAAATGGAAGATTACTTTTCATTTGATTTTCATTTGGGGTAAATCGCCCCAAATATCAAGGGCTTTGGGCTTTTGCTGGAGTAGTTTGGGATGAGGCTAATTTCCATTGACATGTTAGTATCGTGGAAATCTAAGGGTACCCCCACCGCCAAATCCCCAACCCTCCCAGAAAAAAATCAGGCCTTACTGACGGATTATTATGATTATTAACTATACCGTCGTACATATACCCATTATATAGAGGTTTATTTACACATAGTAGGGGTTTATATACCCATAGTATCTCATAGTAGGTGTAAAAATATACCCGTTATAAGAATTTAAAGGTGGGCTGACCATCCCCACTATAAGGAGTTGATCGACCCTGGCACATGTGGTAACTTCTATCAGAAAATTTGTCAGAGTTCAGCAGGTTACCCCCGAGTTTTGACGAGACAAAACTCGATGAAATCTCCCCGGAAAACTGTGGGCCCCGGAAAACCGGTTATAAGTATCCAAGATCCCACCCACATACCCCTGGAAGATACCCCGGATGTTTCACCAACAGTGTATGAAGGATCCTTTTTTTTGTGGGGTTTTGGGGAAGTTTGGGGTATCCTCCCAAAGCATGTGGGCAAAAATCATTGAAAGTAGGGGCTACCATAGCTCCACTTCTTGGTCATTTTTTTGTTGTTATACGAGGTGGGCCCAAACACCAGCTATAAATGAGGTTATAATTTCTACAAACGTAGGGTTTTAGCCACAGGCAAACCCATTTATAAAGCCATTCATGGGTTAAAAAACCCATTTTATAGCTGGTGACGGGGCCATCTTGTATGGGAGTTCTTCTTTTTCAGAGCTTTGAATAGTGGAACACCGGTGGTGATAGATCACCCTAGCTGTGAATGTTGTGATATGTAAAGGCCGTGTATAAAACAAACGAATAATAAGAACCAATATACATACATCCCTGCTTACGATTTCAAATACATAACTACATAACCCTATCATCAACCCTGATTTTTCTACAGTCGACTTGAATCTTCAAAATAATTACTTTACTTCGAGTGATCCCCACCATGACATGTTGGGGGGAGGTTGTCAGGTGAGGGTTGTCATTGAGAATATAATGGGAAGAATGGAGAATTTGAGAACATTGATTTCAGGTTTCCTTGGCTTGGTGATACTAGTGAGATGGGCTTTGGTCACGATGTTCCTTTCTTGAACTACTCAGACAGGCTGCGGCATCCATCGGACTTATGTCAGCCTGATCGGGTCAGGTGAGGGTAGACATACAACTCATCTCCTGAAATGTGTTCCGTTACTCTCAACTTCGCAGACTGACTGGAAGCAATCTTCTGACGTTCTTTCTGACATATCTTTTGACATTCTTTCTGACATATCTTCTGATATATTCTTCTGTTTTATCTTCTGACATTCTTTCTGACATATCTTCTGACATTCTTTCTGACATCTTTCTGACATATCTTTTGACATTCTTTCTGACAAATCTTTTGACACTCTGTCTGACATATCTTCTGACATATCTTTCGACATGCTTTCTGACATATCTTCTGACATTCTTTCTGACATATCAAAACCAAAACCTAACATCCACAGCTTCACACAAAAAGCCGCTCTGCAAACTCTATATTTACCTCACACCACGCAGCAAAAGTAATATCCATGACAACTTTGTGCCTGTAAATGTCATCGCCCCCAGTGCATCGGACCGCCCCGCCAAAAGGCAGTTAAGTCCAAAGATGCAAAACGCCTGTAGTTCCACACACACACACACCACATGCATCAGACCGCCCCGCCAAACAGCAGTTGGGTCCAAACATGCAAAAGGGTTTAAGGTGCCACGACTACATCTCATGGCGTGTGCAAACCATGAAGCCCGACGCTTGCCACTGTGGTTCTTTCACTTCTTCTGTGTAGGTGGCTCTGCTCCGCACATCATTTGTCTCCCACTCGTGCACTCCATCCTCCCAAAACAAGGCCGAAGTACGAAAGACTGCAGCGCGCTTCTCCAGCTCTTGCTCGCCCTCCGCATTTGGAACAGGCCTCCCTTCAAATGCCACATACCACTTGTTTCCCTCCACGACTTCTTCCATGATAAACATCAAATCCCCAGCATGTGTAGTGCTAGGCGGCTCCATGCACACGTACATGCGCTCAGCACCAACAGGAGTCAACTTGTAGCGCCACACATGCTCAACTCCTTTGGCCACCTGATTGGCAGTCCCAATGAAGATCGTCTCAGGACGTTCCACCACAACCTCCGCCATGGCTGCCAAACCAAACTCACTTCCTTGCACAAAAACAAAGTTGAGCCAACNATTCTTCCTGACATATCTTTTGACATTCTGTCTGACATATCTTTTGACATTCCTTCTGACATATCTTTTTGACATTTCTCCTGACATATCTCCCGACATTCTTTGGGACATATCTTTGACATTCTTTCTGGCACATGTTCTGACATGATTTCTGACATATCTTCTGACATTCTTCCTGACATATCTTTCTGGCATTCTTTCTGACATATCTTCTGACATTCTTTTTGACATATGAGGCTCTGTCAAAATTCCTTGCTGGCCTGCTTGTCTGAAAGTCTAGGGCATCGTTCTGGGTGGGGGCCCCATCGTTTTACGTGGTTTGGATACATGGTCCTGATCTCAGTACTTACTTGTAAGGGGATACCACTATCATGATCTAGATCTGACCCAGTATCAGCATGGCACCTTGGCGGATTACGATGACCACGACCACCCAGCTCTAACCAATCCACCGGCCCCATTTTTTTGGAAGGGGCGCGCAACGGTCGTTTGTTTTTCTTTTACGATTTCTAGTTTCCATACCCATGTCAGAGTCAACTTAGCTCAGTGGTTAGTGCGGACGGCTAATAACCGCAAGGGGCTTTCGTTTATCCTTTCACAAGGGGCGTAGCATCATAATATGCCAAGGAAGTGCAAGGTGCTTGGCTGGCCTGTGTGGGCAGCGCGAGTGCGCAGCGCGAGCTTTGGCCAAGTGCTCTGTGCTCTTAGCACCTCGAACGGGGGCCTAGCATCATAATATGCCAAGGAAGTGCAAGGTGCTTGGCTGGCGTGTGTGGGCAGCGCGAGCTTTGGCGTAGTGCTCTGCGCTCTTAGCATCATCTCCAAGGGGGGCCTAGCATCATAATGTGCG
>DF239131.1:0-11321 GCA_000507305.1 Breviolum minutum Mf 1.05b.01
GGGCATAGAAATATTTGTAAACAGGACTTACATCGTTTTGATGTTTTACAACGCCGTTTTCTTCGATCAGTGGTGGGGCCACCTCGCAATGTTGATTGGACACAACCGTGGCACGAAATCTTACACCACTGGAATGGACGGATTCAAGAATTGAAGTGCAAACCTTGGTCTGAAATGTGCTTACAACACCATTGGAACTTGGCCCATTATTTTGCATTGCTGCCACACCACCGGTGGTTCAAGCGGGTTTTGCATTGGAACCCTTGTGGGCGGAGAAGGGTTGGACGGCCGAAAAATTCTTGGGACACCATCCTTGAAAATTTTTGCCGCCTGAAGGGCCTACCTTCGTGGGAAGTGGCTGCCATGGATCAGGATTTATGGTCTTCAAGTCTTGCTGAATTCTTACATTTCTGCAAATGATAATGTACATATGAAATTGTTTCAGCTATAGTTGCCAAACCAAGCCCGAGCAAAACTCAGGAAGATGATCAGAGACATCCAGAACAGCGAGAGCTGCTGCAATGCGCTGCTTCTTCGCCACTCTGCAGCGCCACCAGCGCCAAAGAGCCCCGAAATCGCCAACCAGGAGGCGAGCAGCCAGATTTCCAGGTCACACATCTTGGCACGTGCTTGCCTGCCCCCGTCTCAGAGAAGAACGTGTTGAAAGCATCATCTCCGCCTCCAATCGTCTTGTCGCTCGGCATCTGACCATCAGGCTGGATACCGTGCTCCAAACAGAAAAGTTCCCAGCAAGCATTGCCAATCTGGACTCTTCCTTGGCCGATGTGAATGCAGATGGCCTCCCTCATGGCTTCGAAGTAGCGAGAAAGTGTCGGAAAGTGTCTTTCAGCACACCGTGCGATGTGGCAGCCTCAGGCACAAATCCTTGAGCCACCTACCCCTGGCCTCTATTACAAGTATACGTTCGGAGAATCAAAAAATTCGAGAAAAGTGGATATTACAAATCATACTCCATAGCAACCATTTACCAGTAAAGTAAGTCCTTCAGGCGGCGAAATCTTCAATCATGCTGTCGCGGGAATATTGTGGACGTCCCACCGGTCTGCGCTCACAAAGGTTCCAAATGCAAAACTGGTTTGGGCCACCGGTGGTCTGGTAGCAATGCAAAATAGTACGCCGGACTTCCACTGGTGTCGTAAGCATATTTCATTCCAAAGTTTGCATTGCGACCGTCCCATAAATCTCTGAACGTTTTCATGCCATTGGTGCAGAAGTTCATGCCACGGTAGTTGCCTATCTATGTTGAGATGTAACCCCTCCACTGATCCGAGCAAACGGCGTTGTAAAACGACATCCAAACGAAGTAAACCGTTTCTGTAAACAATTCTATGTCCTGTTGCGTAACAAGCAACCGACGATGTGACACAGTAAAAAATAATCAAATTGGTTTGACATGGAAACCCGGGAGTTGCAAATATCCACCTATTCGTGTTGAAAATGTTTGATGCTGATTACAGCCGGTGGTCAACATCGCAAGTACTGGGTTTCTCCGATTTGGTTGCCAGCATGCATCCGAGCCATTTGCGGTTTGATTTCTGGTCGGTAGTTGATATGGTCAATCCATGCAGGGAACACAAAAAGAAACGATAGGTCCCCCGCAGGGATGGGCAAACATCAACGTTCACGTCTGTGCCGAAACCAACGCCCAGGAGGATGGCACGACCTCGTCTCCGACCATCATCGAACACAGAGCCCGCGGCTTCGATCATCAATGATAACAAAGCACATGGTAGAACGCGCCGGCAACACTTAACGTGACGGACATGGTTGCTTGTCCGCCAAACAAGCACCTATGTTTTGCATGTGAACAATTGGAACTGACAACATTTTATGGTATCAATTATTTATTTATTTTGGTGCGCGGCGCACCACTTTTGTAAATCATAATGCACCGCCTTATGCAGCATTTCGACAGTGTGCCCAAGTGTTTACATAAGTCCTTCCGTGGCATGACAGGCGTTAAATTATATCCAAAAACGCCGAACAAGGGCGTTCATTCAGGCAACGCATATACAGGCCTGCGTCGGCGAACATCGCGTGCAAGGAGGAATACCTAATGGAGTTTGGTTTGCGAGGTTCGTTGCGTGCAAGCCACTTTTGGAATTCTGGTGGTCGACGATTTGTGGGCCGTCCGCAACAATGTGTGGGACAGGATGTTTTGTTTCATCTAGCGTTCCATGGGTGCTGCGCATGGATGTAGACGGCTTTGAAATCAATTCGGATGGATGGGAACGATGGCACTGTTGCAACAAATTGTGCGCGCAATGTACGGTAACGGGTAATGTGCGTAAATTTGTATGGACGACCAGTCATCATGGCGAAGATTTGTGTTCGGAAAAAAGAGTGGACACCATCATGGTGTGGTTGTCACTTGTGTACCGAACGCCGCCATCCCATCAAAAACGCTCCGGATCGAGGTCTATATATTCGTTTTGCTAATAAATCATCGAGAAAAAACTATGTCTTGGCCCTGCTTCCCCTGCTTCCCTGCACATCAGGAGCCGCCGGTGAATAAACGGCACAGCGCACGCCTGGAAACTGCCAAGTCAAACAGCTTCAACCAGAGTGCCCGCGAGAAAAATGCGTGGAACAAGTCAACATCATACAAGAGACATCGCCGCTTTTTGAATGCCACCTCCACACTAAATTTTTCAAAGTTCGACCACCATTATTCGAACGCATCCGACGTCTTTTTCAAGATCACCGGAAGTTGTGGGCAAACACCATTACTCAACACATTTTTTTTTGTGCTGACGGTTGCTGCATTTGATGATGACAGTCATCTCCAAGATCACAGCGAGGACGAGTTTGAGCAATTTTGAGCCAGTGGCTGATCAAAGAAGATAGCGCGATCGCAACTCAACGTTTGATTAGCCTTCTTGAAATTTATGTTGTTTTTCGTTATTCTAGGGTTGGGTCCCTTCCTTTGTCTGATTCCAATGGTTCTTCTCTTTTGAGCGTCATCACTTGCTGATTTTACAAGTTTCAAGAAGGTTTTTCAGCACATTTTCAAATGTGCCAAAACTCACTGATCTTATGGCAACTTTCCATTGACGAAGGTCGGGATTGTTAACCTTCAGCTTGCAATTTGTATTGGTTGGAGCTGCGATGTTGAGAATGAATCATTGCTGCAGTTTCGGCGTTTTATAGGCAATACGCCGGTTTCCTCAGCACAAGCTCTGAGCCATCTATTTCAAGATAAACTTCCCAACGATTCGACGTCTTCAATGTGATCCAACAAGTGTCCGGCATCCCACGCGCGATTGGGGCTAGTACAGTTGTGAAGGGTGAAACGAAAGCCAGCAAAAACTGGCCGTAGTTCGACTGCAGATCTAGCAGGCTGGACGCTCAAAGAAAAACACAACACGCCAACCGCATTCCGCTTATCAAATAGGCACAATGGAGCTGCCCCGTCGGACCGTGACTTCGGCAGCCCCGACCGCAACCCACCGTTGCCCCCCAAAGACATGTGCCACCCAACAGCACCAACAAGTTGGACCAAACACACAATTGAGGCAGCACATCACCTCAAAGTCTCAACAACATCCAAAACCGAAAGTTTTGCTACCTCTTCAGCCAAAGAAATACCAAATGTTCTCAGGCTTGACATCGATCCCGGGATGGACTGATGCCATTCTTTTTCCTTTGATTTTATGAATGACCTCGTAATCAAAACCAAAAACGTCAACACTCTAAACCACAAAACAAACACCTTAGGATGCAAAGGAACCCGGACAGCACCGACAAGTTTGACTTAACAACACAAACACCATCTGCTGCGCTCCTCCACAAGGTTGCACAAAGCGACCACTTTTCCACTCTTAGCCTTTACCCCACATAACTCCGAATTTCCCTAGGCCTGACCGGAGGAGAATCGAAGCCCTGACCCTGCACACTTCGTTCGCAAGCTGGAACTATATATGCATAGCCTCCCGGCTAGCTTTTTCGTCACAATGACATGTCAACAACAAAACTCCAGTCCACCAAGAAGTTCTGCAAACCATGACCTACAACGAAGCCACGATCTTCGAACGTCCAATCTTGTCGCGCCCATTGCAACGCTGCACTGAACGAACGTGAGATTAGAACACACCCTTGTCGCACACGTCGCTCATTGGAAATGAGCGGCTGATGAACACCTCTTCTCCGTGTACGTCGCCCACCTGTTGGCCATACGATGCTGCAGTCAAACGCTTTTGAAAGATCGAGGCTCAGTATCCAGACGACCTTCGTTACATTCAGAGCGCCAGCATTGGTGTGCGGCTCCGGCCTGGTGTGGAAATGCCGGCCTCTGGTAACAAAGCACGCTTGCTGATGACAGTGCAAAATCCCGACCTTCGTGAAATCTGATTCAATTTCCTCTGCTTGCATTTTTTTTTCGAACCTTTTACCAAACCTCTAAGAAACTTGCCGCACTCACCCCGGAACCTTCCCAAAACACATGCCAGGAACAACACACGCCAGACCTGCCCCACAACCTTACCTAAAACCACACATTTTGCTCTCGGAAAAAGTACCCGTCCCCGTGGCATCATATTTCTCGGTTCACAGTGTATGATACCACCCTTGCTCTTAACGACTTCAAAGTGATTTTTTCAAAAACGAATTTTGTTTGTCAATATATATAACAACTAATTAGATATCCATTGAGACATGCGAATCCTAGAAACCGGAAACCTAATTTTTTGTTCGAAAACGAGATTCCAAAGTACCAGGTTGGTTTCGCAGGCCTTGACATTTGCGGTGATTACATTCGTGGTTGATGCAGTGGACAAAAATGTGTGAAATGTAGAATGTGCGATGCCGACAACCACTCGGAAACCTGCAAGGCTGCAACAAAAATTGTCGATCAATCTTTTGGGTCAGCTGGAGATCGACAACGGACACATTGTCATTTTGATTCTGAAGACCAAACGGAGTACCATTAAAATGGGCAGGACCTTTGCACACTCCGCTGACCGACATTGCGGGCGAACTCGGCTGCTCTTAACATGCCCTGGTAGGTAGAAATCGCTCCGTTCATTTCTTTATTTTAATGGTTTCTACGTTTCGAAACTCATTGGGCGTGGGAAATATTCATCAGATCATTTCTGTGCATATGACGAATTGAGAATTTCTGTTACATTTGCAAAGTTGGACACGGACACCGTGGATCTGTGTTTTCTTCGAATTTGCAAAAGCAATCGAAGTCAAAAAGTTACACGTGGAAGATGGTGATTCTGAAATTTTACTTGAATGATTTTGTAAACTGTGCACTTTGATTCTGTGGACTTCAGTGACGAACGATCTCCTGCATGTCATATGCACGAAATGTGATTTGGTCTATGTATACGTACATTAGGTGCTCCCCCGCCCACCAACAGTCACCACAATTGCTACAGTTTTTGCATGTGATCCCGCGCCTCAACGTGCCGCTGCTAGTCCGTGAAAACACAACATCCCATTGTATAAACTCATTCAACCTTTTTGACAAAAATTGTCAAATTTTGCCCACGCGTGTTAAGGCTGCTAAGGAATTGAATATATTTTTTCCGTTTCGTGCCAACATTCGGCATGATGAACAACAATTTGCAATTGATTTTTACTTCAACAAATGCGAGAACATCAACCTCAACGTGAAATCCGTCAGCGTCACCATCAGCAACATCGACAACAACAACAACAACAACAACAACAACAACAACAACAACAACAACAACAACAACAACAACAACAACAACAAGAATCACAACTCCACTCCAACCTTCAGCTGCCAGGAAATATCAGATTGTGTTTGCAAATGTTGGACCTGCGACGTACGTGGTTAAGGCAATCCAATTATACATCGAATTGGAACGTTGCTTGTCGGAAAAAACATTCCCAGAGAGATCGCGCAGACTCCAGATGAAGCAAGCCAATCGCGAAGAAAAACCAAGAAGACAGCGGCACAGCCGGCGAGAGGCAAGCCGCATTGTAAAATCGAAAGCTCCTGCGCAGACAGGTCCCGCCCCAGAATGCCTTCGGAAGAAAGGCCGTACAAAGTAACAGTCAGCAACCAAGAAGGGTGAGTGGACACCTTCTGGCTAAGGAACCAATGGCTCTTCAAAGAAGAGGGAAAGATGCCTTGCAAAGAAGGTTTTGAGAAAACATCGCAAAGGATGCCTTCCTGTAGCACAGTATAGCTTTCCAAAAGAGCTTTATCATCCAGCTCAAGCCAAGTCACTCTGCTGCTAACATTGAGCACCGGCATAACTGCTGCACTTGGCAATGACCATTGCCGGATTTTGTACACCACTTCGGTGCTATCCACATCTGACATTGTTCCACTGGGACCAGCAGTCCCTTGCCCAGGTTGGTGCCAAGGATGCCCCCTGGACGGATTCTGGGAAAGCCCTATAGCAGGCTGTCCATGCTGAGGATTGTTAGAAAGCTCCCCTGGGTTGGACGACATACCAAACAACCGCTCTGCAACCATTGGCGCCCAGCTTGCTGGAAACCACACATACAGCGTGTTGATCAAGCTGCACGACCCAAACCACTGGTGAAGCCTCCTCTGTCGTTGGGGTGTGGCGCACCCTCATGAAACTTTCTCTTTCCTCTCTGCTCCTTGTTTTCCTTGCAGATAAGCTTAACCAAGCCTGTGCAACCCCGAGCTCTCTCAGATGCTGCACTTGGTCGGTTGCGACGTGCACTGTTGAGCAATTCCCTGTAAAGCGGCAGGATCCAAAATCCTGGTGTCAAGAGAGGTTCAGTGTCATTGTCAAACAGGATCTTTGAGGCATGGTCCAAAATACTACGCATCAGCCACGCAATGGTATCAGCCAGATATTCAGCCAAGATCAATGTCAAGTGCGTGGCTGTCTGGATTATCTTTCCATTGTGTGCATCCGGGTCGCGGTTGGTAGTGAGGATCTGAAAGCAGTATCCCTCAAGGAGCCTATCAATTTGCTTGCTAAGCCTTCCAAGTGGGATCGTCAGCCGAGCCAATGGGGCAAGTGTACCAATTCACGCAACTTCGCCTGTCCATCACTCAACTTGACTCCAGGCGCATCGTCGCTAGTGACACCCCTTGCACACTGCCTGGTGTCAATGTCATAAAGGCCTTCAGACAGATCTCGGAACGCCTCATATGCAGCATCAAACCTGTCCTGGTCAGAGGCCACCGACGAGGCCTCCAACATGGTGCATTCTAAATCAGTAGAGAATTGTCTGATACCCCCGACCAACCACTCTCATCACCGGATCCACCTTGCTCTGCAGCATCCATGACCACATCGGCCCCACTTTTCTCTGCGATTGTCCTTCGTTCAGCTGGTATACGCCTTGGGGTGAGCGTGAATTTGTTTCCCTCCGCCTGCTTGATATGATTATCATCCGCGATATGGCAACAAGGAATACCCAAAGCCCGACTTGCTGCTGTTCGCCAGGGTCGTTGTGGGTCAAAACAGAAGGCATCGAAAAAGTGCTCAATTCCAACCGGGGCAATGAAACCACATTTGTCCAGTTGAACCCAATCTCCTTTCCATGCATCAAGACACCAAAAAGAATGATCCTCAGTCCGCATGGGCCAGAGAATGTAGCACGGCAGATCAATGCCATCCATTGCATACCCAAACACATATCGTAGCTGGCAAGTCTTCTGATCTTGCTTCCATGGGATGGGAAGTGTATTCCAGCATTGGGTAGCACACTCATCCACCTTTATTTTCGATAGCTGTCTGCTTACCGTGTTAGCAAGCCGCCGACGCCTATTCAAGTCCACCACAATAAGGTGGAGTCTTCGCACCCTTGGGGTGCAATCGTCATCTGTAATAAAGGCTTCAACCACGGCCAGTGGCGAATGTGCTCCGTTCACTCTCGAGCAGGAGATCTGCAGGCTTTGCAAGAAGGCAGAATCATCAGGAGCCTCTAGTAGATCCTCATCTTTCAATCGGAGCAGCAGCGGATCGTCCTGAGCATCTAGTCCATTGAAGCAGACCCCATATTTCAAGCAGCCCATAAAGGTAGCTGCCCCAATTAGACCACGCATGTCCAAGGGTCCCATGATTATGCAGATCTGCTGTGCTCGAGTGACACCGTCGCCCTTGCAAAGGCTTCTTCTTTTTGAGCATCCTGCTCCTGTAGGGTGAGCTGATCGAAACTTTCCCCACGTCCCCTACTAAGAAATTCCACTCTGGTTTGCCAGAAAGGAGAAAAAGAGAAACATAAATTTTTTGAACGCAGCATCTCTTTAAAATCCACGCGGCGGAAGAAGAAGAAAGCAATAAGAGCATTACCACTATCACGGTTGTCGAAGAAAATTGAAGACCTGCCGGCGAAGATAAAAGTTAGGTTAGCTGAGATGGAATGACATCATACATCCCACGTGGGACGGGTAAACGAGTTCCACTTTTTTTTTCCTGCATTGCCGGACAATTGCGAGGCATGGTCGGTCAACAACTGGAATTAGCGTGAGATTAAAATCAAATTTCCCCGAAGAAAGAAACCAACAAGGAACAAAACCAACCAAAAACAAGCAACACCCACACACAAGCCAAGGCACCAGGTCAGGCAAATCTGCTAGGGAAATTTGCAAACCCCCCAAAGATTCTCTTCAACTTTT
This sequence comes from Breviolum minutum Mf 1.05b.01, assembly GCA_000507305.1. Lineage (NCBI taxonomy): Eukaryota > Dinophyceae > Suessiales > Symbiodiniaceae > Breviolum > Breviolum minutum. The sequence continues at coordinate 8,603 of DF239131.1, forward strand.
TTTTTCCTGCAATGCCGGACTAGTACTAGACATGGTCGGTCAACTGCTGGAAATGGTAAAGACTGATAGAAAATCTCCCTGGTGATGAAGCAAAAGATAAACGAAACAAAATAAACACCCAACAAACCACAACAACACCACAAGCAACACAACCCACCAAAAAACTCCGAGACAAGGCAACACCACCAGGAAGATTTGTGAACTAGGTGAAACAAGTGAAACAAACGCCTCTCTCAGCCTCTCAAATGTTCTCTTCCGCTACGTAGTACTTCGCCATGTTGTCCATTGTTAGATGTCCTCCATATCAATATCCGTTCCTGGGTACTCAGATAGGTCACAAACGTCTGACAGACGTTGACACTTGAGTTGGCACGCACTCTCTCTTGTCTGCTACCTCTTAGCGCAATTCTCCATGAAGCATCCACTTCTGACTGTGCAACTACTTCCTTGTCGCCTTCAACAACTTCTTGATGTCATAGATGAACGGTTCACTGTACGTTTTGCAGCGTGCCATCGAATCTTTACATGTTTTCCACCATGTTTGAACCTCTCTGAGTCCAGCTCCACGATACTTCTTTTCATCATACAGGTCTGTGCAGTTGCGTCTGGCAACCCTGTCAAAGAGCAGAGTCTCTAAGTCTTCTTTAGATTTCCCAGTGGGTGCTTTGACGTACATCCGGTCCACTAACACCCCTCCACTTCAACTTGACCACCATCCACAAGTAATAGACCTGCAGTCTTCGCCGTTCTTTGTTGAATACCTAAGCAGAAAGTTCCTCCGCAATTGTGCTCCGTGTTGTGAAGGTAGGCCACAAGTTCTTCTGGAATAACATGAAGTTGAGTCAGTCATCTGCATCTTGGTGACCTGGCAGCATGACGCTCACTGTAAGTCGTTGACCACGTGCGTCTTGCCAAGCAGCAGAACATTTCTGCGAAAATACATCACAGAGAATTCCCTCCTGCAGCACTCCAAGCCATCCAATCAAGCTTTATCATCCAGCTCCAGCCAGAAGACACGACTGCTCACATTGAGCACCTGCACCACTGTAGCTCCAGGCAAAGACCATTGTCTGATCTTGCACTTCACTTCAATGCTGTCGCTGTCCTTCATTGGCTCGTTGGAGCCAGTAGCACCCTGACTGTGGTGGTGCCAAGAAGATGCTGGAAGTTGTATGGGAAGGCCCGAAGACAGGCCGACCCTCATGTGCGTAGGTGGGCTCCCACAAGGAAACAGCCTTTCAGCCACCATCAGCGCCTAGCAGGCTGGAAATCAGACATGGAGAGTGGTTATGAGGCTACATGATCCAAACCATTGGGGAAACCCGCACGATCATTCGGGTGAGACGTTCCAGCATGGTACTTCCTCTTTTCTTTCTACTTCTTGTTTTCTTCACATATTACCTTGACCAACTCCGTGCAGCCACGAGCCCTTTCGGAAGCAGGACTTGGTTGGATGCGTCGTGCACTGTTCAAAGATTCCCGATACAGCGGCAAACGCCAGAACTTTGGTGTCAGAAGCAGTTGAGTGCCTTTATCAAAAAGGATCTTCGATTCATGGCTCAGTAAACTTCGCATGAGCCACGCAATCGTGTCCGAAAGGTGCTCAGCCAAGATCCAAGAGAGATGCATGGCCGTCTGTAAGACCTTCTCATTGTGTGCCTCTGGATATTGGTTGGTAGTCCAGGATTTAAAAACAATATTCTTCTAAGAGCCTATTTGTTTACTAAGACCTTCAAGTGGAACAGTCAGACGCGCTAGCAGCCAGGTTCTGGGCAGATGCACCATCTCTGATAGCTTCTCATATCCATCCACTGAAAGAACTCCTGCCGCATCCTCACTGGTGCTACACCTCTGAAGTACCGTCTGGAGTACCGTCTGAGGTCAATGTAGTGAAGGTCATTTGCCAGGTTCTGCAACGTCTCATAGGCAGTGTCGAACCGATCCTGGTCAAAGACAATTTATGAGGCCTCCATATCCGTACATTTCAAGTCCGTAGAGAAGTTATCTGACACTCCAGACCATCTCTTATCAGCATCAGAGCTAACCTCAGACACTCTCTCCTCTTTATAACCATGTTCTGATCAACTTCACGCTTCGTCGGATGCTTTTCTTCCAGTCGGAAAACGCCGAGACGTGAGCGAGAAGGTGCTCTCTGCACATTTTCCAGATAGGTATCTTTTGATAGACGGCAGGAAGGGATGTCCAGAGCTTGGATTGCAGCTGTCCCCCAGGACTTTTGTGGGTTGAAGCAAAATTCTAACCTATGAGTATCCATTGGAAGCCATTCTTGCAATCTACTACCTCTCAGCTGCAGGATATTTGCCAGCCAAGTTGCTGCATGACCAGTGGAATGAAGCGGTCAGGTGGCATGGCGACACCAAACTTGCTGCCACTATCCAGAATGCAGGAAGGTTCCGGGGACCTTCAGGAAGAGCACTCTTCAGTGACGAAGGAGGCTTCACCTTCAGCGAAGCACTCTTTGAAGGTACCCTTCACGAAGGCAAGGAGGCTTCACCTTCGGAAGGGAAGGCTTGAAGGGGGCTTGAAGAGGGCTTCAAGGGGGCTTTCCGAAGGTGAAAGGGGCTTCGATAGGCTTGAAAGGGCCTTTAAGGGGGTTTGAAGGGGGCTTCAAGAGGGCTTCACTTTCGGAAGGCTTCAATGAGGCTTGAAGGGGGCTTGAAGGGAGCTTCAAGGGGCCTTGAAGGGGGCTTGAAGCCTT
>DF239131.1:18475-66152 GCA_000507305.1 Breviolum minutum Mf 1.05b.01
GTTGTTGTTGTTGGACTTGTTGTTGTTGTTGTTGTTGTTGTTGTTGTTGTTGTTGTTGTTGTTGTTGTTGTTGGACTTGTTGTTGTTCTTGTTCTTGTTCTTGTTCTTGTTGTTGTTCTTGTTCTTGTTGTTGTTCTTGTTCTTGTTCTTGTTCTTGTTTTGTTGTTCTGTTGTTGGTCTTGTTGTTGGTGTTGTCGTTGTTTTTCAGGTAGTGTTTCATGTTGTTTCTGTGGTTATGTTATGATTATTTGTCGTTCATGATGTTTTTTCAGAATTTTCATGTGGTTTTTATGTGGTTGTGCACATCGTTGTTCCTTTGGTTGTTCGTGTTGTTAATTTTGTTGTTGTAAGGGGTTTGCCCAGTTTTTGTTACTTTTCTTGTGGTAGTCTATGTTGTTGTTCATGTGACCGTTCATATGTTGTTGTTATTGTTGTTGGTGATATTATTGTTCAAGTTGTGGTTATGTTTGTCAATGTGGTGGTTGATGTTGTCGTCAATGTTTTTAAGGTCGCTGTTCATGTTGTCGTTATCGTTTGAATTGTGGGAAAGTTTTTTTGTCAGTTAGCGGGTGCCCACAAGGAATTTTTTGCTGTGTGACCCTCGAGTTCTATTTCGCGGTGTGTTCGCAATTGCAAGGGGCACCTCTGCTGCAAAAAAAAGATTGGACGACGCTTTTTGTTTCAACCAGACGCCTCCATGTTTTCGTTCAGTTTGGTGTTTCTTTCTTTTCACTTGGAGCGTTCAGATTCTGTCTAAAACTAAACTGCAGACTAAAATGCTGTACATATATACTTTTGTGGACTTTAGAACCATTGAGTGCTTGGACGTTCAGCTCGCAAAAAATCGAACCATTTTTGAATTTCCTGCCGATTTCCAAAAGCAAACGAAAAAACAAACGCACCGCCGAAATCATTGCATCATTGTACTTGCCCAGGCTGAAACCAGCCGACCCCTTCATTTGAGTCCATTATCCATACTTTTTCGCTGCAAAGATACAATGGTATTGTTGTTTGATATTTTTTGCAAATTGGTTTGGTTATGCCAGTTTAAAAGAATTTGCAACATTATTTCAGATGTCGTTCTTGGTTTTGCCACAAAACATCGACCAAGGATTGTGAATTTTGTTTGAATAACGGCCCCAAGTGGTGCAACAAAAAAAATGACAAAACATAGTTGTGTTGATTTCCGATATTGGTTTGGTTTTTTTGCTTTCTGTCCAAGTCATGCAAACAAAGTCAGTAAGAATAAGAAGGATAAAGTAAGACGAAGTTGGGGTAAGTAAGAGTAAGAAAAAGTAAGAAGAAGTAAGTAAGAGTAAGTAAGAGTAAGTAAGAGTAAGTAAGAGTAAGTAAGAGTAAGTAAGAGTAAGTAAGAGTAAGTAAGAGACAGTACGAGTAAGAACGAGTAAGCAAGAGTAAGTAAGACTGAGAAAGAATAAGATCAGTGTAAATAAGACTAGGTAAGAGAAAGTAAGAGAAAGGAAGAGTAAGGAAGAGTAAGGAAGACTACGTAAGAGTAAGTACGAGTAAGTAAGAGTGAGTGAGTGAGAGTAAGCAAGAGTAAGTAAGAGTAAGTAAGAGTAAGTAAGAGTAAGTAAGGGTAAGTAAGAGTAAGCAAGAGTATGTAAGAGTAAGTAAGAGTAAGCTTGAGTAAGTAAGAGTAAGTAAGAGTAAGGAAGACTAAGTAAGAGTAAGTAAGAGTAAGTAAGAGCAAGAAAAAGTAAGTATGAGTCAGTATGAGTAAGCACGAGTAAGCAAGAGTAAGCAAGAGTAAGTAAGAGTAAGTAAGAGCAAGTAAAACTAAGTACAAGTAAGTACGAGTAAGCAAGAGCAAGTAAAGATAAGTAAGAGTAAGTAATCGTAAGTAAGTGTAAGTTAGAGTAAGTAAGAGTAAGTAAGAGTAAGTAAGAATAAGTAAGAGACAGTACGAGTAAGAACGAGTAAGCAAGAGTAAGTAAGACTAAGAAAGAATAAGATCAGTGTAAATAAGACTAAGTAAGAGAAAGTAAGAGAAAGGAAGAGTAAGGAAGAGTAAGTAAGAGTAAGTAAGAGCAAGTAAAACTAAGTACAAGTAAGTACGAGTAAGCAAGAGCAAGTAAAGATAAGTAAGAGTAAGTAATCGTAAGTAAGTGTAAGTTAGAGTAAGTAAGAGTAAGTAAGAGTAAGTAAGAATAAGTAAGAGACAGTACGAGTAAGAACGAGTAAGCAAGAGTAAGTAAGACTAAGAAAGAATAAGATCAGTGTAAATAAGACTAAGTAAGAGAAAGTAAGAGAAAGGAAGAGTAAGGAAGAGTAAGGAAGACTACGTAAGAGTAAGGAAGACTACGTAAGAGTAAGTACGAGTAAGTAAGAGTGAGTGAGTGAGAGTAAGTAAGAGAAAGTAAGAGTAAGTAAGGGTAAGTAAGAGTAAGCAAGAGTATGTGAGAGTAAGTAAGAGCAAGCTTGAGTAAGTAAGAGTAAGTAAGAGTAAGGAAGACTAAGTAAGAGTAAGTAAGAGTCAGTAAGAGTAAGAAAGAGTAAGTAAGAGAAAGAAGGAGTAAGTAAGAAAAAGTAAGAAGAAGTAAGTAAGTGTAAGTAAGAGTAAGTAAGAGTAAGTAAGAGTAAGTAAGAGTAAGAAAGAGTAAGAAAGAGTAAGTAAGAGTAAGTAAGAGTAAGTATGAGTAAGCACGAGTAAGCAAGAGTAAGCAAGAGTAAGTAAGAGTAAGTAAGAGTAAGTAAGTGTAAGTAAGAGTAAGTAAGAGGAAGTGAGAATAAGTTTAGTGAAAGTAAGAGTAAGTAAGAGTAAGTAAGAGTAAGTAAGAGTAAGGAAGAGTAAGTAAGAGCAAGTAAGAGTAAGCAGGAATATGTAAGAGCAAGTAGGAGTAAGCAAGAGTAAGTCAGCAAGAGTAAGCAAGAGCAAGAGGAGTAAGAAAGAGTAAGTAAGAGTAAGTAAGAGTAAGTGAGAGTAAGTAAGAGTAAGTAAGAGTAAGTAAGAGTAAGTAAGAGTAAGTAAGAGTAAGTAAGAGTAAGAAAGAGAAAATAAGTAAGAGCAAGTAAGAGCAAGTAAGAGTAAGTAAGAGTAATTAAGAGGTGTTGCAACGCTCTGACAAATTCATGTTACAATGTTGCCCTGGGATCCTTTNGAGAGTAAGTAAGAGTAAGTAAGAGTAAGTAAGAGTAAGTAAGAGTAAGTAAGAGTAAGTAAGAGTAAGAAAGAGAAAATAAGTAAGAGCAAGTAAGAGCAAGTAAGAGTAAGTAAGAGTAATTAAGAGTAAGTAAGAGTGAGTAAGAGCAAGTAAGAGTAAGTAAGAGCAAGTAAGTGTAAGTAAGAGCAAGTAAGAGAAAGGAAGAGTAAGCAAGAGAAAGTAAGAGTAAGTAAGAATAAGGAAGAGTAAGTAAGAATAAGCAGGAGTATGTAAGAGCAAGTAAGAGTAAGCAAGAGAAAGTAGGAGTAAGTAAGAGTAAGTAAGAGTAAGTAAGAGCAAGTAAGAGTAAGAGTAAGTCAGCAAGATTAAGCAAGAGTAAGAAAGAGTAAGTAAGAGTAAGTAAGTGTAAGTAAGAGTAAGTAAGAGTAAGTAAGAATACGCAAGAGTAAGTAAGAGTAAGGAAGAGTGAGTAAGAGTGAGTAAGAGTAAGTAAGAGTAAGTAAGAGTAAGTAAGAGTAAGTAAGAGTAAGAAAGAGTAAGTCAGAGTAAGTAAGAGTAAGAAAGAGTAAGTCAGAGTAAGTAAGAGTAAGAAAGAGTAAGTCAGAGTAAGTAAGAGTAAGAAAGAGTAAGTCAGAGTAAGTAAGAGTAAGAAAGAGTAAGTCAGAGTAAGTAAGAGTAAGTACGAGTAAGCAAGAGCAAGTAAAGATAAGTAAGAGTAAGTAATCGTAAGTAAGTGTAAGTTAGAGTAAGTAAGAGTAAGTAAGAGTAAGTAAGAATAAGTAAGAGACAGTACGAGTAAGAACGAGTAAGCAAGAGTAAGTAAGACTAAGAAAGAATAAGATCAGTGTAAATAAGACTAAGTAAGAGAAAGTAAGAGAAAGGAAGAGTAAGGAAGAGTAAGGAAGACTACGTAAGAGTAAGGAAGACTACGTAAGAGTAAGTACGAGTAAGTAAGAGTGAGTGAGTGAGAGTAAGTAAGAGTAAGTAAGAGTAAGTAAGGGTAAGTAAGAGTAAGCAAGAGTATGTGAGAGTAAGTAAGAGCAAGCTTGAGTAAGTAAGAGTAAGTAAGAGTAAGGAAGACTAAGTAAGAGTAAGTAAGAGTCAGTAAGAGTAAGTAAGTGTAAGTAAGAAAAAGTGATAGTAAGTGAGAGTACGCAAGAGTAAGTAAGAGTAGGAAGAGTGAGTAAGAGTGAGTAAGAGTGAGTAAGTGTGAGTAAGAGCAAGAGTAAGAAAGAGTAAGCAGGAGTATGTAAGAGCAAGTAGGAGTAAGGAAGACTAAACAAGAGTAAGTAAGAGTAAGTAAGTGTAAGTAAGAGCAAGTAAGAGTAAGGATGACTAAGTGAGAGTAAGCAGGAGTAAGTAAGTGTAAGCAAGAGTAAAGTAGAGTAAGTAAGAGTAAGTAAGAGTAAGTAAGAGTAAGTAAGGGTAAGTAAGAGTAAGCAAGAGTATGTGAGAGTAAGTAAGAGTAAGCTTGAGTAAGTATGAGTAAGTAAGAATAAGGAAGACTAAGTAAGAGTAAGTAAGAGTAAGTAAGAGTAAGTAAGTGTAAGTAAGAGTAAGTGAGAGTAAGCAAGAGTAAGCAAGAGTAAGTAAGAGTAAGTAAGAGTAAGGAAGAGAAAGCAAGAGTAAGTAAGCAGGAGTATGTTAGAGCAAGCAGGAGTACGGAAGAGTAAGAAAGAGTAAGTAAGACTAAGCAAGACTAAGTGAGAGTAAGCAGGAGTAAGTAAGTGTAAGCAAGAGTAAAGTAGAGTAAGTGAGAGTAAGGAAGATTAAGTAAGGATAAGTAAGAGGAAGTAATAAGTGACGCAGTATTTTTTTTGCTGCATTTCGGCTCCAGCGGACGCATTGCTCAAATCGCCCAGTCTCACAACCTTGAAGATGGTGGCTCCAGACCTCCTGTGGGAATGTGTCAAGCCGTGCTCCAAGTGCAACAGTGAGCAACGTGTGCTGTACTCACGGAGCTAGCCATTCGAAGGATCTAGGTCTTTTTTTGGTTCGAGTGGTTCGATTTGTTGTTTCGCTGCATGTGAATGTGCCTTATTGGGGTGCATTTGTATTTCTTGTCAGAGCAGCCTTTGAGGAATCAGTCCTCCTTCATCCGTAAGAGGAAGAACTTCCCTGTCATGACTGCTGAGCCAGGACACCAGCGTTTTTGCTGCACAACAGGCATAAAATCAGGATTTGTTTCATCTCATGAATTCTGCCACTTCCCTGTTGGTGAAATCTGTTTTTGTGAAGGAAATCTTTGCGGTGTCAACAAGTTCCAGCCCTGCTCTCAGCTATGGACCTCCACTTGCATTTCATTTTCATGTCCTCTTTCTTTACAGAAAAATGATCAAAGGCAAGTGGAAACAGTTTTCTGCACCTTCTGAGAGGTACAGTGGCCTTGCATCAAAGAAGGTGCTTGGACTGGATTCCAAAAAAGTGGGCAAGAAGGAGCCACTACAGCCAAGCAAGAGTTTTTCAAAGACAAGAATTATATATATATATACATATGATATAATTACGTATATGAAACATAAGTATATGCTTGGAAAGATGACCTGGAAAGGTGAGGGCTGTCAACGCCCGTTGTTTCGCTCGGGTCTGTTTCCAGGAGTCAATTGTCCTCACCACCCGAAGCAAGAAGGAATCCAGGCAACATGGCATCAGAGATCACGACATTGTTGCTTCAGCTTTTGCTCTTGCTTTTGCTTGGGTGATGTGTGAGGCAATACCGCCCTGGTGTCATGCTTGTGACTACTGGTATCAAGAAAGGTGCTGGGTTTCTTTGTATGTTCTAGCTTTTGTTGTGTGAGAAGTTGTGCCTGGAGACACGATGGCTGGCAAGCCACAGTTCTACATCGTATATAGAGGCAAGAAGCAAGGACCAGAGCAGCTCAAGAAAGTGTGGTTCTTAGTTGTGAATTAACACTGATGTCCTGGCATCCTGCACGGCATGTTCAATTTCTTTGGGTAATGCTGGGCAGCTGTTGGGTGGCTGCCCTCAGATCATTGGCGCGACCTGGAACCGACCAGAGCTTCTGGACATGGCATTGAAGAAGTTCCTTAGCATGATTGATTTGCTACGCTAGTGCCATTGTCCGAAACGCATGGCACTTGTGCTGCTTTTGATTTTTTCCTTGGAGTTTGCATACTTCTCGCAATGGACATGCTCTTTTTGTTACCCACCAGAGATACGTTTTGGCAAAGCTGGAAACACAGCTTTTGGCCACATAGCACTGGTTTCCGAGGTACCAGAAGATCAAGCAATCCTTCAGAAAGAAGAAGGTGATCAAGGCCGCATAGGAGTGAGGATGACTGTAGGAGAAAGTGGCGACGGCGGACAAAATTGGTGCTGAGAGAGGAAGCCGATGTGGATGGATTCGAAGTCATGGAACCTGGAGGATCCCCAAAGTATCTAAAATCTGTTGGACAGGCTGCCAACACGTTCAAATCGCTCCGGCTTCCACAAAAGTGCTAACATGCATGCAGGCTGCCACAAAACAATGCACTTGCCCCGGCAAAGCGCACATTTTCAGCTGTGCTAAGACAAACGTTTGCGTACTTTTGCAATCTTGAAGTCCTTAGGTCGGACTGTAGAGGCCTCTATATATTCCAGTGTCCATCTGAGTCCATCTCATGCCATCTCTTATGTTGGGCATTGCTTGAGTTACGTTTGTTTCCACTGAATCGGGTACTGTATTTCTTTTTATTTTTTGATTGGTTAGAAAACGGGGTGTTGCTGTTGCTCTGCTGTATTGGCTCGAAAAGGTGTTCTGGTCTGGCGACTTATCAATAGCAGCTGCAAGGAAGTGGCTGATAGAGTGGATGCCATATATGGCAACTTGACATGCCAAAACAGTGGCAGAATTAGTTGCGGTTAGCAAAGAGTTAAAGGGGACTGAGTCTATGACCCTACAAACTTCCAAGTTGAAATCATAGACCCATGAGAGGGCAATGATCGGCTAATGAAGCTTTCAAAGCAATGGGCGTTTATGCTCGAAGTGGGCGGATTGATGTTCAAGGTGCTGTCATTTAGCACATTGCTGAGTCAGGGGAGACGTCACACGTTTGTGACTTCAGAGAAGTGTGTTTGGCTGAAAGTGATGTTTTGGCAATTCTTTCAAATTCTGTGTTTTAAAATCTTGGAGTTGATGTTGAACTGTTGGATCGCATTTAACTGCCCCTCTCCCATTTGAATAACCAAGCTTATTTGGAGATATGGAAGATGAGAGAAAAAGCATGAATGAATTTTCATGCGGTTGCTGATCCAGCTGAAGCAATGACAGTTGCTGCATCCAGCTGTGTTGCTCGACTCCCGCACAGAATGTTGTGCAGGTCCACGTCCATTCAAGAGCTTGGGATTTGCTCTACGAGAGAAGCAAAGTGAATTTGATGCAAGGAGGGTCTGAATGCAAAACTACTCATCCTGCCTTTGCAGAAAGTTCAAAGAGCACTATATACTGTATTTGTGAGAGGAGATACCCTTCAACCTTGTGGCCAAGCGCAAGTACTCCAAAGGTGCGACAAAAGCAGAGAAGGGACCATATAGACATACAAAAAACAGTAGGACAGAACTCTAGGCTCATGGGGTTGCCTTCAATGTTGTGAATTCAAAAAGTTTTGCTTTGCTGTGACCTTTTGAGGATATCGTTCTCTCACTGTGTACTCCTGCCTGGCTCTTGTGAATTTGATGACTGATTTGTGTTTAGTTCATGGAACGAACAAACAGGCAGAGATATGCCAAGCTGCACCTGACCAAGACATATCAAAAAGCATCCGGACCAAGACAAGCAAGCTATTTGCTTTACGAAGTGTACTTGAGCTTTGAGTTCGGATCTTTGATGATGGCACGTACTGTAATTGATATGTAACGGTCAACGACAAGAAAGAACATCGCAATGCTTGCAGCGGGTGGTGGCCTTGCCTTCTTGGCACCTACTGTGGCGCACACAGGAGCCAGTGAGAGCCGTGCAATTTGTTGAGGTCTCCAGCTGTTGATCGTAATCGATAATCAAGAACCTACCGGGGAACGCTGAGGGAATGTTTACTTCTGCCTTCGTAGTTGGGATCTCTTGCATGTCTAAGAGCCTCTGAGATGTGCCAAAAGCCGAAAGAACCTACGTGTACGTGGACATATTTTTTGGACCAATTTGTCGGCCTTCAAGACAATGAACGCATGCTCTCATATTGCACTCGTCTTCAGTGCTCAGATAGCAGCTTGTCAAACCCGAACCCTCCAAACTTGGCAGACCTGCTGATTCCAGTGCATCCAGTGCCAAGTGGGCCTCCACGAGCAACCAGCAGGGTGCATGAAGCTCAGCAATTGGTCAGCTGTTGCTTCGTGCATTTAGAAATGTGTTTAATGCTTTTACGGTAACAAGAAACGTGCTTCGCAACCTGCATTGAGGCACAAGCCCTTCGCGGCAGTGGCGTTGTCGGCGCGGGGCCTTGGACGACATCAAACCGTGTGAAGATTTGGAGAGCTTGCTGAATTTGTAGAGTCCAATTCATGAGCCATTCATGTTATAGCCCAGAGCACTGACCAAAATGTGGGATTGCAGAATGCACAGGAAGCCCTAATTTCGCCAGATCTTTCAATTCAAAAGGTTTCATGTATGAACCTATGGAAGGATTGTCGGATTGTGATGAGCTTCTATCAGTGACGTTGGCATGCATGTTTGTGCATACTCCAGCCCCTTTCACAATGAATGAGGCGAGTGCCGCTGCGCTAGCCCTCGCACGGCGACCTCTTCGGAAGAACCTGAGATCCTACCGACGAAGAGGCTGGCTGCGTGCGTTTGGATACACTTCGAGTTAGTCGTTTTAGCTTGAACTGTTTATCTTTACCCTAAAAGATTTTGCTCCGCTACTGTCAAATGCGTCAGGAACAAAGATTTGGCATTATTTGGCTTTGTATCATTTGTATCAACAGATTGGATGCAGTATGATGCACCTCTTTTTGAAACCTGCGATGAATTCTCATGGCTCCAGGCTTTGTCGCTCTACGGGCCGAGGACCACCTAAGTCATCCCAAAACTTCTGGCTGACTGGGGATGTAAGGTTCCAGTAACAAGAGTACGACTACAGTAACTACACCAGTATTTTGATACAATTTTGCTGCTTCCGATTGGAATGTACGGGAACATGTACGCTTTTCTCGTCTTGGATTCGGTGCTGTCCTTGGAGGAAGATGTATCCATCGCTGCGGCCACGGACAGAAAGCTGGCATATAGGGCCGCTTTGTGTGTTGCATTTATATACATAAATTTTGATTTCAACGTGCTGGGATATTGTTGATTTGAACTCTAGTGCAGGACACGCGAGTAGTGAAGCGCGAGCTAAACACAAGGCACGTTTGTGATCGAGTCTTCTGAAAATTGTCTAGTGCTACATGATTGCAGGTGTAGGATTGCTAGGCATAGCGAATTGACTGGGAGCGAGTTATCCCAAGCACTTCATATGTTTGCAATACCAACCCCTTCAGCAAATGCAAGGCAGCAACAGTTCTGGGAAATGCTCGAGGAAGACTTTGAGGCAGCTCTCTGAAGACTCGACACGCCATGGTTTTGCAGCTGCGTTTGCTGAGAGGAGGATGTCGTGCCAGAATTTGGCCGTGAAAATCTCCTCCGTGTCTACGAGTTTATCAAGTGCCCAGCTTGGATTGCGATGAAACTTCAAACCCGTAGAGGCACAGTCAGGCACAGTCAGAGCATGTCAGAGCTATGGATTTCCCGTGTGAAAGGTACTGCAAGTATGAGAAGGAAATTCCTGAGCTTCCTGAGTTTCAGGACGAAAGTTGAAGACTTGATAGCACGAGCTGGGATCAAAGCACCTGTTTTACCAGGACATAGACCCAGAGTTTTTCCCTGGTTTGAGGGCAAAGCCATGGTGTCTTGAAAGCACATGGCACATGAGGCTATAAACATCTACACAAGTGCATGGATCATTATTTTGATGGATCTTGGACGTCATAACAAGGTGGGAAGTGGACGAAATCGACAATGCAGAGTGGGTTGAAAAGGTTGTGGCCGGGCTTCCCTATGCAGGGCTCTCAGTGAAGCAAGGTTTGGATGGATCCGGGTTTAGAAATTTAGATCCGGCAGATGCGTCTTGGCAAGGTACAGGGCGAGCTGGCAGACCTTTTGGAGGTGGATCTAAGGGGCTGCTTGCTTTTGATCTCACAGAATTTGCCAGTGTTGGTAGAGACAGCATGTGATGCTGGGCTGATCTCACAAACAATTCAGCATGGTCTCTGCACCAACCCAAGAGGACAATGAGGAGTACTTGATCTCCGACAGCGCATTCTCCTGAGACTGGCAAGGGATGCGAAATTGTTGTCTGTATCACAGTAGTCAATGAGACCGAACTTTAGGAAAATAAGAAGATACAAAAGGATTCCATTCTCTCATTCTCACAATTGTGCTGCCAGTTGGTAAGGTCAAGAACGACGTTATGGGTGGTGGATGGTCTGGCTTCCGTCTCCGTCGGCCTTTTGCTTAGCAGAGCCAGTGATTTTAGTGATGTTTGCCGCCATACCGCCATATCTGTGCCACATTCCCAGCTGAGGCTCGGTGCGTGGCTCTCCCGAAATTGCGAGCTTTTCCCCAAGACTGTGCAGCTCTTGAAGCAGAACCTCGGCTGGCAAATTGAGCTACAGAAAGGAAAGGCAAAAACAACAGCAAAAATTACTGTAGATAGACTTACAGACTTACAGTTCATGTGCAATTCCATGACCTCAGGTCAGATGTGCCATTGGCCATGCGAGGCGTCATTGTAGCCCGGCAGGTCCACGGGGTATTGTGGACACCAAAGCATTTCAATGATTCTTGTGCAAAGGCTGCGAAGGTGAATCGGTGAAAGTGTGACATGTGTGTGCATGCTTTTTCTGCTCTGGACACTGTAATTGCACCTATTGCACTCTGAATTTCAAGATAGTGGGAATGAGGCCAGTGCAATGTAGCCAAGCAGTTGCCAGGTCCCTGGAACTGGTGTTCAGCCTCACAGTGATGGTTGGGATCTCAGGAGAGCAGGATGGCGCGCTCACACACAATTTCGCAGTATTATGATCATCAACAATCAAGGCAGAAACTTCTTCCTCACTGCACACTTTGGGTTGAGCGTGTGCGGCCCAGACAGACTCAAAGATGTGAGGGAGCCCTCAGGGCTTGCTTGGTTCAATATTTGTTTGCGTGTTGCAGGGATTGTATTTTTGTTCATCCTGAAAGTCTTAACAACACCAAGCTGCGATCTCAAGTGCATCTGTTCCCAAAGGTCCCTCCAGACTGCGCCATTAGCGTTGGTGGTTTTCGCCTTAGGTTGTGTTTGGGTTGGCTCCTCTAACCAAGCAATGGATTTATCCAGTTGGCAGAGAGTCGAAACAGCACAGTCGCTACAGATTTTTTTTTCTCCAGGTGAGGAAAGACCTTGGAAGGACGATGACTGCATTGTCCTTGAAGCTTGTCTCAATTTTGTGCACCTTGTCAGTGGTCCAACTTCCTGCAGGAAATAACAACATTGTTGTAGATAGTCTCATAGGTGCTGGGTGAAATTCGGCTCCATTGTTTCATCTGTCCTCAATGGAACTTGAAATTGTACAAGCGCATGTCTGAGGATACATCGTTCATGCATTCCACCAGGAATGACTCCGATGAGGAGCGTTGAATGAGAGTTCTCAATTGTAAGATCCTGCGTTTGTAAATTCAAAGAAACCACTCACATTTTCACGAGAGAAATCGGATTGTTTGCACTGTGCAATGAGAGGATCGATTCGTTCTCGTGGTGGACTTTTGGCATCCTGATTTGACCATCCCGGAGAGGGAGGACAGCAAAACCGCAAAACCATATGCTTGTTGGACTTTGTAGTTTGTTTGCACTTTATGCATTTTGTGTTTTTGTGATCCTGCACCTGGGTGGAGCAGGCTTTGGAATGGATCTATGACTTCCGCAACAAGTGGAAGCCCTGGAAGCCTTCATTTCCAAAATTTCTAAACTGAAAGTGCTTAAAACATTGGATATATAGGTATGATGAAAACGGTTCCGTAGAAGAGAAAAGCCTGGCTTGCTTTTCATCTTGAACAGTGAGGTTTGAGCAAGGCAAGATCAAGTACGTGCAATGCTCAATTGCGATTGCTAGCTTCAGTTTCCAGGGATAGCATCAGGATGGGTGAAATTACTGCAATCATGCCCTGGTGCACCATTCAATCTTCGGCGAGAGATGTGTCACTCCCACCTTTTGGATTATCGCATCATCGTCACTTTAGTCGAGGTTCAGAAGCTCCCCGATGGATTTTGGGAGACGTGCGATTCCCAAGTGTGAAGATGTGCATTTCCGCATTCCTGATGAAGAACATCTTCTTGCACAAGCCCTTTAAAAGGCCACCCCATGTTTGAAAAAACTCAGGCTCTATGTCTACAGTGCTTGGGGTGGTTTGGGGCTCAGGCATTGAAACAGGAGAAATTGATCATAGAAGATATCCTGACTTAGAGCTTGAAACCCTGGGCCAAGAATGTGAGAGAACCTGTGTTGAGTTTGTCACCCAGGTGCATACACCGAAGAGAACACCCTAAAAGAGCCTATTGGTCCTGACGCTCTGCAGACATGGCAGATTTTTTTTGCTGAATTTGAATTAAAATGGGCCATCTAGTCCAGCATCCTCTTACAAATAGGGGATAAGGTACGGTCATGCCACAACCTTGAAGAACTCTATTCAGAGTGGGATTATCAACCCGAATATGATGGCATTTGACTAGGATGCAAATGGGTGGGCAAGCAGATCTGTACCTGGTTGGTTAATAGGGACCAACCAGATTTTTTTCATTGTTTGTTTGTTTGTTTGTTTGTTTGTTTGTTTGTTTGTTTGTTCCTCTGTCCATCTAGAATATCTGGATATTATTTTGTTTTCTTTTCTTTTCAGGTAACTGGTAGACTGTAAACTGCTTCAGACAATTTTTGGCAATGCTGAGACATGAGGACACTCTTGGCGGGTTCAAACTCGGAAGCTTCTGATCGGACCACTGGGAGGACAAACTATGGAAGGCCCTGATTTGGCGAGGGTCAAGCTGTGGCCTTGCGTTTTCTACACTGCTTACTGCATTTATTTTACTCGCGGTTACGTGTTTAGGCTTTCGGCTTTCGGATGACTTTAGATTTTGTATGACTTAAAAGAACACTCTATGACATTTCTGACGTTATAACTTCACATATACATATCTATACTCTGTAGTTATTCAATTTGCGTCATTCGGATATTGATTCCATTCTTCCAAGTCCTTGCTGTTCTATCCGAATGATGCCAGGCAGCAATTTACGCTGGCTTGCCTGGCCATAAGAGAGTCATTTTGTCGTGGGGAAGACCACGACGCCACTTGTGGCATACCCAAAAACATCACTCCAAAGAGCTGAAAACTGATGTCATCAAAAGATGTTGTATTTGGTGCTCCTTTAGATGGACGAGACTTCAAAAAGGCATACTTTGTGCTTCGCGACAAATTATACTGTATTTTCTATTAGGATTGTTGAATAAAGCTGATTGGTTCACAAAACTCCTGCTCCTTGCTGGGTGCTCCTTTTCCTGTGGGTTTCAACCATTTTCCACTCACTTTGTACAGCACCGCTTGTGGGGAAGCTAGCAGTTTTCGCCTGCTCAATTTTCAGAAAAAAAAGAGCAAAGTGCACAAGTCTGACTGCAAGAAAATGCATCTGGTCACAGATTGGCAAAGCATGGCGATGACCGACATGACTTGCTTCCTATGCCACGAATGTCACTGTCGCAGGCGAAACTTGACCGAGGCCAAGAGCTTGAGGAATACTTGAGGCCTTGCGATTTCGTTGATATTCTTTGATCTTGACTGGATCTGTAATCGACTTCAATCGACACATATGTTCAGGCAGAAAAGATGCAAAAGAATCTCGAAAGATAGCGTTGCCACTTGCTTTCCTTGCATCACCACTCAGTTGGTCTCAAGGGTGCATACCATGTGTCAGGCCCGTGGAGGACTCTGCAAGTGCCAACAAGGTCCGGCAGACGGCTTGACTTGCCCTATGTTTCGATCGTAGGTGATGAAATATTCCAAAATCATCCACATATCAAACACGCACTGATCATGCAACTGCTTCAAACGGATGGCCTTTCCTTCGCGCTTTTGGAGGCTTTGACCATTCTGCGGCGCAAGGGCAGTCTGTCACATCCAGAGGACAGCAACCAAAAGTGTGTTTCATTTGAATTTGGCACGTTGGAGGGTTGTCTATTTTGGGAATTGAATTTTCATTGCTATTATTATCATCACTATTTTGAGTATGTATTGCCGCTGTTCCTTCTCTTTGCGCTGATGTTTTTGTTGCTTTTTTCATCTTTTTTCTTTTTGGTTGCTTGTTTGTTGCTTTTGTTGCTTTAGCTCTTGTTGCCTCTGCTGCCTTCGGTCTTCTGCTTTTGCTTCTTTTTTGCCAGCACCACCACCGCTGCCGCCACCACCAGCACCACCAGCACCAGCACCAGCACCAGCACCACAACCACCGCAACTACCGCCGCCACCGCCGCCAAAACAAAACGTAATTTGGCAATGAATACCACACCTTTGAATTAGATGGGTGAACTGAGGTGCAAGGTTGATGGGGGGGGACAACTTTGCCCTGACCCTACTAGGATGTGCGAGTTGCCATTCGCTGCCTTGGTGACTCAAGTCTATGGCGGGAGGTGCTACTGGTTGTCACAAAGCCACACCATTCAGTCGTGGCAATGCAAGATCAAATCTGCTTTGCAGATGGACAAAGCAAGCGTAGATTCTAGTATTGCATGAATACAATCCAAAATTTGCAGGAACTTGTGAATGGAGAGTGTATACATTTTGCCCCCGCTGAAGCTCTGCGTTTCATGCATCATAAACACCTGTCTTCAGGGGTTGCAGCTCTTGAAAGCCAAACTGCGGGTTGGGCGCTCAAGTCAGCAATTGAAGTTGTAGAGTAGATGATTTCGGCACAAATGGAAGAATGGCTCCCAAGTAAGAAATGAATTGGCAGCAAAGCCCCCTTGGACGCATGGAGAATTGACATTCCAAGTCCTGTGGTTTTGCAGCTTCCAGGCTGAACCGCCTCGAATCACGTATGTTGAGGCCCCCTACAAGCCAAGTCCAAGGATGTATAGTGTGGGAGTCCCAGATTGGTATGAGTTCAAAATTATCAACCGCGAAAATAGATGAGCTCAACACTCAAAGTGACAAAATCTCTTGGTATCTGATTTTGAGCCGCAGCCAAATCGGCAAGCCACATCAACGCAACAGGAACAGGAATGCATCTGTGAGTTTGTCTAAATTGCTGGATGGCTTGATGACTCCATTGAACAGAGCATGGCTTCCGGTTTTGAACTCTGCATCATACATCATTGCTCTATTGCTCGATTGCTCATGTCGTCCCACAGTCCCACTCCAGACTCGAGACAGCTGAGGCTGCTGTAACAATCCTTGATGATAAGCAATGGGCTCTAGCACTTGAGCTTTTGCAGGCGAGCAACGTTGGTAGAGTCGAGTTTCATCTTAGATGCGTTGAGTGCATGTCAAGCTTGATGTGCATGCATTGAGTCCAAATGTCCAGCACATTCCCTTGCACGATTCGGGATGCATGTTGAGGGAGACGAAGTATCCCAATCCGTTGTGTGCTGTTCTGTGTTCGGAGTGGACGTTGGTGACCAGGCTGCAAAGCAAGCAGGAGCGCTCGACATCCAGGCGCCTGCTCTTAACTGATGTTGTTTAAAAGTTAAAAGCTTGCGACAAAGGGTGATGACTTCTTGCAACCGACCCGAGGTGCTCAACAGTGTTCCGACCTGAGAAGGATGAATCGTGACATCAATATTAAAGTTGAACTGCATGGAGGAAGTGAGTTTTCAAGACCATACGAGTTTGGTAGACACGTTCTGGAATGAAGATTTCAAGAGCCTCACTGGCAACGGCTCCAACATGGAGTAGACTTTCAAGACAAGGAAGATGAGGGTCCTGGATTCAGATAGGTAGTGGAGACTTCAAGGCTTCAGGTGGATTCCGAACTTCCAGGAGTGGCGATTACCTTTCAGAGGGTTTCCGAAATTTGAAGATTTTCAGAGCAGCTTCAAGGAGGGAATTTTGACAAAGCTACTGGTTCCCACACTCAAAATAAATGACAAAAACATGGGAAAATGATGGAAAATGATCAGAGTTGTGGTAGGTCAGGCCAGAAGAAACAAGAACTGGAGGCTTTGAAAATACAAGGTTTAGAGGTGAAGATTGTAAGGCAGGTAACTATTCTGGAAGGGCACCACCGCCTCAAAGGAAGTCAGGCAAATTACACAGCATTCTTGTTTTTGTATTTTTTCCCCAAACAGTTTACTGTTGGGGTTCTTAATGCAACTTTAGATCTGGCCGCCTCGGTGTTGGTTGGTGTGGTCGGCTTCGTGGGCTCTGAAGTGGTCTTGTCTCCCGTTGTCTCCGGTTTTCTCCCTTCATATGGGGGGTGGGTGTTGGTTGGTGTGGCCGCCTTCTTGGGCTCTGAAATGGTCGTCTCCCTTCATGTGGGGGGTGGGTCTTGGTTGGTGTGGCCGCATCTGAAACAAAACATTCAGAAATCAAAATCACAGGTTTCAATCTAAATTTGCTTACTACAAACTGTTTGGGGTCCACGCTGGTGTAATTTGTTGAACAGTTTGCCCATGGTCTAAGGCGATGGCTGTTCTCAACAAAGCTGTGCCGGACCGTTTTTCAGCGAAAAGGGATTGGATGAGTAGAGCAGCTGCTTTATATGCATAAACTTTAATTGTACTATCTACCCATGGGCAGTTCTATAGGGATTAGAATGAACCACTATAAGGATTCCTATGAAGCATCCAGTACAATGGAATGTAACAAGATGTTTTTCTTAAAATCTCCTCACAAGATTTCGCAGGTTCTCTGAACTGTTCTGAGCTTTCTGAAGTCAACCTGAGCTTCTTTGCAGGAGCTTGCCAGTGCCCTCTTCCGTGATGCTGATAAGCTAGCGGCTCAGTCAGCATAAAGGATCGGGCCAATTAATTCCCGAGTCGCGTGGAAGGCAATGCGTCCATTTAACAAGTTGTATGCAATCATCGCAGACTAGACACGTGAAGTCAATTACTTTCTCTTTGTTAAGGCTTGAAGTTCAACTGAATACCTGCTCGTTCAACACAGCCATTCAAAGTCAAAGACTGGTTGGGAACTGGTGGTAGCCTCACTTTTGAAGCCTCGGCATCTCTCGGCTTCTCTGAATTTTTTGCGCAGACAAGCTTTGCAGAGGCAGTCCAGATTCAAAGCAGAGACTTTCTCACACAATTTCTTTTCTTTAAGTCTTAACAGCCTTGGCAGTTCATAGATCTGGTCTCAAGGCGCGAAGCGGTATGGCTGCTGAAGGCCATAGCCCAAAGCTTTCCGTAGCCCCGTAGATATGCGCAACAGCATGGGTTAGCTTGTTTGGTATCCCATTGAGGCTATGTGGAGAGAAATGACCATGCCAAACACCATCAGTGCGCTTGCTGCAACGTAAGTGCTTTCAACCAGTATTACTCTTAGATGCAAGAAATGTTCTTAAACTGAGCTTGGCAAGGTTACAAAACAGCAATTTGGGCTTGCTCAGATTGCGGTAGTGTTGCTGGCTATCTTTGAGATGCAGAAAAAATGGTATTGAAAAAATGAATATACAATTTCGCCACTTAAATGCTTCCAGTGTATTCAATGATATTCGACGTTGCAGGTTGGACCATGGCCTTGGAGCTGCTGCGCGAGGTTTGGTTGGAAGGTCAGATGCTGAAAAGGGAGCAAAGTTCAAATGCAAAAAAGAGAAGGACGAAGACACGAAGAGTCAGCTTCCGGCACAATTTCATGTTTTTGACGTGCTCAACTGAATTTACTCTTTACCATTCACAGGTTTCTCATTATCTTGACAGCAGAGTCTAGTTTTTCCTGTTCAATCTTCTGTGCTTTTTTCCGGACAGCAAGGCTTGGTGACATCGATGTACACCTTCACTGGAGCAATCTTGGCTTGTGCCAGGTTCAGGGGTGCAGATGGTGGACTGGAGAGCGGAAAGAGAAACATGCAGCTTTTTGTAAAACAGACATTCCAAGTGGTTAAGTGGTTTCATATTTAAGACCTTTTTGAATATTTCAATGACTCAAGCAGATGTGGACCATGGTCTCTAAAGCAGGAAGTGACATGTTCCCAGGGCTGGCGAGTGGCAACGGTCCTTGATTCTTCTAGCTGATGCCCGGACACAGTTGCTGTCACCTGATGTGTGCGCAGTCCAAGGGCATTGGGTAGGTTTGGCTGCTGTCAGTTGCCCATTATCGTCTCACTGATCCTTCGGTTGTTGAGTACTTGGAGTAGGTGAACATGTTCTTCATAATTCTCTTCTAATTTTTGTCAAGGCCATCCCACGCAGCTGCAATCCATGCCTGTAGCGAAGTGCGATCCCAAGTGTGGTGGATCTACGCAGGATGCTTTTGCTTCTGATGTTCAGACTGCTGCAAACTCTGGATGTATTTGGAGGTGCTTTGAATGTATTTGGATGTGTTTGGATGTGTTATTGGTACTGGTTCGAGATTCCTGAGATTTGTTTCCCTTTATCAATTCGGTGCAGTCATATGAAGACAACAGCATGTCGACGTCATAGCAGAACCAACCCCTGAAGTGCAGGAAGTATTTCTTTGCCATTCCTTGTCACAGTTCTTCTTGAGCCCACGCTCTTTTGATGGAAAGTTGGAAGGAAGAAAGCTTCCAAGTGTGTTTTGTTCACTTTTGATGAATTGCAAAGGCCGCACAGTGGCAGCAGACGTTGGCTTTGTTGAAAGATATGTCGGGACACAAGACTTGGATGGATGCTCAGAGAGTCGCCGTGGAGCGTGTTTTGCTCGGTGACCTTTGGTTTTCTCGGGTGCTTCCAAGGCCTGATCGCGTGAGCTTCAACTCTGCAATTCTCTCGTGCGCACGTGGTCAGCAGTGGAGCGTGGGCCCAAGACTTCGAATTTGAGAGTCTTGCGAGTCTTGCGAGTCTTGCATCTGCTTGTGGCTTGCAACATTTTACAGCCAATTTGGCCTGCTTAGGATGGTCTCTGCGCCTTCTCTCTGGCATGCTGCTTGATCAAGTCCTTCCAGATGCCACAAATCCCAGAAAATGATGACGCAGAGATACACCGCAAATTGTCATGAGTCACGAATGTTGAATCGCAGAACATGTTTTGAAGCTCGCAAATGACCAAGCCAAGGCCATTACCTATAGAGCTCCAAACTCTGTGTGAGGGGAAAGAATCCAATCTCCAAAATTCAATGTGGAGGCAATTCAAAGAGAGCATTGAACTTGATGCGAAGTGGTACCCAGGCAATGGTGGATGCATACAAAGGGTCTTGGAAGCCGCAAGCTTAGCTTTGGCCACCTTGATGAAATGAAAGATTTCCTGTCTTCCACCCACACCAGCCGTTGTTGGATTCCTTCCCACTGAGCAAGCACAGAGAGAGCATGTCAGAGCACGTTTCCTGGTCTCCAAAATGTGCAGGTGGGAAGAAGCGCTCGCGGCAGTTGGGGAACTCGAGCGCTTCACTGGAAGCTTTGGCCTCAACGGATCTGGTCATGGCACTTGTGTCACTTCAGAAACTGATGCACCCAATCGAGTGACTTGTGGCTTGTCTGCTTCTCCGCTTGTCAGCTTCTCCGCTTGTCAATTGACATGGACAGGCATGGATGTGAAGGGTCGCACTTCCGCTATGGGCGCCATGGGTATTTGCAGGCCTCGCTATCAGATTTGATTGTGCCACTTTGTGCCAACATGCACTCAGACGGACTGAAATCTATTTTTGCAGTGCTGTGGGGCAGCTTGCATGTACACGCAGGCAATGGGCATGGGCTGTTCATCTGCTTGAGCCCCAATTCCAGATGAGAAATTCATGAGTCAGTCGTCCGACAGACTTTCACTGAGAAACTTGGATCCGCAGCCGTGGCATCGGTCACTTGCGCCATAGGCTGAGCGAAGTCTCTGGTCGGGCAGATGTAATTGCTGGGATCCTGAGAAAGTTGTCCAACCGAGTTTCAGGAGTTTGTGGACACGTGTGGATCCTAGGCCTGGAATAGTTGCATCAGTGCATGTGCCGACGCCAGCTCTTGGCAACAGGTAGCGTCAACAAGCTGCAGAGCTGTTCTGAAAACATAAGAATGGAGTGGACAAACGGGGACAGGAATTAGACAGGTTTCTGACACATACATTTAATATTTATCAGTGTTGTCCTGGGTCATTTTTTCCTCATTCAGAAATTTGCCAGGCTTGGCACTTGCATTCTGATTCTCTTCACCGCTTTGAAGCAACATTGGAAGGCCAGCTTTGGAACAAAGGAAGAGCTTGAAAGGATTTTGGGATTTTGCAGTTTGTTGCTGAGGTTTCAACGCAGCTTTGACTGCCTGCAGCACGCCCAAAGCGTGGCGGGCTGCTCTTGGACTTCTGGATGAGATGGCAATGCACGGTCTCCTTCCAGATTTGCTGAGCTGGGCCCCAAGATGACATGTCATCGATGTCATCATGTCACCAACTTCTTGTCATGATTCAGATCTTTGCGATATTTAATCATTAAAACATTGTATGATTGGCTGGTTTGGTTCACTACGTCGGGATTGTGATTCTTGACGTGGGAAGAAGTCGTTTCAAGTTCTAAGAGTCAAATATCATTTTCCGGGTCTTCGAAGCTAGTCTTATTATTCAGCGGTCTCTTAGGCATTACATCTGCCATAGGCAGTTGTACGAGTTTGGCCCTCAGACCTCTCCATCTCTGGTGTCCAGCTCTCGCACTTGACCTTCTCAAACGTCTCTTTTCGTCGCTCATTATCTGAGCTGCCAAACTCAGCTTCAACCTATTGACCATCGACCACTCCGGACCACCAAAAGATTTCTCCTGACACCCGATACTTTCGGCCGGATTCTGCTCTTGGTAAACTTAGGTGCTCAGTGGCGCCATGTGTTGGTGCTGTCCGGA
Source organism: Breviolum minutum Mf 1.05b.01 (assembly GCA_000507305.1). Taxonomy (NCBI): domain Eukaryota; class Dinophyceae; order Suessiales; family Symbiodiniaceae; genus Breviolum; species Breviolum minutum. The sequence continues at coordinate 39,572 of DF239131.1, forward strand.
AGACTTGAGCAACGGCCAGACGCGATCCTCGAAACTAGAGCCTGGAGTCTTGGGAATTCGCAAGACCAGCACGCTAGATGAGTAGATGCCTATCCACATACCAGCAACATGAAGCACTGCTCAAATGTTGCTTGCAGGTACTGTGTGAACTTGGCAAGAGCAACTGGCCTCTGGCGCTGGACTTGCTTCAAGGCCAGAGTTGGAGAAGTGTTGTGCAATTATTTTCAGAAAATGAAGTTATGTAATTATGTTTCATCATTTTTCTACTTCAGATTTGGTCAATGAATGTCAATGATGCAAGCAAAATGGCACGTTTGTCTTGACTCTTGACTCTATTTTTTCTGTCCTGCTTTACCCTGACTCATTGTGTTGCAACTTATTTCCATCCTTGCACAGCTCTGAGGTGGCGACAGTCAACTGGCAACCAAGGCCATGGGCTGTGCTCAGGCTCTGGCAGTGGCAGTTGGGAACCCAGTTGCGGGAGGACCCTCAAAGAAGGAAGCATAACTTGACACTGAAAAACTGGATGAATCAAAGATTTGTTACTATCTAGATTCAAACTGCTGAAAGAATCTTAAGGGCAAAATGTGGGCAAGGAACTGCAGACGTGAATTGCCCAGGAGGCCTCAAATGCCGCTCTTGAGGGAAGAGTGTGGCTTCAGCGAGCTCAAGGTTGGGATGCAACTTGTGGGGCAGTGCCGTAGAGTGCTGTCAGAATCCAGTTTCGCTTGGTAGAGGATGCAGTAATCTCACACTCTTTCTTTCAAACTGCTTAAACAGACATGAAGCGCATGCCACTATTCATGGAAGGATTCTCATGTCATGCTGCTGATCGCAAAGAGTAGTGCAAGCTGCACTTGCAGGCTGCTTGCAACGTGGCACGTCTCCAGATGGAGGGACATGGAGTTCCCATGAAGCGGTGCAGAACCTACAAGCAGAATGCATACAATGCAGACAATTTGCTGAAACATGCCACACAGACTCATGCTTGTGCGGAAAAGTCGAGATCCACAATTGCTAATGTGCCAAGTGCATGAGGAAAAGATACGAATATCGTTGGGTTCTGGTTCTTTGATACCAATTCTCAGCATACTTTTTCACTTTTTGCACTTTTTGGAATTCTCCTTGGCAGTACCAGCACAATATGATCGCACCAAGAATGATCGCAGATGATCGCACCAGCAACGCACCTTGATACTTTCTCAGTTTCACACTTGTTAGCCCACCCACTGTAGTGAATTTTTTGCAAAACGTCAGAGATGTCAAACAAGGTGACTGCATCAGAGTTGTTGGTGGAGTACGACCGCTTGGACTCCAGTGGGCAGCTCTCCCTAGGCAAGTCGGAAAGGACACAGACTAAAATAAGGATTCGGATATGACAAGGATTCCACGGTAGACCAGGCAGACGCGTTTTGAAGCCTGTGCTTTGGCGGCTGTCTTTGCTGGAGAAGGCACAGCGAACGAAGACACAGAGAAAGTATATATATGGAAAACACAAGATGAGCTGCTGAGCGCTAGGCTATCGCATCAGTGTACAGTGTAGAGCAGCCACGCATGATTGCATAGTAGTAGTCGTAAGGATTTCGCAGCCACTCAAAGAAGGGCTTGGTGCGGCGGGGCTTTACACTGAACGCACGGTCATGGATGGAGATGGAGATGATGTGGTCACAAGTTTGCTTCATACTCCTGCCCAGCATAACCCTTAGCTGTTAGAAGCATCTGGGTCGACATCCATCAACACTTTGACTCATACCTATGGCAGGCAACCTCAAGCGAAGCAGAGGATGAGTTTGCGTTTCCGAGGTGCTTATCGTTGTTTTGTTTGCGTCTGGCACTGCAGTCATGCAACTGTGCTGAGACAAACTTGTAGTTGATATAATTTGCCAGTGATTTTACCTTGTACTCTGTATTACTGCAATCGCATTTAGACCTGATTTGTCGTCAGGGGTTCTCGGCGCCTTACCGGAATTCGCCACGACCTGAGTTTGCAAACAGCCAAGACAGAATTGTTGAATTCATGGTTGATTGTTGAGTTGTGCCCTCGGTTGTCCACGTGAAGATCTTCATCCTTTCAACTTTAAACTCTAGTCTATTGGCGGGGCGATGTGTGGGAGTTGGGCCATGTGCAGGTTCCTGCAAGGTAGATGGGGCAGCTTTCGAAAGAGGGTCATGTTCAGATAAGGTTTGCGAAGGTTCTTGGTTCTTAGAATTTCTGGGCAGTTGTTTGGGGTGAGATCCTGGGAATCTTCTGTAAAGGTTCAGCACAAGTCTGCAGGATTGTTTTCTGAGGTTTCAAAACGGCAGCTCGTTGGAAGAGGAGGCGGGGATCCGATGAGTCGGATGAGTCATGAAGATGTCACACGGCAACGTGGGAACAGTGGCAGAAAATGAGCAGTCTGTGATAGTCTGCCTGTTATGACGCTCGCAAGCCTTGAGTGGACACCTCTTTTTGCTGTGGGAAGGTATCTGGAAGAAATGGCCTTCCCCAGTAGATCTGGCACTTCCCTTCAGCTTTCCGATATGGCCTGTTAGCCCAAATTGGAGTGTGTGGAGGGGTGAAATCTGCATTCACAATTCACTTTTTGGTGGTTTTGGTGTTTCCTGTTCCAATGGAGGTTGCAAGCCATTTCTGGATCTAAAGGCCTCGAGGGAGCTTCAGAATTACACACAAAACTGGGATGTGTTGGACCCATAATGCCACATAATTCCAAAAGGCAAGCAGCCCCAATGTTTCTATGAGTTGTTCACCTTGACTTAGGTGCCTGGAGGCTTCAGCTTGGGCTCCCTTGGAACTGGCGAAGCCTTGACAGAGGTGCTTTGAGAGGGGGTGGTGAGGGTGTTGAGAATTGGGATAGCTTTTGTTTTCACACTGGGAACCAGACGTGCTCGGATTATTTGATCTTCCGCATGATCTCACTCACATGTGCAATCATTAACTTACTTTTCATGAGTCAAGACGGATAAGACATAAACTGTGTAAACGGCCAAGGTGCCTTGGAACATCACCAATCAGCACTTCCTTTTGGCGACAGGTGGGACTCTCAAGTTCCAGCAGCTGGTACCTCTTTGGAAGGCGAGCTACTCGAGGCAGATGGAGAGGGGACGATGCGGTACCATTTGGAAGGTACCCACAGGTACTTCAGTGGTATTGCATGAATTTGCTGTGATGGTGCAGGTGCACTGCTCGGACAGGAACTACTTTGGGAGGCTGTAGTTGGAGTCATTGTTGGCAGAGTTTGACACCTCCGGAAGTTGTTTGGACTTTTTTAGTTTCTGTGGGATTGCCATGTTCTTGTGATTCTTGTGCTATGTTAAGGCGTAGTTGCACAAAGTTCTTGCCAGGCTGCGGAGTGGCCAACATACCTTTCCCTTTCATTGAACCGCTGCCAGACGAGACACATAACGGGCCAAGGAGGCCAAGAAATGCACGAAAAGGAGTCTTGGACTGCGGAATACATTGCAAGCAGAACAAGATCTATAGTATGGCATAGTTGCAAAACAAGATATTCTCCTTGTGTGCTGGACACTTGACTGGACTTGGCAGGAGTTACCTGCGACTTTCTTGGGCTTCTCTGCACACTCCGAGCGGCAAGCTCTTTTGCTAGCGCTAAAGCACTTGAGAATGGCTGGTCGCATCACTCCCTTGCAGCCCTACGAGGGCGAGGTGCACGCAACCATCTCACAAGTCAAACCACTCAAACCACTCAAACCACTCAAAGCGGTGAAAGCGGTGAAAGCGGTGACACGGGTCACACCGCCGACCCCCACAGCAACGTCGACAGTCTCGACAGCGACGGCATCGCACAAGGCTGCACCGAGGCGTCACCGCGAGGTTCAGGCGTTGATCCGGGCTGAAGCGTCAGACACCGAAGCGCGGGCGTTGCAACTCTTAAAGGCCCTGGAGCCGAAGATGACTGGCGATGCACGACAATGGCTGCAGCTGGCGCAGGAGTTGGGACTTAACATTTAGGGACACCCAGAGACCTCGCCTGTGCACCTGCACCAAGCGTTTCAAAACAGATTGAAATATTCGAAGCATTCTGAAGCTTTAAGATGAGGCATAGCTCAAGCAACATACAGCTTCCGATTTTCCCACGATTTCGCTGGGAGTTTGGCATTTCTCTTGCTCCAGGAAGCTTTAGAGCTTCCAAGTCATGGACGATATCGCGCTGCAGCAGTTGCATCTGCGATAGTTTCACTGCAGCGATCTGTTGGAGCTGCAGATATCGAAGAGGCATGGTGTTGAGTCTTGAGGGTTTTGATGAGGCGATCATTCATGATGATTTGATCGCCAGGCCAAGCAGGGCATTTCTTAAATCTAGTCTTAAGGCACTGCTGAGCTTGTTAGGAACATTGTGTATAAAAAGTATGTAGTGGGTCAAAACAGGTCACTGGACCTTCCAAGGCTGGTGATTTTGTGTTGTCTCATGGCAGAATCCACGAAGGAAGCAGCTGGTGCACGACGAGCCCTCGGGGATGCCTTGGTTTGGTGATGTCCTCAGCTTTGAAGAACTGTTCTTGCACAGCAGAAGACATTCACATTTATGACTTTTATGCATCATTTGGCAGAAGACGCTACAGAAAACCAATAAAACGCATGATTGTCACTTCGGTGTCTGACAGTGACGGTATGCGTGAGGGTATCGGTGGCCTCCAAGGCGCTGCCAAGAAGTTTCGAGGTCCAGACGGTCCAGAACGTCCAGAACCAAAAAAGGCTTCAAACGGAGCGTCATGGAGGTCTGGCCCAAAAAAGCTTGTTGAAGTTGTTGAATTTGGATGCTCCATGTATCAGTTCGAGGATAAAGTGTTGCAACTTGCAACTTGCAAATTATGATTTTTCGACATGTTCCCCATAAACAGATGCTGAGTCTGTCTCGGTCATGATGCTTGAAACAATCGAACTTGATTGTAATATGCTTCATGTACGAATTTAGGACTTGTCCGCACGAAAAACATGCTACGACTTGTGACATGCGTAAGCTCCTTGTTTTCGTGCCGGTTCTGACCTTCGCTCTCCAAGAAGCCTTGCTTCGCCATGCTGTTTGTCAGGCTGTTGGCGGAAAAATTACCCAAGCAGATTGGTTGGAGCCTTTTTCAGATTGGCACAAAATGACTTGGGGCAGCATGAGATCTTGAACTTGTAAGAGCGTAAAGCTCGAAGATGTCGAAGATGCCATAGGTCCAGATACTTCTACATGCACAAGGAGGTTGTCCAATGCTCAGACTGACAAAGTCAAAGAATTTCAGTCAAATGGTGTCGAATCCCTTGCAGTCGATGGAAAGCCAATGAAAACTCAGATCTATTTGCATCAGAAACATTCAGTAACTCTTTTTTTGTCGAGGTCGCAAAGAAAATCCCAGAGCTTGACTTCAAGGTGAGAAGTACATGGAAATGCGATAATAAACGCCTTAGGCTGTTGCCGATGGGTCGGAAGGGTCCCATTTTGAGACTCGAGGATAACTTGTCCCTTCACAGGGAGTGTGCTGTTTGCAAACACTGCAAGATCAACGAATCAATACCAGTAGTACCGCACGAGGCGGTGGCGGAAGTTTCAAAAAGAGGAAAACTATAGGAGAGATTGATTGTTGTGAGTCACGGATGTCAGAGCAAAAACACTGACCAACTGACTAACTAGCAAACTGACTAATTGACTGATTGACTCACTGACTGACTGACTGCCTAGCTAACTGACTAATTGATTAACTGCCGAACAGACTAATTGACTTACTGACTGACTGACTGACTGCCTGACTAACTGACTAATTGACTATCTGACTACTTGACTAACTGGCTAACAAACTAATGAACTAGCTAACTATAGCTAACTGACTAACTGACTAGCTGACGAACTGACTGATTGACTAACTGACAAACTAGCTAACTGACAAACTGACTACTTGATAATTGACTCACTGACTACTTGACGAACTGACTCACTGACAAAATAGCTAACTGACTAACTGACTGATTAAGTAACTGCCTGATTGACTTCCTAACTGACTATGTAGCTACTTGACTAACTGATTGACCTCCTAACTTGACTAATTGACCAACTAGCTAACTGACTAACTGACCAATTGACAAACTGAGTCATTCATTGGTTGATTAATTGACTACCTGACGAATTGACTAACTGACTAATTGACTGATTGATTAACTGACGCACACACTACTTGACTGACTGACTGACTGACTGAATGACTGACTAACTGACTGACTAGTTGACTTCCTGACAAACTAGCTAACTGACCAACTGATTAACTAACTAAGTTGACTAACTGACTAACTAACTGACTAACTAACTGACTAACTAACTGACTAACTGACCAATTGACTACTTGACTAATTCACTTATGGAGTAACTGACTAACTGACTAATTGACGAACTGACTAACTGACTATTCATTGATTCATTCACTGACTAACTGGCTATTTGCCTAACTGACTAATTGATTATAGGTGGCTGATTAATTGACTGACGAACTTGCTACCTGACTAATTTCTCGACATCTGAACTTCAGAAAGTGTGCCAAAACACAGGTATTTGGTACATTTTGACTTACACATGTGCTTCTCGCCACAGCGGCGTGCAATTTTTCGACATCGGAACTTCAAAAAATGCTCCAAAACACAGGTTTTTTTTACATTTTGACTTACAAATGTGCTTCTCGCCACAGCGGCGTGCAATTTTTGCACATCGAAACTTCAAAAACTGCTCCGAGACCCTCAGTTTTTTAACATTTTGACTTCTGAATATGCTTCTCGCCACAGCGGCGCGCAAGTTTTGCACATGGGAACTTGAAAAAGTGCTCCGACACCGTCAGTTTTTTAGCATCTTGACTTCAAGCTGCGCTTCTTGCCAGAGCGGCGTACAATTTTGCGACATTTGAACTTCAAAAAGTGGTCCGAAGCTGACGTGTTTTGTACATTTTCACTTGAAAATGTACTTCTCGCCACAACGGCGTGCAATTTTTCGACATCTGTGCTTCAAAAAGTGCTCCGACACCGTCTGTTTTTCAACATTTTCACTTGCAAATGCACTTCGCGGCGTGCAATTTTGCGACATTTGAACTTCAAAAAGTGGTCCGAAGCTGACGTGTTTTGTACATTTTCACTTGAACATGTGTTTCTCGCCACAGCGGCGTGCAATTTTTGATTTCTCCTCTGACCACTTGACTCCGCGCTACCCGCTTTAATGGCGGGTGTATCTTCTTTTTTCTAGCTTTGTGCTATTGCATCTTCTGTCTGCTGACTTGACTACTCTACTTTGCTTTTCAACTGTCCATATTGTCGGAAGTTGGACTCCTAAACTTCCTTCGAATATGGCAGATTGTGGAAGCTCACCTTTTGGAACATTTTGAGACCGGAACAGCCTGATTGCAAATTGTGATCCATGAATGCATGATCCACTTGAATGATAGGATTTATGATTCCTGGTATATCCTAGTGTAGTCCTGACTGCCTTACTGCTTTTTAAGTATTTTCGTTTTGCGACAGCTTTGATTTGTGCCAGGAACGACTCAGTGCAAAGCCCAGTGCTTGCTGAGAAGTACTTCATGTAGCATGTGCTGTGATCGATGTATCTCGCTTCCCCGCAAAACCCTGCTTGGTGCATGAAATGCAGAGGAAAAAAGAAAAAACTGGACAAGCTGGACAAGACTTAGACGAAGCTCAGAGTGACGAAGTCTTTTGAAGTCCCTCAACCTGGAGCTTTTCAAGGCAAGACCTGCAGAGACTTAACTGCCAGAATCAATAAAGCGTTTGAATCAGCTGCCCACAAGGATTCTTGGTGTTGGGGCTTTTCCAAGCAGACTTCCGCTTTGCCTTAGTGCCTTACCATGCAAAGCTGTTGCAGGATTGTGTTGTTCGGCAATGGCACAGAACTTGCCAATGGACTTTGGACGCAATTACAGAATGGCCAACTTCTGCAGTTGTGCACAAAAGATGAAAGGCCTGTGAAGGGATTGGTTCATGTGATCGGAATGGTTTTCATTTCTTTCACATATTCAGACAGTTTGCATGCTGACCGGTGTTTCACATGAGCTATGGTTGAACGAGCTTTGTTTTTCTTTTGGAGGAGGAGGTGGCAGATTTCGACTCCAACAAGAACCAGACTTATCATTGAGATGCTCAATAGCTGACAACTGGCAGCAAATGATCTCTGAAGATGTGCTTGCAGAAGACAAACTGCCCCAAAGCCGCGATATAGAACGGCAAAATGCTTCCAAGTGCATAAAGCTTCCAGTGTGCGCAAGAATGTGTGAAGTCCCTTGCCGCAATGGACATTCGCAAAGCAAACGGGGAAAGTCGAGTCATGATTGGTGATCTTTTTGCTTGGAACCCATTTCTGAACATGCTTCATATGCTTTTAGAAGTACTAACAAAACATCTAATCTGATCTGAACATTGCTTTTCTTTGTGCAGCTGCTGCATCCAAGGTTGATACAATTGAAACTGGGTGACATCCTGCGAATTGTGCCTTTGCACTTGGAAGCAGCGAACCGCGAAACTATTTTGATCTTTGTGAAAGGTGAGCCCTGCCCACGGGAGCAGTGTCAGGGCCACGGATACGTGGAAGACAAGAATTTCTCTCCTGCTGGCACATCTACATGTTTTATGATGCTTTGCAAACGTCTTCTTTAAGACAGTTGATTCAGTTGATGTTGTTTCACCTTGTGGACCACCAGTGTACTTGCGATTCTGTGTACCTTTTGATATGAAAGAGGCCTGAGCTGCTTGAAGGCACTTACATTGATGCATTTCACCCGATCGCTGGTGTACAGGTATGTCATGGCAGGTCAGTGATTGTCCATGCATGCTGATTGTTTCGAATGCCGGCAAGTGGAAAAGTAGAAGGTCACCAAAACAACGAGTTTGGTACTCATCAAAAATCAACGATACAGTTCTTCAAACTGCAGCTTTGCCGCTCTGTTCGCATGTGTGGCTCAAAGCTGGTCAAGCAGTTTGCTCGCACAGCACCTGTATCCGTGAAAAGCGCTTTTTTGATTGTCCCCTGTTTGCACCGCAAGTCCAGCTGGAGTTGGTTTAAAGTTTTACAAGGAGTGAAAGGGGAAGTTAGAGGTGGTTGATTCCTCGCTCACCATATGACAGCAAAATAAGATAAAAACAAGCAAATACTAAACCCTGCAAAAGCCTCATTTTAATCGGTCTTCTCGGTCATCTATCTCAGTCATTTTTTTCTCTATTTCCTGTTGCTAAGGTATCAATCAATCTCCGGTTCGATGACAGTGAGCCAGGCGGGGTGGGCAACAGGAGTTGGAAGTGGGCTGGGAAGGTGGTTCCATGTGGACGTGTGCGAGACCTTTGTGACCCGTTTGTGTCATTTTGTGTCCCTTCGCCCTTCGCCATCGACTTGTAGGTGCTCTCATTCACTCTGGCTCTCTGCGGACTTGTCAGAGCGGAACCAGATGCGCAGGCACTTCTTGGAGACGACCAGTGCGAAGGCTCATGAAACAAAATTGCGAATCAAACTGAAATCTTTCAACTCCGGCGACATGGTGAAGGATCTTTGGACATGCAACACGTATGTGACCGCTTGTGTGATTTACTCGGGTCGGATTATAGATTGTGACAAACACATTCCTCGTACTTACGGTACTTGTTCGGAATAAAATCATCGCAGGTGATGGCCAATGCGCCCTCAGCGCTTTGCAAAGACGAGGTGTCAGAAGGGAGGCGAGGTAACGTCGTTTGATAGTGGGGCAATATTTGTGAACGCAGTTTCGAGTGACTTGAATGCAGGGATGTGGCAGAACTGTCACAGCAGAATATTGCTCTCAAACACTTGAAGTTGGTTGTGGCGCGATGAAATTTATGATCAGGAGGAGTTCAAAGTAGAGGCAGAATTGTCCTCAGTTGACTCCATGGAGGCACGTTTTGTTGGCAGTTTGATCATTCTTCCTATGTCTTGCACAGGGCGCCGAAGTAAACCATTTCATCATTTCTTCCTTTTCTTCTTCAATTCTAGATTTTAGATGGCAGTGGGCAAGACGCTCGATAGTCTTGTCAACAAACGAGGCTATGACCAGGAAGGAATTGGCACTATAAAGCATCATTTTGAAGTGTTTTTTTAATACAAGGTGAGTGTGAACAAGCTGTGAGGCCGAGAGACTTCCTGTAGAGTTAGAGCAGGTTGACGAGGAGCAACAGCGTGCTTAGCGGTGAATGTGTATAGAATGACCCGGCTGTCCAGCAAACATTTCATCAGTTTTTCCATTCTTGCTTGCAGGAGGTGCAAGTGAACTACACCTACCTGCAAACTATGGGTTCGGTACAGAGTTCTTTGTCGTCTGCATGGTTGTAGTTGCGAGATTTCTAGGGACTTCACTCTTTGTCATGTAGCTAGGCTGCTTTGCAAAGCCGGCAGAGTATCGCTGTCGACTCAGAAGATGTTTGCAGATTGTAGAGCCATGTGACCAAAGCTAAAGCTCAAAGCTACAGCTAAAGCCCACGGGAAAGGTCTTTCCTGGCGTGCTGCCGGCCGTGATTTTTTTGATCAGTTCACCTTTGTGGAAGAGGAGAGACAGAAGTCAGAAGACTGTGAAGTGTGGGCGTCACTACTTTTTCCAAGAGTCAACAGGTTCTGAGAAAGACTCCAAGTCATTTTTCAGTGCCCATGTTGCTGTTTGGCTCCCCCTTAGCCCTAGCCATACATCCACTCTGTCAGCTTTCAAACCTCAATACGATCACTACGATCACCATGATCCACCACAATGCAGAGTCAATGCAGGATGATACCCATGGAGCTCAGAAGTATTTGTCCAAGCGGCAAGCTTTTAATGACAAAGTTTCAGCCTCGATATTCTGTGTTCCCTGAGCTTCCCGTTCTGACAGAGCTGGCCGCCCTGCCTGCATTTCCAAGGTCATTTCAATCAGCAGTAGTGGGTCTGCCATTTTGCGGGTTGGAGAGCTTGTGGCAACAGGGGACCCTGGGGCACCCTACAAGAGGAACAGTGTCCGCTCCTCAGCGGGTCGGATTCAACGCGGGTTACCTGCACCGGGCTGAAGCCTGGTGAAGAAAATCAAGAGGCAATCTAAGGCCTGGGATACGCGTATCAAAACTGTGGTATGCGGTATGCATATTAGGGTAGCATTTGCGCAGCTGAGGCACGTCTTTAGGTGATATGTAGTACGCAGGTCTCTAGACTGAATTGTAATTGGGATGCGATGGCTTGACTGCGAGTGCCTGCTAAGGTCATGATCCATTCTAACTATGCCTGGACTCCATCGACAGGTAAAGCGCTGATGTTTGGCAAGATCTTCTGACATTTGATCAATTAGGGGTAGACATTTCCCTTCTCGATTAGACATTCTTGCATCCACGGCGGCCTGAGGTATGCTGGTGGTCATGAAGTACAACCATGTCCCATATGGTGCTTCAATTTGGCCAGCATTCTGGTTGATGAACAGCGACAATATTTGGACCCTCGGATCCAAGAAGTTGTGTTTCTCATTGAAGTCCTATGAAGCAGCCTAAACCTCTCAATGTCCCAAAAAGCGGCCACTACTTCAGTTGGACCTTGCAGGAGCTTTGATGGTGTTAGTTGTGTTTGCCAACAAGCGGCACTAGCGCGCTAGGAATCCAAATCTGCATGTTTGACATGTCTTTCAGGCCCAAGGGAGGAGAGTTTGACATAATGGAGTATGCGAACGACGAGGAGAGAAGATGGGACTGATTGCGATTGCTGTGTGCGTCAGAGATTTGCTTTGCTCCAAGTCTACATGCTTCAGACCTTGTGTGAGGCCAGTAAAATCACGTTCCATGCGGATCGAAACTGCGTGTTAGACAACCGCACCTTGCCCCTTTGATAGACTGAGAACAGTTCCAGACTCCTTGAATCCGCCATGTTAACAAAGTCTCACCCTAAAACGGGCAAGCCTGGTCCTCTGGAATGCTCAAGACGAACAATTCTTATCAATTCTTACTGATTTGGAGTGATGAGTGGAGTTGAGTTGCATGAGTAATTCTTGTCTTGCATCAGACATTCTCTTAAAGTCTTCAAGCTGCTGCACAACTTCCTAACTCAATTCGCTCTGATCTCTTGCTTCTGATATTGCAGGGTCTCCCGGTTGACGCCTGTTCAAGCTAAGGCAAGCTGGGTTACTGCATGCGGGGCAAGCACATGGGTGGCCCCGGACCGTCCAACTGCAACACGTGCTCCAGCAGCAACATGAGGTTGTTCCACTTGCCTACTCTACTTTTGATGCATGTTGCAGACCTTACAAAGCCCCGCATTTCGTCATGATAGCCATGGATTTGATCCACTACAGGCGTTGGAAATTGAATGCAACTTTGTCGTACCAGTCACACAATAGGTTGCTGTATAACTTAGTCGTAGATCATAGTGTGATGAGTGATGGATGGTGTCCTGCTGAGAAAGCCCGAGGAACTATTGGAAGAATCTCTTTGGCTGCCGACCAAGACAAGTCCAAAAGACAGGTCATTGGTATGCCACAAATCCAGGCTGAATCGACCGACCTGCTGGCTGATAAGTGTACATCATCATGAGGTATATTAATGTATATTATAGGTCGTGAGCGCTTCAGACGATGAAAGGCATCTTGCTTGTGACCCATGACTGAATGAGCAACAGGTGTAATAGCTGCTGCTTGGGATGATGATGGCATTACAGCAACTTGGCATTTTCTGAGAGATGAGCGAAGCGTTTTCAGTATGTTGTGGGACATGTTTTCTCGTGTCTTGCATGTGCATGAGATGTCAGATCAGATGCACCCAGCACTCTCCACATCCCAGCCAGAGCAGGTTTATCATATTCCTGAGCATCGTATTCCAGCAGATTTGAAGGCAGGGAGTGGGTGGGGCTGCACTTAGTTGGTTTCTTCAGCTGAATCACATTTTGTTGATTTTTGACAAGCCTTTCATCAACAATCATGACAGAGATGTCAGATAAGCAGCAGCTGTCAGTAGTGTTGTTTGGCCTCTAGTCAAGTACATCAAATGTGATTGATGTTTAGACGCCTTTAGAAGTGCCCCACGATATGATAAATCGATTTGCAGTTTCGCTATTGTTTGAAGTTCTCTGAGAGAATCCAGGATGATAAGCCTCGACCAGAAGGCTGGGGCGAGTTTGCAGTTGCTGCCTCAGTGAAGGTTTCACCCGCTACGCCCTTACGCCCAGTACAGATGTCAACCAACAGTGAGGGCCATTCCTTTTTGGATGTGGTAGCTGTATGTAGCTGTATGTAGCTGTGGGCTACTGAAAAGATCGACACTGGTTGCAACACTCAAAAGCTGAGGTAGCGTACTTGCCAATGGAGCACCACAGCTGCAAGGATATCGCCCAACCTCAGGAGATGCAAGTGAAGGGCAAAGCTATTGAAATCAAGACATTTCTCCGTAGGGCCGGTAGGGTGCAATGAAAAGAAGGCTACTTGTACTTGGAAAAGGAAGGAACATTCCGAATTCTTCATGGTAGGACGTCTTCGTGATAAATGATAGGAGATTGTGCTGAACATTGCACTTTGTGGTGATTGGGCGGGCAATGGCTGGTTCCGGTCTGGCGAAGCTCGCGGAACTGGCTTCACGCATGGCTTGGATCTTAAAGAGCTTGCCCATGCGCAAGTCTGAGAAAGGCATTGAAAAGCATGGCCATTTCACCCTAAGGCTGTGGGCCCCTGATCTTCGAGCCAACAAAGGATTGCTGCACCCGGTTTGCGACTAGTAGAGAAGCTTGGTTCATGGAGAAGCAGGAAAGGACCACCTTTGCGACAGATACTGAAGACTTTGACTTGGTTGGACTCATCTCGCTGCAGAGACGTGCGTTGATTCGTTGATCTATTTTCCAGCAAAGACACAGCACAACAAACAGCCGGGCCGGTGAGTCTGAGGATCATCGTATCGAGGACATGTTCAGGAGCTTATGTCAGAGTTCTCCTTTGAAACAGAATGGGGACTACAACGGCCAACGTTTCCTGAGAGCTTTTACAGTCACTATGGATGTCTATGCGCATCTTCCAGGTTTGTACTTTGTGTTCAATTGCTGCTGAAACGGCTCGCTCAATGCAGGAAACAAGCCTATTTCGACATCGATTACTTGAAGGCATGCGCGAGAGCTGTAAGAGCTTTGGTTTAGACTCTTTAGACATCTTTAGACTGTGTTGAGAATGGTTGTTTTCCGTTATTTCACTGGCACAGTGACTGGCACAGTGTTATCTTTTGGCGACGCAAATCAGTTGCTGTCTTGCAGGTCTTTTCTCCGGTGCATGCTCCTACTCCTCAGACCTCTGGCGTGAAGAGGCGGGAGAGCATAAGACGTGGTCCATCGGTCCATCGGTCCATGGGTCCTTCATCCTTCATTTCTATCGCTCCACGGAATCACCGGCAAGTTGAAATAAACTTTGAACCCTTCCTGTAAGGCATGTCTTCCACATTCTTTTTCTTTGGCAGTCAAAAGATAGCGATGTAGGTTCGAAGTGAGAAATCAATTCTTTAACTGACCATGTGCTTTGCTAGATCTTGCTGTACAGCAATCTGAAACAGGAGAAACAACTTGCATATGTGACATGTGACGTGCATATTCGCCTCATATTCGGCAAATTTCCAGAATCTTGGCAGCCCGCCATCCTTACCATCCTTTGACGTTCATACATCCAGCCGAGCTCTGGAGGCGCCGAGGTCAGCTGCTCCACTGAAGTGACGAAAGCTTGTCAAGAGATTAGACATTTTGTCCAGTTGAGGTCATTGTATCCAGCTGCAAGGTGCTTTAACAAAAGCAGGATATGTCATATTTAGTGTCATATTTGCACTTGATTCACTTCAGATCTTCAGATCTAGTTTGAGGATGGACATGGATTTACCTTAGATGCAAAATTCGACCTTGGTCCAAAGCGATGCCATGGAACAAAGGGGTTAAGACACTGTCAGTTGCTAGAAAAGACTGGCGGAACGGCAGAGCTTTCTGAATGGACGGCCCCTCCGTCCTCCATTTTCCTTTCCTGCGGCATTCCGAGTTTTGTTGGGCTAACGGGGAGGAATGATGGACAGAAGTTGGAACTGTGGAGAAAGTCTAAATAGAGAGAGCAGAAGGCATTCCGCATTCCCTTAAAGATGAAGTGCACACTTGGCAAGAAGGATACATTTACATCTTCTCAAAAGACCATAGCTTATTGTAAGAAATGTCTTGATCTTATAGTTTGCAGCTTTGCGTCTTTACTGATCATGTCTCTCTGTTGTTCAGACCTTTTTTTTGTGTTTGTGGGAACGAATTGCCGTCGTACAACTTTGTCCAAAGCAGTCCAAGCGGGTGTTGGCGCACGGAACAGTCAAGATCTGATATGTTGTGCATAGAGTGAATTCAGCGACAGTGAATAGGGGACACCGTCTTAGATCTTAAATTTTAATTGTCATTCTGCATCGGCAAGAGCACGCAACAAATCGCAGAGATCACTCTTGACCAAAGCATACCACATGAATCTGCACCAACACATGCATATTTACAATCAGAATTGTCTTGTAGGTTTTACATTTCATTGCGTGCAAGTCAGCATTGAGCGACATGGCTTCAAGGAAGCTGTTCACAGAGGAGTCGAGGGAGCTTACAGATATTGTCGTCTCCGAGAACGATAAGACAACACAGCACCGCAAAGTTGGCTATTGGGCCTTGGTGGCAGTGGTGGGTGTACTAGCAGTCTCATGCCTTGGAGTTGCATTGAAATTCTCTGTGCCCATGACCTCCATCAAGAGAGCAATTCCAATTTCCCTCTCCAATTCCTTGGAGCGGGACTTAGCGCCAAAATGCAAAGATTTCCCAGATCTACAAATTCTTGGGGTGACTCACAACAATTTGGGCAAGCAAGGACCTGACACAGGGGAAGAGGGCCTCATCTACCACGTCAGATCTTCTCGTGGCAATGATTTTGAGATGGTGGTGAATGCTCTAGGGACTTTTTACTGTCCCTTACCTAAATTCAATGGCATGCATGGTTTATATGCAACTGTGAACGTTGCGTCCCTGAACTCCGCCAAACTCCGTTTTTCTTTTCGAGATTGGAAGACAAAACGGCAAGTGACTATGGATGATTTTACTTTGACCTTCTTCGACCTTGACCATGGATATGGAAATGGAGGTGTGGAAGAGCTGAAATTTGAGGGTGACTGGGTCCAGGCCGTGGTTGCAGAAGACACGAGTATTTTGGTACATGAACTGGAAGGTGACACCGGCGCAATCCACTTCAAGTCTACAGAAGAGTCCCTGAAACCAGATGAGCCGAAGAACCCCAAGGTCTTAACCCCACGGCAATTCAACAAGGCTGTCTCCCTCAAGTTCAGAAAATCACATTCATTCATAGTAACACTCATGGTCACAACAAAAAGTCCATCTCCTCGATTCTTCAGTTTCGTGGGAGAAGCCTCAATACTTTGTGCCCGAGATTTTCAGGGTGTCAAGCTTCCTGTCGGTGAAGTGTATTTCAACCCAAAGNAAGATGTATCACCTCAGCCAGCATGGCAGATTCCTGAAGGGAGTCTTGCATGTAGAAGGCTGAATGGCTGTGGCGGGACCCCAATCGCAGACATCTTGTGTCTATGAATCAAGATCATGGGTAAAATCTGAAAGTCTGTGACACAGCGATTGGTTGACGCAACTGTCTCACCCTTGGCAAAGCACCAGGGTTTGAAATTGGCAGGCGGCTGGGTGCTACCACCATGGCTTTTTGTTTCAAAGTCAGTACAGTAATTGTTGAGTGTCAAGTGTTCTATTCTTGGTGGCAAAAAATGAGCAATTCTTGAGTATTAAGCAGTAGAATATCCAGCATGACGGGAACCTTGGTGAAGCATGGCAGGAAGTCTACGCCGCCATTAGCTAGGGTGTTGATCAGGCCAGAAATTGCAAACTTCAGAGAAGCTAGTCGATGAGCCATCCTTATCAGGAGAACGTCAGAGAATCTTGCAAAAATAGAGCGGTTTGATGGCACACCAGCTAATCGTTGAGGCGACTGAATAAAGCGAGGAACTATCCTTATCAGGAGAACGTCAGAGAATCTTACAACAGAGCGGTTTGATGGCACACCAGCCAATCATTGAAGCGACTGATTAAAAGAAGGGTGAGCGATGCTTACGTGCAACAGCCAAGATGAAACCAAGCCAAACCAATGTGTTCCGTTCCCTCAATCTAGCAGGACAACTTTTTGATGAAGTGAGATTTTTTTTCACCTGTACGCTTCTGACTTCTGCCACTTTTGTATTCACTTTGTCAAAAGTGACCTGGATTGATCCGCAGCCTTTGTGCTTAATTTTTTAACTTCGGACAGCTCATCTCACGTGACTCCAGTGCTCCATGAAGTGGAGCGCTGCTCAGCTTTGGTTTCTCTTCTCGGTCCCTTTGTTTGGAGATTGGGAGATTGTGGAAGGTCGCATTGATGCTGCTTGATGCTTGTTGCCTAACTTTGCCAGATCCACTATCAAAGGCATCACAAGAAGTCGATAATAAACAACAAATAGGATGGGCTACCCTTCGCCACACCAAACTTAGGTTTGCTGCTCACGCATCAGCAATGCTTTCGAAAACGGGACCTGCCTCCCAAACGGAGTGGTTCCGGAAATGCGAGAAAACTTTACCAATGGTGATGGCGAGTCGCAACTTGACGTTGAGATGAGTCCCTGATGCTGAGAGCGCGTGAATCTGATGGAGAAGTTTTTTCCCAAAGAATTGCATATAGATGCTTGCTGTACATCACCCTGATGAATAGCGAAGTGAAATTGAAGATGACATTGCTGCGGGAGGAGGGCCTGGGCTTCCATTGCGGAGTCATGTTGATACAAATCCATTCAAATTTCGTACCATTTTCTGTTGGTAGCTGCTTCTGAGTCTCCTGGTGCCAATGCAACTGAATTCTGGTCAACTGTGTAGTTTCTGGGTATCCCTTCGTAGCTGCCGTTTAAGATGCATTGTAGTGCCCTTCCCGGCTCAGTTAAGTGATGAGGCATACTGCAGCATACCCCAATTGTATTGATCTAGAATCTTTTGCTCTGGCATTTCTTGCACTCACCAGCAGCTGCGTTCCCGAGGTATCCCATGGGCATTGTTGTGGCAACATGGGTGTCCGCTCAGTTGACAAGCGCAGCTATGGAAATTTTGATTTCAGAAGTGCTGGGCTACAATATCCGACGCTTGTTGAATATAGAGTGTAGTACACAGAGCTTAGGAGGGAATGTTAAATTACATACCAATAATCAAAGGAAATTTTGAAGTTTACTTGAAACTTCCAATGTACGACATCGCACATAAAGTAGTTAGATAATGAAGAAGAGAAGAGTAAAGAATAGAAGAGTCAAGCATAGAAGAGTAGAGAATAGGAGGGAAAAAAATAGAAGGGGAGAGAGAATAGAAGAGAACAGAATGGCAGAGTCAAGAATAGAAGGGAAGAGAAAAGAATAGAAGAGAAAAGAATCGAAGAGTAGAAAATAGAAGAGAAAAGAATAAAGAATAGAAGAGTGAAGAATAGAAGAAGGAAAGGAGAATAGAAGAGAAAAGAATAGAAGAGTCGACAAAGAAGAGAAAAGAATTGAATCCTTTCGTGGCGCCTGCAGTATTTGATGAAGTTGGAGTGTCGCCCTCAGTGGCAGGCGCTGCAGGTCCAGTATTTGATGAAGTTTTGGTGGACGGGGCAGTATTTGGTGAAACTTTGGGAGAGAGCCTGACTGCGAAATGTTGTTGTTTCCACACAAAATGCATCTTCAAAGGGCAGAAAGGAACCTCAGCGCACTGCCGGGTTCGTTCCCGCGCCCTGTAACGGAGGTTTCATAAGGTTTCTGGGATGCGCCAGTGGGTTGAGGTAAGATCTGCCCCATTGTGAGATCATTAAAATCGGTGTGCCAGCGGGATGATGTGAGATTTGTGCTGTTTTTTTTCTGTCCAGGGTTTCAGTGTTGATGGTACATCTTACTAAGGCCAATGGACGTATGCTGGAAGAACCCTACATGAAACCTACATGAAACCTATGTGACAACTTGCAAGGTGCCTAATGACAAAGCGTATATTATCCGTATATTGCTTTTATGCAGGGTTTCATGGCAGGTTTCTTCCAGTGTATATCACAGTAGGCTTCGGTGGCAAGCGAAAGACAATTATTTTTTCATTGTCTCTAGACTCAAACATGTAGAAAAACAAATCTGAAATTTGCTGGCAAAAAAAAATCGCCCAAAGCAGCAACAACCCAAACCAATAGTTAAACCAGCACCCGATGTGACATTGAGAGCAAAGAACGAAGAACTTCACCTTGCCCCAAGCCTTTTTGGCCTTGCCTTGCCTCCCTACCTAGGTATTGATCCCACCGCGGCAGCTTCAAGCATAGATGCTATTTATGGCGCATTGGGCTGCGCTACATGGACAAATATCACGAACAGAGGCTGCGACAACCGCAAGATTCGGATCCATTTCATGTCTGAGAGCTGGATGTTTGGGCGTCGAGACCTCCTGGATGATCTGAGAAACCAGTACAAGGCGAGGCGAACCTCATTGCCACATTGAAGTTTTTTGAAATTGCAAAGCCAAGGCAAGGTACTGTAGTAGAAAGTGCCGTAGGCAGACAGATTCCCTTCTCTAGACCCTGGTAGTACATTTGTCAAGTGAGGCCGACGTTCCATTGGGTGGCGGTGACATGGGATATGTTGGAGATGCCGGGCTGTATGTTCAGCAATCAGTGATCGATGCTGCACAGAGCGCTGAAGGCCTTGCCTTGGAGTACTACAAGAGCTACAATGCAAGTACCCTGTTTGAAAGGGTCTGTCTCAATGGGGAACCATCAAGTTAGTAGTAGTCTTACTTTCTGCATTCGACAAACTCCAAGGAAAAAGCGGCAATGCTCTTACTATGATGGAGAGCAAGTCAAAAGTCTTTCTTTTTTGTTGAGATTGACATGTCTTGCAATAGTATCTAAACAGTTTTTTTGTTTGGCAACACGCGTCCCGAGGCATCGTTCTTTGAGACATGTTTTACTTCGTTGTGACTATACTTCACTTGCCTTTTCCCAATTATGCATCATGCTAGAATGCTAGAAACACTGGATTTCTGACAAATGCACAAGGTTGGCACAGTCCCTGGCTGTACTTTGACGCTTTGTCTGGCATCAACATCACAGGGAGTTTTATGAAATGCTCAGAAAGCTTGCTGAATGATGCTTGTCAAAGCCGACAGTGGGTTGGGTAGTTGAGAGGTCAAAGACGCAAGAAGAGCCACGGGCCTTTGGCATTTTTCTAGAGCTCATGCCATGGCTGTATCATGTCCTTTCCGGCACCCCCAACTAGCAAACACTGTAACCATGTCGGGAGCCAATCAGCTACGTCACAACAATTGTTCAAGACGTCGTGAGTGAGTGATAGCTGAGGCTTCAGATTCCTGTGGTGTTTATCTGTTTGAGACACTAGGGAATCCTTTCTTGTCACTCAGGACAATTCCACAGTGTTCTCCTATTGGAAGATCTCAGGTGACGACGACGGAGTTGTGCGGGTCCCAGATATAACCAGCAACAGTCACAAGATGTCACGGAACAGTTGACCAACACAGAACTCTTGGAGCGCGTTTGATCAGGACCTGCCAAGGCCACATGTAAGTTTGTGCATGACAGTGCAGTGGAGGTGTAGGGAAGATCACATCCTCATGGTTGCACAGATGTATTCCTGCCAAGATCGTCACCAACAAGAAGTACGCAGCAAAATGCCTTGACGACTACCTCTGGAAATCGCCAACATGCAGGAGACCACGGGCTTATGCTGCATAGCCTCCAATATTAAGCACTTTACGGATCTTCGATACAGGCAGTTCAAATCAAAGTTGATTGAAATTGCTTCTTATGCTTAGTCCACCCACAACGAGCAACAAGAATACAGTTTCTTTTCATCCTGTAGGTTGTTGACTTGAACTCTTGCAAAAGCATTCTACCTGTCTAGACGAATGTTTTCAGGACTCGGCTTGATGCATTTGGATTCTTGATGACGGTTTGAAGGGTACATGTGCTCGTTTGCTCGGATGCAGGAGCGACAGTGCGAAGTGCATCCTTTGGGTGACAGGCGGAGATGGTTGGGACCTTGTTGCTGTCATGCAACGCAGTGCTGTTTTCAACATGCCAATTGCACCTTGCCTGAGCCGGTTTGCCAAAGAACTCTACCAACTGCATGAGTGAAAAAAGTTGCAAGATGATTCTACAGTATGTGGCAACAATGTTTGACCTGCATACATCATTGCAAAAATTGACGATGCACATTGAACGTACTAGTATGTGATGGTGCATTTAATTGATGTTGAGGTCTCTGATTTATGGGTTCTGGTTTAACCTTACTGCCGGGAGCCATCATACGGGATACGCTGCGCTGCGGATGCTGCTGTGCAGTGGATGAGCTGCCGATACGGTGCCCATGATGGTGTCCCTGTTGTGGGGTATGCTGCCGATATGCTGCCGATGGTGTGGTCTGCGTGGGGGGGAGAGGGTACCTGAGGTTGAGGATGGGGGGTTGTGTGCGGGAGGCGGAGGAGATCTGCGGTCTTCCTATGTTTAGTGGCTTCACCCTTCCTGGAACTGAGGCTCTGTTCGCTTTGGGGGTTTTGTTGGGTGGTGGGCGCAGATGCGAGCGCTAGGGAGCAGACTTGCAGTCTGGACTAAGCGGGCAAGGCACCAGACAGCAAGAGCGAGCGATGCCTGATAGAGGAGATCTGCGTGGCGGAGCGTGATGGCCGGAGAGTTGACTTGCTTTCTTTGGTTAAATAGGATTGATCTTTACCTTGAAATCTTGATTTCTTGTGAGTGCAATTTGATTTGACGCTTTTTGAAGAAAAAAAGGGGACTCCACCTCTACCTTCAGAAATAGCGCCGTGGAGTTCCTGTGTCTTTCTCTCTCTGTTTGTTTTCGGGGTTCTTGGCGCCCCGATTGTTTTGAAACTCAAGTGTAGTCGTGTCATGTGTCACGTGGCTAGATTCCGGGCAAGACCAGATTATGAATGGAGCATGTGCACGGTCATCCACATGATTCGGTTGATCATGGCACCTGCCCCGTTTCAGTTTTCAACTACGGTGTGTGTTGTGATGTCAGTGAGAGTTCAAAAGATGGGTCGTGATTTACGTGTTGCGATTGGAACATCGTTACATTACACCCGTATGAAAGTTACACCACTTTTCATCAAACTGAACACTTATCCTTTTTATTCACATTATTTTTATTTACCAATGTTTTTTGTTTGATTGAATATTTAGAAAAAAGCAAAATATTTCCGATACATGTAGAACCAATTTTTGTTGATTAAATCTAGCGCCGGCTCAAACCACCTCCCAGCTGGTGGCGCTGGGTCGGCTAAGGGTTTGAGAGTCTACAGTCTGAGTGGGGCCTGCTTCGTGGTTGGGCATGAGTGGCCATGAGGAGCATGTTAGAAATGAAATGAAGAAGCTTTCAAGGAAGCTTCGGGCTGCGGCCGATGCGGCAGCGTCGTATGAACCATCCTCTTTCCAGAAGCATGCTCAGTTCCTGCGGGATCTAAGTGGTCTGTGTAGAAAAGGCTTGCTGCGGCTAGCTTGGATTTCCAGTGAAAAAAGGGTAGAACAACAGACCCTTAACAACTTGAAGGCACATCCCGATGTGGAGAGATTTTTGCAGCTGGCTCGTGAGTCAACGCCTGACCAGTTAGAAGATTTGTCTCGACGGATTTTACAGGAGATTGATGGGATGGCCGCAACCTTTGAGGCCGGAGTCTTATGCGGATGAGGGGCCCGTTTTGGTCGAAAGGGTTTGAAAGGACGAAGTCCAAGGCGCGAGGAAGTTGTGGTTGAGGAAGAGGCTGTGGCCCAAAGTACCAGACCTAGCACAAAGCAGAGGCCTCATACTCCTTCACGGTCCAACCATGTGTAGTCAAAAAGCCGTTGCCTATGCCTTCCAATTGGGAGAGACCCTGGACACCGATTGCATCAGAATTGTCAAAAATGGATGGGGATAAGCTGTGGCTTAAACGCCGTGTGATGGGCGTGGTCGCCTTCTGCCATGAAGCAACACCTTACGCGCAAGATTGGTCAGGGCCAGCATCCGAGTGCGGGTGTGTGTGCCCACAGCTCGATTTTGACAATTGTCAAAAGGGCAAGATCTCCAGCTAAGGATTGGCCTGAAGATGTTCCGAGACCACCCATGATGGACCGGAAGAGAAGAAGAGGCTTATTGAGGATGGTTGGACGGCCTGTTCCAACTGCGTTTGTTGAACTTACGTCGTTGGCAGCTCATCAGAAAGCAGACAAAGGTCAACTAGATCCTGAACTTTGGTGTGAACACATCGGGCCAATTAGCGACCAGTTGAACAAAGACTTGCTCAAAGGCCTTTCCAAGACGGCTTGTGTGCACTTGGATCAAGTGAAGAACCATGATCCATTAGAAATGCAATTGAGCGTTGATTGGAGCCCGGATGACATCATTGCGTATGTTACTTCGAGGCTTGGTATTAATTTCACACCACTGGGAACTCAATGGGTGATCACGTACCGAGGTGTTCATGTTAACCAAGAACAACAATGGTTGCATTTTGGGGTTGTCTTTTCGCCCGGTACATCTCCTCGATCAGACGTGCAGGAGTTGACCAAAATCAAAGGGGTTATTCAGTCGAAACTGAAAGTTGTTGAGGCCCTTGCACAGATTGTTGACTCCACAGTTGTTCCGGCCGTTGCCTGCCAAAGCCATGGCGTTACTGGAGAAGTTCCTGCTGAAGTTCCTGTGGTATTGCCTGTGCTAAAGGCTGAACGTGTTGGCCTCTATTTTTCGAACCATTGAAAAGGGTACGCCATGACCCCCTGCTCTGAGTCAATGGTTCTTGGTGCTTTTGAGAAAAGGTGACAGTCCTGTACCATCTGTCATGGGACCAGACAAGGCCAATTTCAATTTCGGCGGGGTTGTATAGACTTTGGGCGCGTTTGAGAGCAAAGGAGATGTTGAAGGTCTTGGCCTCTCGTCAAACTGGACTTATTAAGCCAAACCTGCCTACAACGGCAATTTGGGGTACGTGGAGCGATTATCTTGATTGGTTGGTTGGCCACCGGGCCAAACCGGCTGGTGTCGTTGACAACACAGGCAGTAATTGGGTAAATTGATGCAAATATCTTGGTGTGCCGGATTGGTTGTGGACATGTTAGGAAAATGCACTCTCGGTTATAACTCGCCGCGTGCAAATCTCGGGCTACACTATCAGGCAAGTAAATCACTGCAGCGCTGGGATTCCCGAGGGGGATCCACTCTCGGTGGGCGGTATGTGTGCACACTCGTTTACGTTTGGAGCGTGCGAGAGTTGTGTGGGGGTGAGCCGGGGTGTGTGCCCGGTCACCTACGCCGATAATTGGGAAGTATGGTGTTCTCGGGTGCGTCCTCTCCTCGATCTCCTTGATCCTTTGGCAGCTTTTCTTCGGACGTGCAGCATGTGATGCCAAATCGCATTTTGCGGGGCAACGCTGTTGTCCACTTTGTAGGACTGATGATGACGGGCGTGAGCATCGTTTTCTGCAGTGTCCTGGAACTCAGGACCTGAGAGTCAAATTCAGGTTGTGCCGTTGGCGTCAGTTACACATGGCCTCTTCCCGGAACTGGAACACCTGCGTACATTTCAAGGGGTCAATCTACCAATTCCATGGGGATCTTTGGGAGAAGTTCTGGGAAAACGCTGCGGCGCCGAATTGTGTTGTCCGGGAAAATGGAAACCCGACCATCGGGAAGTTGAGTAGTTCACCACGAGTTCGCTGACTGTCGCTCAAAGCAAGTGTGTGCGCATTTTGTTCAGCAGTGCCCGGCCTATGTTAAGTTGGTGGATCAGTTTCATCAGCGTGAGGCGGTGGCACGGCGTATTTTGAAATTTCACGCCCAAGTTGCGTTTCGTTTTGTGCAACCTTGGGAGGGGGTTGATAGGGTTTTTGAAGACCTTGTTAGTCTTTGTGAATTGGATGAAGGGGCGTGTCATCTCCGATTGCCGGTTGCTCAGTGTGATGACACCTTCTGCCCTCGATACTTTAAGCTGGTTGCTTCTTGGGCCCCGTCTTCTGGAAGTTGTGCGTTGACAGACACGAGTCTCCTCGAGCTCTATCTGTTCTGAACGCGGTCAATTGGCTTGTTGCCGCCAATCTGGTTCAATGCCCAGCGGCAGCTGTCAGACGAGGGTCGGGCAGCTGGCGTTGCTGACCTAGATGGCCTTCCACTTTTTTGCGCTAGTCTTTTAGGTGGTGGCAGGAAGCGGTTGGCTTTCCTTTTACGTTTGTTGCACACTCGAGCAGCCTCGAGGCTCTTGGTGTGCATTTGAAAAGCGCTGGTGTTGAGGGTCGGTTCTCGCACCCCTTGACTTCTGTTCGCGACATTGGACGTGCCTGCGGTAGTGCTTGCTTGGGGGAATTGCTTTTTCTTTTTAACTGTTGTTTTAGTATGGTTGTTGGGATTCAATTGTGAAGAAATAATTGCGGTCACAATTTGTCTAACCATAATCATCTCCTGAATTCTCTTTCGACAAAATCAATTGTTGGCTGAGGCATGTGGAGTTGCAAGTGGCTATGGCAACTACTTGGCCGTTAACAAGCAACACAAAACTTTACTTTACTGGTGGACCCCGGACAATTCCTTTTTGGACGTGAACCCCACCTTGATGCAAATGGCGCCTCACAGCGCTTTCCAATGGACACAAGGAGACCAAACTACAACCGTGGGCACGGAGCTTGCCAAGATGGTCAGTTCAGATTTGCGGTTTCTGAGCCCTGAGGTAGCCAAGTTCGTCGAATCGGTCCAGTCTCTTGAATCATAAGGGGTCGGGCAGGCCAAAAAAGTCACGTAGGGAAATATTAAACATGTCCTGCTTTCTTCAAAACAGAAACCGCAAATTTTCTTGAGGCACAAAGCATTTTTTTCAAACGTTTCCACAGCCGTTGCTCAATACATTTTGCCCACAATGCGCGACTCGCGACTTGGCGTGCAGCTTGAGAGCTTCTCAGGTTCGAATTGAGTGAAGTCAACGACTTGATGCGAGCCTTCCAAGCCGAAAACGCCACACGTCTAGGGACAGCATGTGACTGGTTGAAAGCCAATGAAGCTCGATGGAAGGGTTGGATCCCTGATCCAACACTTTGCACCCCGGCAAATGGCGAGTCTCGCTTGGGTGGTGGCGGAGGTGTGGTGAAGGTGGTCCGGGGCTGTGGTGGTGGTGATGACAATTGTGGCAGTTCTGGCAGTCGTAATAAGTATGTAGTACGAGATAGCACTGGATAGTAGCAGGTAGTAGTAGCTAGTCGGAAAAAATACTACTACTGCTACTACTACTACTACTACTACTCCTACTCCTACTCCTACTCCTACTCCTACTCCTACTCCTACTCCTACTCCTACTCCTCTCCTACTCCTACTCTACTCTTACTCTTACTCCTACTCCTACTCCTACTCCTACTCCTACACCTACTCGTGCTCCTGCTCCTACTCCTACTCCTACTCCTACTCCTACTCCTACTACTGCTCCTGCTGCTGCTGCTCCTGCTGCTGCTGCTGCTGCTACTGCTGCTATTGCTGCTGCTATTGCTGCTGCTACTGCTGCTGCTACTGCTGCTGCTACTACT
>DF239131.1:66215-138902 GCA_000507305.1 Breviolum minutum Mf 1.05b.01
TACTAGTACTAGTACTAGTACTAGTACTAGTACTAGTAGTACCGCATGAGGCGGTGGCGGAAGTTTCAAGAAGAGGAAAACTATAGGAGAGATTGGTTGTTGTGAGTCACGGATGTCAAAGCAAAAACACTGACCAACTGACTGACTAGCTAACTGCCTAATTGATTGTTCAGGAGTAACTGATTAATTGAATAACTGCCTAAGTGACGAACTGGCTTATGGACTAACTGACTAATTGAGTCCTTCACTAATTGATGGACTGACTAACTGACTGCTAGCTAACTGACCAACTGACTGATTAAGTAGATGACTATTTGACTTCCTGACTGACTAACTAGCTACTTGACTAACTGACTAATTGACTAACTGACCGATTTGGTGCATTTTGACTTCAAAATGTGCTTCGCGCCACAGCGTGCAAAATCTTTCCACATCCGACCTTCCAAAAAGTGCGCCCGGGCCCTACGATTTTTAACATTTTGACTTGAAAATGTGCTTCTCGCCACAGTGGTGTGCAATTTTTCATTCTCTGCTGAACAGCTACCTCCGCGCCCGCCGCCTTAACAGGCCTACTTTTCGATTGACCCGACACACGAATCATTGAAAAAACACAGCATATCGCGACTTCTCTAACATTTGGCGCGGAAGGTTTTTTTAATTTCTGCGCTATTGCATCTTCTTTCTGCTGACTTGACTACTCTACTCTGCTTTTCAACTGTCCATATTGTCGGAAGTTAGACTTCTAAACTTCCTTCGACTATTACTACTACTACTACTACTTCTTCTACTACTTCTACTTCTTCTTCTTCTTCTTCTACTACTACTACTACTACTACTACTACTACTGTTACTGCTACTACTACTACTACTACAACTACAACTACTACTACTACTACTACTACTACTACTACTACTACTTCATTGACCCTATCACTCACGCTGGTTTCAGCAGAGGCTTGGATGCCATGCATTTGCAGGGTTGAAATTCTGAGGTCTCCGTGGCTTTGGTTTGTACGACGAGGTCAATGCAGTCTACCCTTCTTCACGATTAGGGGCGACCACTTGCAGGGCATGCCCTCCAGGGACCTATTCGAAGATTTTTGCGGATGGCGTTGGTGAAACCACATACCTGTCTCTTGCCAGCAGCTTTCCTAATTTCGTTGATTGTTTTCAATCTGTCATGCAGGCGGCAAACTGAGATGAATGACAACATCTAGTTTGGAAATCGGTGCACATACCAGTAGTACAGCACAAGGCGGTGGCGTAAGGTTCAACATAGCAAACCTATAGGAGAGGTTGGTTGTTGTGAATCACGGATGGCGGAGCAAGACATTGATGGATCGACAGATGTTGCAGGTTTCCCCTTTTCCTGTTTCTTTCTTGCCATTTCTGTGCCAATTACCTATTTATCGACCTATTTACCTACCTACCTACCTATTTCTCTGTCTCTATCTCTCTCTCCCTCTATCAATCAATCAATCAATCAATCATTCAATCAATCAACCAATCAACTAACAAATCAATCAATCAATCAATCAATCAATCAATCAATCAATCAATCAATCAATCAATCAATCAATCAATCAATCAATCAATCAATCAATCTGAGCTTCCACAAATGGTCCGAACACGGTGTGTTTCCTACATTTTGGGTTCACATTGGCTTCGCGCCACAACGCTGTACACTTTTCGATTTCTTCCTGGCCCACAAATTATGAGAAAAACGCAATGTTTCGGAACTTTCCTAACACTTCGCACGCCTGCATTGTTTTTCTTCTAGTTTTTTCTCTGTCTCTGTTATGCTCTTTTCTTTTCTTCTCTGCTTTTCATGTCTCCATGTTGTCGGAAGTTTGGTTTCTAAACTTTCTTCGATCAATTAATCCAATCACTATCAATTTCAAACCAATCATTGATGATCATTGATGTATCTCAGCACCCATCAGATTTTGGCAAGGTGTGAAGTATGTGGAGCTGGAACACAACAGCCAGCAGCAGGTGCAGCTGAATGTGAAGTTTGTCCTCAAGGAACGTCCAAGGCAAAGCAAACTACGGATGATTGCACTCCCTGTTCCTTGGATGGTTTGTATTTCAGATTCAGACACCATTATCGAGAGATTTATTCAGCCCTCACCACCAGGTAGGTTGTCAAACTACTCGAAAGAACGTTAATGTCTGACTGTCTGACTTTGTTGGAATTCCAACGGTCCAAGGCCCCGAAGGTGTTACACTGTATCGCAGGTCCCATCAACCTAGAGAGGACACGGCAAACATTGCTGAGAGGGATCCGATAAAGCGTCACTATTGGTCCAGCCGCCAAAATCCGTTCAATGTTTACAAAAACCGGTTGCCTATAGCGTTAGGCGCTTGCCATTACGTTTAAAAGCTTCCAAAACCAAGGTGCTCCTGGCAGCTACCAAGATGAACAGGGACAAATCTCATGCAAGGCCTGCCCTGCCGGCACCACAACGCTTCTCTTGGGCGTGAAATCAGGCTGGCGTGAGTGGCATACTTTAATCAGGTGTGCCAATCAAGGCATCAGTCGATTCATCATGTGAACAGTTGATACCAGGAGCTGATTGCGGGTGCACAAGTGGAAATATCGATGTGGAATCCGACTCTGAGCTGTTGTAAGGGAAGAACGGGTTCCCACCCTCTGAAGCATTGCAAGTGTGGAGCGTGTAAAAACCGAACCTCCAAAGTACTGACGTGAGCAGTTTCGAAAGTGCTGGTAGCGTATGGCATTGTTTCACCGAGGACAGTGCTCAGGCAGCCATTTGCCAGCCATGCTCTGATGGGCTTCACTGTCCGATCTTGTCAACCTTGGACATTCTACATTCAGGGACCAGTCCTTTAGGTGATGACTTTGTCGCAAAGATCTTGCCTGGGTTTTTCAGCACACGCTCCAAACCCTTGGAGGTCTTCAAGCGATTCGGCATTACTATGTAAAGTCATGAGTCATGAGTCATCAGCGCGATTTTGTCCAGTTGTGGCTGTCAGGCCTCTTGATGTTCCACTGTCCGAGGTGCACCAGTGAAGCACAATGCCCTGGGGGCACCCCGAACACTTGCGGTGCCGACCGTATCGGAACGCCTTGTGGAGAGTGTCCAAGCAGTACTTTCTGGAATAAATCAAAGTGCGCTGAGTGCAGCACGTGGGCGCTTGTCGGTTGGATCATCGGTGTCGTCTTGATTTTCTTATGCTTGATCTTTGTATCTGAGAGAAAGAAGTAGAGGAGGGAAAGGGTTTTCAGTAGGTTGTGGAGACTAGGTATGGGTAATTGGCTGCCTACAGTATGTCCAAGTAGATTTGAGTTTTCATGAACATGATAGACTATTATTTGCTTGAGGCCGAAGTGAGTTTTTGTGTTTGCAAAAACAGCTGCCATGTTGTGTGAAAGTTGCCATGTGCCCTTTCTGGCTCCAGCTTGTCAAGTGACATAGCTACACAAGTGACATGCATTGTCTTTGAACAATGCCCAAGTAAGTTTTCATCTTTCGGATGTTGTCACTTGTTCCCTCCTTTTTGGAGGTCTTGTTTTTCTTTTTACCTTCACCACACCATATCGGGGTTCATCGCGTGTGGCCGAAGCAATGGCTGAAGTAGAGCAGCCACAAGTGGAGCAGTCAAAGTTGGACGAAGAGAAGAGGTCCAAGCCCAGGACGAAGCAGGAGTCCTCGCAGAAATGATCAACTCCTTGCTGAAGGAAGCCAGGGAAGAGGACCCCCAAAGCCAGAGCAGCTCGATACAGCTATGCAAGCTGAAGCGCAAAGTCTGGGACGGGTTCTCATGGACACGCTGACCACAGCCTCGAAGTCCCTCCTTGAGTGCTCCGAGAAATTGGAAAAGAATGTAGTGCTTTTAGAGGAGTGCCGAGCCGATAGTTCTTCTATCCAGTCATTGGCTGCTGGAGTCAACTACTATGCCTCAACAACGAAGGCGTCACAGGCAGCGGCGACTGCCCAACATAAACAGATGGCATGGGACTGGTTGAGTGATGCCAGGGACAAGCAGCCGTTGAAGGAGACACTGAAGTCAGTGCGTTACCAGTGCGAATGCACGAGCAAGGCTGCTTATCAGGTGGTCGAGGTCAGCAAAGAAATATTGGAAGAATTAAGATCACACAAGGAGACAATGACCGAGCAGACCAGGCTACTGAAACTGATAGCTGGTAACCAGGTGGAACTGTCCAAGCTGAGGTAAAGGACCCATCCCAATCTGGAACAGCACCAACAGCACCTGCAATTTCTGTGCCAAGTGGAGGGGCTGCTACTGATGGTGCGCCTCCAGGAAGCCCTGGAATGCCTCAATCGTGGATGCCCCATGCTTTTGCTCCACCTGAGACCCCTTATACCCCATTTGTTCCGCCTCAAGCTCAAAGCCCCATCGTTGGCAAGTTTTGGGCATATCAACCGAGCGTTGCGCCGAACTACGTTACGAGCCGAACGAAAGTCGGAACCCACCAACGGCAGCCTATAGTGGGCAAGAAGTACCGCATCGAAAGATGCAAATGGTACAAGCAGTTGATCGCGATAGTGGTGCTCTCAGAAGCGTTTCGCCAACGGCCTATGTCTATGAACAAACGAGGGCTTCGAACGCCCAGTATGTCCCTCGTGGATGGATGGAACTTCCATCTGGCCTTCATCGAGTGTACTCTTGATCTATGACGACGTGAAGATGATCTGAGAGAGTGACTGTGCCTCGAGTGAGAGCGAAGTGTAGGACGCTGTTTTTGAATTGTTTCACAGGCGAAGTCGGCCTGGAGTGGTAACGCTTAAGGCTTTCTCCAACTGTGACAAGTGTTGGGTGAGACAACAAGGGATTGGATACATGTCTTTCTGAAGTAATTTTTCATGATCAATCCCGATGCACCTGCTCGAGTGAGCTCCTCTAAGTGCGTCTTTTGGCTCACCAGAAGTTGGAAAAGTCAAGGCAACAGCCTTTATTTCCATGGATCGTGGATCAGAGACCGGTGGAGGGTCCGAACACCAACCCATGGTTGACCCTTACGGTGGTCTGGGACTCAGTCCCAGCTCAAGTGAGTCATGACAGCTCAAGGCCAGGTAAAGCTTAGGCTTTGTTCAAGAAAGGCCCAATGCCCCGTCAGGAGCTGGTCCGGACCTCAGTTAGCTCGAGTGAGCTCAGCAGCGAGTGCTGCAGCGCAAGTGCGCACCAGGGCGAAGTGCCTGGTTCCAGGATGAAGTCTGTGGATGAGTTTTGACAAGTGTCTTAAGTCCAGTTCGAGTGAACTGCCCTTGCAAGTGCAAGGTTCGTCTGGTCAAGACAGTCCGACCATTGGTTGGCGCCTTACCAGTAGCTCGAGTGAGCTAGCAGCAAGTGCTGCGTGCAAGTGCGCACAGAGAATGTTTTGGTTCGAGCGAACCCGCCTCATGAGTATGAGGTGAACCTTCTCTTTTTGGCGAGTGCCTCGGAAGTCTTTTGTCTTTCATGTCAACTTCTTTTCATTTTTCGCTTGCGCCAGGTACTCCAACGACGACCTCCAGTACGACATCCAGGGAATTTTACCAACCCCCCAGACAGGCGCTACCAAGGGCATGGACAGCCCTTGTTTCTGTACTAGGCGTGCCGTCTTGCGGCTCCGCGTCTTGTACTCTAAGTAGCCTGTTATCTTACCTTCTATTTCAAGAATATCCGCCGTATAGCAATACACACAACGAAGGTCAGACCATCTGCTTCTAGAGTAAAGTGCGAAAAGGAAACAACCTGCAGCAAATCTATCTACTATAAGGTTACGCTCGTTAGACAAGAAGTCTTCCAGCGATGCAACCTCTGCCACACTCAACACTCTAGCCTGGCGCTTTTCACGTCTCCTGGAGTTCGCTAATTCGCAAATGTTCATTGCCTTTGGTGTGATGGTGGTTGCGACATGTGGGATGTTCAAAACCTTCTCACAAAAATTGACTGCTTCGACGAAGCTGGACAGTGCTGATGGAGATGCTTCTTGCTCTTGCAAGTGTTCCAAGTATGCTTCAACATCTGCAGCGAGCAAAGGAAATGGTGCGATGCTAAAGGAAAACTTGGTGAACCAATGCGTGAATCTTATGATTGAATTGGCTCTCTTCAAGACAGTGTTTTGGCTGCGGCTCCCGAACAGTGGGCGAAGGCCTGATAAACCTTTCTTAGCAACTATGTCGTAAATGTCATATCCCTCAGGCCATCCACTTCGTCCTCTTGCAAAAATGAGGTACCACTTCTCTAAAGCCCTGTCCCAGCGTGCTGACAAAATTTCAGCGTCTGCAAGTGTGAGTTTAAAATCAATGCACTCATGGAACGAACCTCTGATGCGGTCGACCCTGGCAGTGCGGTGTGACTCTAGGAGTATGGCTGGCTCGGCTTCTAAGACAGGTTGGAACGATGGGTGTGTCATCTCCTAGCACTAGGTTGATGCCTGGGAGTTCCCAGGGTATGGTCACTGAAAGGACAGGGGGGAGTGGCAGCACAGATGTCACCGATGACTCTTCTGAGGTTATCTGCATCTTCCAAATTAAAAGGATCGTCACACTCAAGCCCTACTTGCTCTGGTTCTTGAGGAAGGTCATCATCACCACTAGGTTGTTGTGAGCCCTCCTCCATATCAATCTCCTCTTCAAATTCAGGCAAAGGTCTGCGCATGTCTTCTGAAGCAACATCTGAAAAGTTGTCACGAAGAGAACTGATGTTGCTGAAATCTTGTGATGGCCCGTGTTCAGGCCAAAACCTCTCACGCTCTATCTGATTAGGCCAACTACGGGTTCCCAACGATTCTGAAGTGGGTCCTGGAATTTGTAAAAGTAGCAAGGCTAGCCGACAGGCCTCTTGAGCATTTGGACCAGGTCCCGTTGTTGCCAGCCCCCACCGAGGAAGGACAATGGACCGACAGGTCAACCAGTACTCTTGAGGCAAAGAAGTGGTTGCTCAGTATTTTGTGCAGGGCCCTTGGGCAGGACCCAGACGCCACCACCATTCACTGCTTGAAAAGCACGGCACTTAGTTGGGCAGGCAAAGCGGTTTGATTTGCTTCTGCAGCGTATTCGCACAGGAGCTTTTGACTCATCCAGGTCCGGTATGATGACGTCAACGACAAACGAAGACCCTAAAGACGTCTATAGACCGGATCCAACTGTTGACGAATCCTCAGAAAGTACTTCAACAGACTCCTCAAGTGAGGACGAGTCGCTAGGGTCAGACCAATACCCAGACACAGTGTATGATCCCATTTTGCAGAAAGAATCATGGAACCCAGATTTTCGCATGTATAAACACAGAAAAACACAAGTCGTGCACCTGCTGGCTGAAGGCACCACTGCAGGGTCTTTCTGTCAGCTGTGGTGTGAAGCTTTCCAGGGAGTACATCGAAGTCGAAACTAGCAGGTTCCTTAAGTTTCGCAAGTGTAAGAGGTGTGCCACAGCTAAGCCCATAAAAGACGTGGGTGCCTTAGCAAGTGCCCTCAAGAAGCAGCGACTTGAGCCCACTTGAGTGTAAAAAGAGTTTTCTGACATGCATGCGCTAGGTCATCAGCGCTGCACATTTGATAATCAGTTCACCTGTTGATTTTCATTTTCTTTTACCGCAGATTGTCTTCAGTCAATATGGGGACTTCACTGGAGTCAGTGAACGCCTTCAAGAGCAGGGCGTTGGAGGTAGCACTCTCCCCAGAAAAGGCAAATGCTCTCACACGAAATGGAGTCACATCCTTGGCAAGGCTTGCTTTCGCAGCATGCCACCCAGGGCAAACGCCTACCGAGGCTCAACTCCAGCCTCTTCTGCAACCTATTGACCTGAATCCAGGCAATGCTGCATCCTTGAAGAGGTTGATTTTCGAAGCTCAGACGCTTGTTTGTAATGAAGTGAAGATCAAAGCAAATAAGAAAGAGGGTGCACCATCCAATTTTGCACCATCGGAAAGGGAAGCCAGAATTCAACAGCAGAAAGACAGGCTTTCTGGGTTGCGTTCCCGTGGGGAAGAAGAGTGTGCCCATTGTTCGTATGACATTGCACTCACCATGTTGGAAAAAGGCACATTGGTCTATTTAGGCCCAGAAAAGTTTCCCACACGCAGAAACGAGTTGCAGCTGAAGAAACCTGGGAAAGAAATCACCATCGACCAATCACAGTTGATCGTGAAAGAAAAACCAGCCGACTTCACATGTTCCACAAACACGGAGTTGGAGGTAGCAAATGCCTTTCGCAGGAGAGCTCTTGCATTCGATCTCGTGGGTATATGTTCATACGACATCATGACAAGCTATCACGCAGACCTTCTCGATCATTTACATACTCTTCCGCCTCCGGGCTACTCACCAATTAGCATCCAGCACATCTTCAGGGCCGATAGGGCGGCTTTCATTTTCCTTGCAGAGCGCATGACGTCGCTCAAGAGAGACGCCACGAATAGGATCCCAATGGACCGTACATTGCCAAACGTGCTTGGTCAGCTACAGTAGCTTTCCACTTACTGCCTCTTGCCGGTGCAGCAGCAAAGGCAGCTTCCACAAAAGAGAAGCCTCCTGGAACCAAGAAGCGATCCCGCAGTCCAGCTCGCCAACCTAAAGCTGGAACCAAAGGAGGGGCAAAAAGGAAAGAAAGGAAAGCAACGAGGACCAAACATCCCAGCTGGGTTGCTCAACAAAGCCTTGGAAACACCTCAGAAGCAGAGGATTTGCTGGGGCTTCAACCTCCCCAACGGTTGCAAGGCAGCCAAACCAAGTTGTTCCAAAGGCCTTCATGTTTGTGCTGAACCGGGGTGTTTTAAACCCCACTCACTACAAGAGCACCGTTGAGGAGAAGAAAGTTTCACCAATGGCCAGTCTGCCGTTGGACGGCAAATTAGCCAAGTTTTTGCATTTAGAAGTTTTTGCAGGCACTGCTCGTTTGACAGCCAGTTTGAGAACTCTGGGATTGGTTGACAGCATTGGCATTGACTGCACCATGCCAAGTCGCTTGAGTGGTCCCATTCTCAAATTAGACTTGCTCAACCCAGATCACCTCAAGTTTGTCAAAGACCTCATCAATAACGATGCCTGCGTGTACGTGCATTTTGCACCACCTTGTGGCACAGCATCCAGAGCTCGACTCATACAAGATGGAGATAAGCCTATGCCACCACCGCTGAGAAACGATTTCTACCCAAACGGGCTCCCCTGTTGGAAAAGCAAATGAACTGTATCGCATCACTTGCGAACTGATCCTCCTCTGCCAAAGTCGTAACATTCTTTGGTCTTGTGAGAACCCTGGCCGATCCTTCATGTGGCAAACAAAGCCTTTTGTTGAACTTTTCAGCAAGATTCAGTGTATGTCTACTGATTTTCATCATTGCATGTTTGGATCAGCAAGACGGAAGTTGACAAAGCTCATCCATAACATCTACTACTTCCATCAACTGCACAAGCTTTGTAACAACCAACATGAACACGAGCCTTGGGGACAGAAAGCCGACGGGTCTTGGGCCACATCCCAAGAAACAGCCTATCCATGGCCACTTGCCAGGTCCATAGCGGCCTCGCTGAACAAGAAGCTACCTTGCAAGCCATGCGGGCCTCCACCAACATTCAACCCCGCAAACATCTCCCTTCGTTTGTGCCAGAATTCAAAGAAGTCGTCCACCAAGACTCCCAAGAATCACTCCCCTCCAACGCTCGAGTTCTCAGCGCTCCCAAAAGGGGGTATGTCGCGAGTGCCAAGGAGGCTAAAGAAGGACAAGTCACAGTAGGGGTACATTTTTCCCCGAAGAGTTTGTAGCAGAAGCAGTCAGACTAGGCCATCCAACTGACCACAGTTCCCTTTTTCCAAAGAGGTCAAGCAGAACGTTGAATATATTAAGACGAAGTCAATTCACCAGTTGGCAATCGAGAGGACTGAGGAGATCAAGAGATGGGTCAATCTGGCAACTGAAAACGCTGGCAAAGAGAGTGATCTTAAAGCCACACTCAGCCCCAGGATAGCTGAAATTATGAAGGGGAAGAAATTGTGGCTTTTGGACAGCCTGATCAGAGCTTCGGGACACGAGGACGTGAACTTAGTTGAAGACATCCAAAAGGGTTTCGACCTCACCGGCTCCCTTCCCAGATCAGAGGTTTCAGGCAGAAGTTTCGGCCAGCTAGCATGATCTGTGAGGATCTCAGGAAAGTCTCAGACCTTGGTCGTGAGGCCCTGCTGGGCACAGTCCAGAGTTCAGGTGACTTGGAAACAGACAATAGTCTGTTCGAGGCAACGGTCAAGGAAGTGGAGAAGGGCTCGGTGGAAAAAGGGAGTTTACCAGCACCGTCGACCTTGACGAAGCGCTTCCGAAGGAGAGACCCAGTGATGCCCAAACAGAAGGAGTGACCATTCACACTATTGACCACATCGCCGCAATGACCTCTTGGTGGATGAGAAGTGGGTCCCTGACCCCTGATGATGCACTGGTGCCAAATGTTGGGACCTCTCCGATGCTTACAAACAAGTCCCATTGTCAGATGAAGCATTCGATTTGGACTCCTACCTAGCTGTTTTTTATCCAGGGGCATCTTCAGCCAAGATTTTCAAACAGAGGGTCCTTCCATTCGGTTCAGTATAGCCTCAGTGACGGCCTTCCTAAGGGTATCCCTTGCTCTATGGAAGATAGGCTCCTCTCTACTCCACATCATGTGGTCAGTCTATTTCGACGATTTCCTTTGCCTGTCAAGAAGCAGTGAGTCCAGGCATGTTGACTTCTGTGTCAGCACGCTCTTCTCACTCCTGGGATGGAAAGTTTCTGAGCATAAGCTGTTGGACTTCAACGCCATTTGTAAAGTCTTAGGAGTCTAACTTGATTTAGGACAGTCAGGGGCCGGTGTCTGTTTTGTAACAAACACTGCTGAAAGAGTCGAAGAGCTAGTCGCAGAGATCGACGAGGCGATGAAGTCAAATTTGCTTCCTCGGAGAGACGGGGAGAAGTTGAGGGGACGCTTTCAGTTCGCAAGTTCACAGATGTTTGGAAGACGCTTTAGAAGGCTGCTGAAGGTCCTCTCGAACCATGCCACAGCGCTTAGACAGACTCTGTCTAGCAGGACTCACGAGTGCCTGAGCGAGATCAGAGATCTTCTGCTCAAGAATGTCCCAACGAAGATTGAATCCCTGCAAGCCGAAGTGGTCCATGTCTATGTGGATGCATCATTTGATCGGCAAAAGTACAGTGGCCTTGGAGGCATGGTGGTAGACATGTCAAGGAAGACCTTGTTTTTCTTCAGTGAAGCTGTGAACGATGACACGTTGGACGAAATTATGTCCGAAGGACAGAAGACGGTCATACAAGAGCTTGAAATGATGGCAGTCTTAGCTGCTGTCAAGTCATGGCGCAGTTTTCTGAAGTCAAGGCGAGTGGTCTTGTTTACTGACAGTGAGTCAGTTAGGGGTTCTTTCCTCAAGACGTGGTCAGCCAATGATGACAGCGATGACATGATCAGTGTCATTTTCAAAGTTGAGGAGGAATTTGACATCCCTTTGTGGATAGAGAGAGTCCCGAGTCAGAGCAATCCCTCAGACGTTTTGTCAAGAGAGGTGGTTTCAGTTTTTGAAGGAGCGGAAAGAGTCAGAGTGAACCCGTGCAAAATTTGGAAGTCGCTGGACAAGTGATCCAGCTGTGGTGGTCACCCCAGAGCCCAGAACGGGGGAGAAAGCGCGGCTGTGGGGATGAGTATCACCGCAAATTCCCCATTTTCAAAAAGAAAAGAGAGTGCGCTTGCTTGTAAGGGTTCACAGTTCATGGTTTGTTGCACACAAGTTACATGGCAGCTAGCGTAGGCCCAAAAGCACAATAAGAGTTGTTTCATGAACATTACAGACTATTATTTGCTTGAGGCCGAAGTGAGTTTTTGTGTTTGCAAAAACAGCTGCCATGTTGTGTGAAAGTTGCCATGTGCCCTTTCTGGCTCCAGCTTGTCAAGTGACATAGCTACACAAGTGACATGCATTGTCTTTGAACAATGCTCAAGTAAGTTTTCATCTTTCGGATGTTGTCACTTGTTTCCTCCTTTTTGGAGGTCTTGTTTTTCTTTTTCCCACCCACTCGCTCTCTCTCGTCTCCCTCCCTTTTTGACACAAGTGTGTCAGTGGACAAGTGTTCCCGGACGAGTGTCCTTCACTCTTCAAGTTCAATCTCTTACTTGAATTTCTTTTCAAGTTAGCTAAGTTCAGGCACACGATTGTTTCACAACGTGTCTCTGCCAAACCCACAGCCTGAAAAAGCGGGTGTGGGGATGAGTATCACCGCAAATTCCCCATTTTCAAAAAGAAAAGAGAGTGCGCTTGCTTGCAAGGGTTCACAGTTCATGGTTTGTTGCACACAAGTTACATGGCAGCTAGCGTAGGCCCAAAAGCACAATAAGGAAATTAGATTTAGACATTTTTCCCCAAACAGTTTAGTTGGGGTCCTCAATGTTGGAGTCTGCCCTGGTATACTTTTAAGTTGATCCAAGTCTCAAGTCTGCCTTTGCATCGGACAAGCGCTTCAAGTAGTTGCGACTTAGCGGATCCTGACGTGAGGCATATTATTTCCTTAACGCACCGATGACAGCAAAAGCGAGCACACTCTTCAGCACCACCTGTGGTATTGGCATGATGATCAACATGCTTCAGACCCTAGGAATCATTGGCGGTATGACGGTTGATTGGCCAGTCAGCTTCCATTTGCATTATGCCAAAGCCATTTTGTTTTTCTGTGCTGTCCTTTTGCCGTTGCAATCTTTCTTTCCAGACTCATCCCTTGTTCTCGATGTTGCCCAGGTGACATTGGGCAACATCCTCGGAGTCCTGCAAATCTTCGCTTTTGACATAGATGGCCTGGGATTTGCTTGTATTTCAGGGAGTAATGCCGTGATCCGATACGTAACGACGGTTCCACAGTCCATTTGCTTAGTCACGCTCCACTTTTTTCTTGGACTGAATATTTTGGGGTGTGTTTTTTCAAACAAAAAGATATGATTTGATATTTATTTTTGTTTATCCCAAAAAATATAAAAGTATATTTATGTACATGTGTTTTTTCAATGTATGTATTCATACTAGTACATCATACACTTGTATTGGCCCCTGGAGGCCCAAGAACCATGTTGTTTGTTGTGATGTTTGGCAAAAAGAGTCCTGCCCAAGGTGGTTTTCTTCCCCTGTGGCCTTGTATGGCTCTGCTCTTGTGGCTTCATCTCTCGATTGACGTCCAACTGGCGCTGGGATCGGGTGAAACTCAACAGCACCATGGGTCAGTTCTTGCCACTTGGCATTCTGCAGAAATGGTTCAGTTCCCAAGCAAATCGTTCTAGTGCTATGTGTTTTCAGTCAAGAAATGCACCTCCTCTCTAAACTTGGGGTGGGTGGTGGAAGAAATTCGCCTGGGTAGCCCGGGAAAAGAAGTGGGCAGACTTGGCAGCCCCAAACATGTTCGTCAAACTAAGATCTTCGGACATGCGTTAAATTGTTTGACATGATTGATTTTTCTTTTTGAAAACAACTTGGACGTTTGTATTTTTTGGACCAAGGCAGGTTGGCTTTTCAACTATGAGTTCAACTGCTTTGGTGCCATTGATTTGCTATTCGCATCCAAATGGGCAGCAAAGCAACCTTAAGCATCTCTGAGAAAATGGGTACTGGAATCCTGTGCAAGTCCAATGCTTGTTTTTTTTTATGCTAGAATTTGGTGCATTGTTCCAAATCATTCATGCCGGTTTCTTCTACAACCAGTTCTTCCCGGTGTAATGCTTAAAATCATTGAATTGTTCAAAGCACCTGAAGAGACAGAATGTTGGTGCATGGTGTCAAACCCAACAAGTTCCCTTGGCACAATGTAGCCAAACTGATTTGCGAAATTTCTGAAGCTTCCTTGCAACATCTTAGAATGCTATTGAGTGCTGCCGCGAAAAGGAACCCCAATATCTTCTGCGGCTCTGAAGATCACACACTGATGGTAATCTTCGGCGTCCTTTTGCTGGTATTTGGCTCCATGACTTGAACCATCAACCTCCACTCTATATTAGGGCAACACACTAAGTTACACAAGTGGTCTTTTGATTGGCGATATGCAAGGACACTTTTCAGACATCACTGCCTTCATATTCCGCTTCCATAACCATAGCCGATGACAGAGATTCTGATTGTTCGACTCATTGTATGCACACAGCCTGTAAGCACAGTTTTTTTTTGCGTGATAAAACCTGATAAAACTTGATCCTTTGCCCTGGCTCGCCAGGGAACTACTTGTGTAATCCGCTTCAATCTGAGGTGTTTGTGGCTTCTTGTCTGTATGTGCATGGCTTGCATACAGGCGGGCGATTCATGTCTTGTTTGGGGTCCAGCTCGAGTTGCATTGGCTTCTGATTTATGCACATCATAGATGACTGAGGTGCCCTCACTACAGCAACACTGGACGTTATGATCTAGTCCAAAGCTCCAAGTTTTTGCTGGGCCGCTTTAGACTGGACGTGTGGTGGTACGGTGTGCCTTTGCTTGTTCGAGGTCCGGGTCCTCGGAAGGGAAAGGTGGCTTTCACATACTGACATACTGGGAATGCATCGTTGCTTGTCATGGTTAGACAAAGACAGATCAGAAAATCAACTTGCATGTAAAGTACTGGCATGACTGAAAACCACTTTAAGCTGAAAAAAATAAAAACTTCATCTATGCCAACGGCAAACTTCAAGACAGCGACCCAGGTCCTCTCCTGGCCTTGACTGTAGTGATCGCACCTGACACTCCAGCATTGCAAGTGCTGTTTTGTCAAATCATCCTACTGTCCTACATGTCGTTGCAGCTGTACCACTGGCCTTGGAAAGCCCCCATTTTGAATGTCGTAGACTTCCTCAGTTGCTTCTTGATCACATTCTTGGTCGTGGTGACTGGATTCTACATTCCTGCGGTGACCGGTGATTTGGAATCCACCTTCGCGACGCTGAGAGCTTTCCCATTTTGCTTCATGATTCTCCTGACGACTTTTAGTGCTTTCTCACGTTTTCTTTTTCCCAGGTTGGGGCACTGTGTTGGACATTTGTGACTTGCTGTGAGGCACCATAGTGCTCGGCCTTTTGTTCGCGGTCGTGGGCCTCATGGTGGCCTTGGCAGTCCTTGCTTTGTTCTACCGTGCCTTGTCTTGACCTTTTTTCTGTGCAAGATGGGTGGCCACACGGGATTCTTAACACCCACCGCTTTTCCGCGACTCTCAGCCACTGGTGTGATATGCCAATGATTTTGTATAAATGACTCAGTGACTCAGTGCATGACCTCATTTTCGAGGTTAGGTGTCCAGCTTTGCGTTATACACAAGGGTCTTGCTTGACCGGACCTAGGTGCAGCCATTGGCAGTCAGAAGGACGGGCTACAAATATTGCAAATTGCGTTTTGGTTTTGGCACAATGTTGTCTAGATTCCATATGAGCAACTGCATTTATTCACTTTGATGAAAAGAAGATGTGGCGTCAAGCAGGGTTTGAGGAAATGTTGGTTCCGCCTGCAAAACGAGATCAAAACGAGATGGGGGGGACTCCAAAAACGAGATAGGTTTTGGTGTGCATCATTTTTTTGAACATATTGATGTCAAAGATTGGAAAACGAGACCAATCATGGTGGAAAAGTGCCAAAACCTGAGAAATGAGATTACAACGAGGTGGGGGGACTCCGTAAATCTTCTTTACAGGGGCCACAGAAGAAACAAAAGCTGCGCCTCATATCTTGGATACACTCGCGAGCATGCGTGGTCCTCTGTCAAAGCTATTAGCTTATTTCTGCAGCATTTCATGCCAACCAGGAGTTGGCCATCATGACTGCTGGCAAAACACCTCCACCCAGTGCGGTGTCTGACGACCTGTTCGATTCACTGCAGCGACTCAACCCATCAACGAAGGAGGAGTGACGAAGCTGACCTGATCAAAGTCGGTGTTTCTTTGGTTCCTTGCCATTGCGCAAAGTTTGCAAGTTCATTATTTTATTCCAGGAATTCAGAACAGAGAGTGAAGCTGGACGAACAACCGTGCTGTAAATTGTAGACCCGGCAGGACATACACGAGCAGTTGGAGATTCTTGATGTGTATGACTTGAAATGCTTCGTGGCAAAAGAGCTGTGCATGCCTGTAGCCTGGGCATCCAACAATATGGATCCAGAAACCAGACCTGTTGAGAAAAACACATGACTAACCTGGTGAGTTGTGCTTGGTCGTGTGTCACTTGTGACCTGGGATGTGGACTTCAAGGTTTGATTGCCGCATTGACAGTCCTGAAAAGCGAGGCCAGGCATGCTGTGTTTCTGTGATGCTTAGTGGAGACCCATTCTTGGAATTTGAAGTGTGGAGTTCAAAGGTGAATGAATTGAAAATCCAAGCAGCTTAATGCCTGTTTTGGACCAAGAACAAAAAAGAATTCTGTGCAGCAACCCTTTCCCTGCCGTTTTATTTCAGGTGCTGCCTGCATTAGATGTTCGCCGAGCGTCAATTGCTTCCGCGTCAATTGCTTCCCGCACCAACAGCATCAACAGCGGTTCTCTGGGAATCTTGAATAGCTGCGCTTTCATTTTGCCGACATGATTCAACATGCTGCTTTTCTACAGATGTATCAGCATCCTGAACAACCCATCATGAAAAACAAGCTCCATGGATGTATCAAGTTTCAGAGTTCCCACGGGGCATGGATGGTTTGTGAGTAGTAAGCAGAAAGCATTTGCCAGGATTTGAATGTTTTTTTGCCAAGATGTTTTATCATGAACAAGACGATGATGCTTAATTATCCAAGATTTTTCTTTTTTACAGGTTCCTGTATTTGCTTTATTTATCAAGGGTGGGGGGTCTACCCTCAGTTTTTTTGG
This sequence comes from Breviolum minutum Mf 1.05b.01, assembly GCA_000507305.1. NCBI lineage: Eukaryota > Dinophyceae > Suessiales > Symbiodiniaceae > Breviolum > Breviolum minutum. Next base: position 83,012 of record DF239131.1, read on the forward strand.
CAGGGAGAGGGGGGGGGGCAGTTGGGGCCACTTGCTCCATGAGCATCCTCATCGGCATCGTCATTGGTTGTCGTGCGTCATCGTCATCGCCTGCCTTGTCATCGTCCCTAACCTCATCCTGCATGCCTCATCATCATCCTCATCATCCTCATCATCATCCTCCTCATCCTCATCCTCCTCCTCCTCCTCATCATCCTCATCATCATCATCATCATCATCATCATCATCATCATCATCCTCATCCTCATCATCATCATCATCAACATCATCATCCTCCTCCTCATCATCATCATCAACATCATCCTCATCATCATCCTCATCCTCCTCATCCTCATCCTCATCATCATCATCATCATCATCATCATCATCATCATCATCCTCATCCTCCTCATCCTCATCCTCCTCCTCCTCGTCCTCCTCCTCATCATCATCCTCATCATCATCATCCTCATCCTCCTCATCCTCATCCTCCTCATCCTCATCCTCCTCATCATCATCCTCCTCATCATCATCCTCCTCATCCTCCTCGTCCTCCTCCTCCTCATCCTCATCCTCATCATCACCATCATCATCCTCCTCATCCTCATCCTCATCCTCCTCCTCCTCCTCCTCATCATCATCATCATCATCATCATCATCATCCTCATCCTCATCATCATCATCATCATCATCATCATCATCATCATCATCCTCATCCTCATCCTGATCCTGATCCTCGTCCTTCTCCTTTTTGCTTGTTGCGTTTGTCAACCTATATATTGCTTGTCCGTGTCTTCATGTTCACCTTCCTCTTCCTCACCATCGTCATCGTTTTTGAGACTTCGCTAGTAGCCCTTAGTATCATCGTCATTGTCATCGCCTACTGCACTTTGCGGGACCTATGCTTTACAAAGCTTTCCCGACCCACTTTTCTGGAAGTATGCTTCACAAGGCATGCCACTCTCCTGTCTCTGAAGTAGATATTTGTGCCCACCCCCGGGCAATCTTAAAGAGCTCCAGATACTTGCTTCGAGGATCTTCTCGCTTGACTTCTGCCGCCTTCAAAGCCAAGCAAAACAAACCATCACTACGCACGACATCACGCAAGACGACACAGGAAGGGCCGGAGAACTGGACATCACGCAAGACGACACAGGAAGAGCCGGAGAAGCAGATTGAGACTAGGACGACTCAGAGTACAGCGAGTGAGGAAGGTGAAGGACATGAAAGGACTGATTCTCAGCTGTGCACTGCTCGATCAAATTTTTTGAAGAGCAAAATTGGAAATGTTGCAAACAGAAAATGTGCTGATAACTGATGGTGTGACGAAGCATGCTTCGAGGTCTGAACCTGAGATTGCAAATGAGCCAAAGGCCGAAGACAATTCAGAGCAAGAGTCCTCTTGGGTCTGAAAATGTTTTCCACTTTCTGAAGCAGTCAACGGCCAGTCCATGACCCTTATTTTGAAGTTGATTGAATGCTGACTGTCACAAGAGCAAACACCCCAGGCACGCAGCCCCATGTTTGGAAAGGTTCAGATTTGGCCGACATTTGTTCGGAGAATGGTCGATCGTAGCGCCATAGGTTCTGAATCGGTGCATCGTGGTTTCTTCATCAGTCAGCCACAAGTCGGCGATCCTGATTTTTCATGATTTTTCTATGTATGATTTTTTTGTTGAATGGCGAATATATTTCAAGACATGAGTTGGTTCCAGATGTTTTTCTGTGTGAATTTGCAAGTAAATGCTGTTGACGCTTCAGTTTTTTTTGTAGTTCTTGTCACATGTGGGTTGTCACATGTGGGTGTTCCAAGTTCCAGATTTCATTATTTGAACGTCAGTGTGCTGCATGTTTCTGCGACATGCCCAGTGTGCTTTCGACAAAGCCGCTGTTGTTTGTGCGTTCAGAAAAAAAGGACCGGTTGGTAATAAGGCGTCAGACCATGAAAAAATTGATCAAAAAATATGAACAATTCGGAGTTTGAAGACATCCTACCTTTCTTGTTCGCCATGGTAACTTTGACCACTTTGCTGAAACCATGAAACAACTCGCCGTTTGCATGCTGTATTGAAGCGCAACACACTATGAAAGTAGTGGAAACATGTCGTGCAAGGATGAACTGCAACAGAGTTATGCACTTTCTAGATCTTTCTAAGCAACAGAATGGGTCAAACAGAAAGTGGCAGAGCCCCCGTTGTCCGCCATGACATCTAGAATTCCGCCATCAAAGTCAAATGAACCTTATTGAGGTGCTGCAGTCGCTATTGTCGGATTTTATTTTGGGAGTATTCCTAGACACGCAGAGAAATAATATGCACATGTTTCCAGAACGTGCGTTGATTCAGCTCGGTATTGCTTGGGAGCTGAGTTTTTTTTGTGGGTTTTGACTCCCCTTTTCAGGCCTGCTCGTGATCTGAAACTTGGCAATAAGTTCGGCCCGAGAGCATTTATGCACTGAAGCAGAAGCTGTGGTAATCGGCAGACCTGCATTTGGTATCAGTCTTTTGCCAAGGGAGAGGGAGCCTCGTGAGCAGGCAGAGATCTGAAATTGTTGGAATTCCATCTTGGGGCCTTGCAAGTCTCACAAGTTTTTTTCAAATAGGGAAGGATTGGATGAGGAATCGAGGAGCCCTGGCTCACCAAGCTTTCACCACATTCAAACTGCCAGGGGCGAACATCAAGCAGGGAGGCTTCGTTGGCTATGTCAAGCCCCCAGGAATTCACAGGGACTGCAGTCACTGCTTCAGGTCTGGTATCGATAGTCTCGTCTGGCGTTGTCATTTTGGTCTCGTTACTGCGCTACGTCAACATCTTTTGGTCAGTCTCTTTGGTGTGAACCACTGAAACCTGGTGATTTGCAGCTGATCAATTTTACAGTTTGAGGCAAGGAGCCCAGGCTCTGGAGGCCTGTGAAAGAGAGGGATTCAAATTACAGTCATTGGATGTCAATAAAGTCTCCTCTACTTGCAATAATTGAAGAGCCCAAGTCCACATTGGTATCCAAAGGTACCAAAAGCCAAAAAAGTTTCGCATCGGTCTGTGGACGCAAGCTTTAGCAGCCTCGGTCGAGGCGGATACATGCCTGTGTCTGCCGGGCAATCGAGGAAAGCTTCAGAGTCTTGGATGCAGTTGATAAATCTGCCACACAATTCCTCGAGGAGCCGGCATCACTGATAGTTTGCGTGCTCTGATTGCGTTCTCGTGTTTTTTTCTCGTGGTAGTGCCTCAGTCGCCCTTGCACTTTCTCATTGTTATTTGATTTTATTTGACGTTATTTGTATTTGTTTGTGATCCTGCTGGTATGTTCTGTACCTTACTTTTCTGAGTTTCTGCTTGTTGTTCTCCCAACAAAGTGTTTTCTTTCCTTCTAACAACTGCGAAGAGATGTGAAGATGCTGAAGAGGTAAAGCAAAGATGCATTGGTGCAATCAAATACCTTCACCATTTTGGATGAAGCAAGGTGAACTGCATTCATCGTACAGAAAGTAAACATGTCATTTGTGATGCTCACCTTTGAGAGAGATTCTCCCCGATAGTCAGGAGAGTGGCGATTAATTTCGTAAAGATTGCATTGTAGCCTGTAGAATGTATCTTCAATACCAGGAACAACAGGATGCTCTTGTGAAGGACAAGCAGTGAGCAAGTAGACTGGTGAACTACAGTAGTGGCCCTGAGCAATAAATGTAGCCTGCCCAATCTCTGTTCAGCGCACTTCGAGGAATTAAGTGCAGAAACCGCTGGTCAAAGTGGCAGTGCCTCAAGCTGCACTGGGAGAAGCTTGAACCAATCGCAGTCCAAAGGATTCAAAAGGATTCTTTGCTGCTCAGGTCGTCGAGATACTCTTCGAATGCAACCAGCAGAGGATCTGGCGGTATCTTTGGACGAGTCACTTAGTTGCGTTGGACTCGAAGGTTGATGCGACTTGGCCGACCGCAATCCACCGCTGTGGGGCGTGGGCTTCAGGTACAGACACCTTCTGGCGAAAGCAAAGCTTGTGGGTGCAATGAAGTTCATGCAGATGGGAAAAGTCAGCATTGACTCTCGCATTGGAGACAAGGGGTCGTGGAACCGACAAACCAACAAGAAAGTGCTGTAGAATCCAAACGGGCATGACCAGCTCATTCAGATCAAGTTCTTTTTTCTATGTACTGTTTTATTAAGAACTTTAGGCTTCACACTTGATGCTTATGGGAGTCTGTGCAAGAGGTACATTGAAACATCAGATTCTTGTGTTGTTGTGTTCAAATGTGCCATCGGTGTAGAAGAACATACATTTTTTCATCGTTTTTTTGGTTTGCCTCAAGTATCCATTCGCACAAGCAAGCCCAAAGTTCATGTTTTTTTCCTCGGAATGCCGAGGAAGAGAATTCAGTGTATGCAGCTGCAGTCCTGATGCCGCCTGATGCCACAACTGGCGAGAACCCCATATTGGCATCGGTCGTCCATACCACATGCATCTTATCTCAGAGATGGTCCAAGAGGGCTGGAGCTGGAGCAGAGTATATATAGATAATTTCTATCGCAGCGGCATACACGACGGGAATACAAAGGTGGCAGACGACGTCATCCGATTTACTGTACATCGATTTGATTTTAAAGAGATCGGCTCCGACCAGCTGAGGTTTGCAGCAGCTACTTCTATCTCTTTGTCTGTATGTTCGTACATGCAACCATGCTGGTCTACGTGGGAAAAGAACTTCATGTCATGAACCTGTTCGCAGGAGCGGAGCGGAGCTGTTGACGTTTAAGCAGTATAAGTATATATAGAGGGAAGTATCAGGGCAGGCGAGGAAATAGGCTTTTATCTTTTCATGATTTTGGTGAAACACATAATCGGAGGCAGAGAGATACAGCACTCGAAGGCCGTTCAACTCCTGTTCTCATGCCCTGCCACTCCTGCTTGATCCATTCTTAGTTAGTTGCCATTTGCAAGCACATGCAGGATTCAAGAAGTCTTTTGACCATGGCCACCACACCTCATATCATTTCATGTATGCACATGGATTTCCCTGCTGCATTCATTCAGTGCACACCAATCTGTTGATAAACGGAAGCTATGTCTGATCTCACTACAGTACATGGTAAAGGAGGGCTCGCCTCGACCGCAGTATGCTGAGTCGTTGAGAAAACTGTGCTTGGAAACTCAGTTGTGGTCGACACGTGATCAGACGCGACGGGAGTGAAATTATTATCATAGTTTCTGACTGTTTGCACCAGGACAGATGTATTTGCGTGACTTCGGAGCTGATTTACCCCAGTGCACATTGGATGATGATTCTGATAGTGCCTTGGATCAAAGATCCTTTTCACACTTGGAATAGAACCATGGTGCCTCAAAGAACCCTTGGATCTGTCATGCTGGACCACGCTGGACCATTTTTGGTGCAGGGAAAGTTTACAGACATTATCAGTCTAAAGAACGTCTTAAGTCTGGACAAGCCAAGACCTGAGGTTGCACGTTTTTCCTTTCGAGATTGGAAGACAAAACGGCAAGTGACTATGGATGATTTCACTTTGACCTTCTTCGACCTTGACCATGGATATGGAAATGGAGGTGTGGAAGAGCTGAAATTTGAGGGTGACTGGGTCCAGGCCGTGGTTGCAGAAGACACGAGTATTTTGGTACATGAACTGGAAGGTGACACCGGCGCAATCCACTTCAAGTCTACAGAAGAGTCCCTGAAACCAGATGAGCCGAAGAACCCCAAGGTCTTAACCCCACGGCAATTCAACAAGGCTGTCTCCCTCAAGTTCAGAAAATCACATTCATTCATAGTAACACTCATGGTCACAACAAAAAGTCCATCTCCTCGATTCTTCAGTTTCGTGGGAGAAGCCTCAATACTTTGTGCCCGAGATTTTCAGGGTGTCAAGCTTCCTGTCGGTGAAGTGTATTTCAACCCAAAGGCACTTGAGAAGGATTTGGAGACGGCGGGTGCACCTATGTGGTCCACATTTTTGGGTTTCCTAGGAGCCGGTCTTGGCTTGATGGTGTTGGTTGCCTTAGCGGGACTTCTTTACGTTTGCATGAATGCTGTGCCACAAGGCTATGTTCAAATGGCATTTGAGGAAGAGAAACAAGGCCCAGGACTTTTCTGGGTCACCATCCCTGCAGGTGCCGGGGTTCGGCTTGGTTTGCTTCTTGATGCTCCTGATGGTATCAATCAGCCACCAATGATCAACAGTCCAAAGGTACAACAACAGCAAACCTCCACTTGCTTTGGAGCCTTACGATGCCATCATCACCTTTGGAGATGTGTCCGATCCAGGAGGAGTAGTGGAAAGCCTTTATGGAGATTTGCCAGAAGAGCTCATACTTCAACTAGATCGTCCACAGAGGCTTCAGCTAAAACTGCAAGGTTCTTTGGGGGCAAGGCTCGATGCCCTGGAGGATTCTATGGGGGCAGTGATCATGGAAATTTTCCCAGATGGGCCTCTTGCGCAATGGAACTCTCAGAATCTCAAACAAGCAGTCAACAAAGGTGATAGGATTATTGAGTTGAGAGGCACGGACTTCAGTGCTCGCAATGGTTGGAAGCTACGCTCACCTTCAGGGCAGGGATCAAATCCATTTGGTTCTAGATCCAATTCCAGATTCCTTGAAGAGATAGAGGCCCATAAGGATATGGACATTGATGTCACCGTGCTCAGATACAAGTCTTCTGAGTCCAAGGTTTAGATCGTGGCCTTTTGAAGACTCCAGGATGCCAAGACTTGTTGAAGCAACACCTCGACCCGAATTAATTCAGGGTGTGACGGCAGAAGACCTGAATCCGTCACAAAGTTGATCAGAATTGGACGATTGGATGAGTGCATGCACTAGTGCACCTTTCGGTGAAAATGTATCACCTCAGCCAGCATGGCAGATTCTTGAAGGGAGTCTTGCATGTAGAAGGCTGAATGGCTGTGGCGGGACCCCAATCGCAAACATCTTGTGTCTATGAATCAAGATCATGGGTGAAATCTGAAAGTCTGTGACACAGCGATTGGTTGACGCAACTGTCTCACCCTTGGCAAAGCACCAGGGTTTGAAATTGGCAGGCGGCTGGCTGCTACCACCATGGCTTTTTGTTTCAGAATCAGTAATTGTTGAGTGTCAAGTGTTCTATTCTTGGTGGCAAAACATGAGCAATTCTTGAGTATTAAGCAGTAGAATATCCAGCATGACGGGAACCTTGGTGAAGCATGGCAGGAAGTCTACGCCGCCATTAGCTAGGGTGTTGATCAGGCCAGAAATTGCAAACTTCAGAGAAGCTAGTCGATGAGCCATCCTTATCAGGAGAACGTCAGAGAATCTTGCAAAAATAGAGCGGTTTGATGGCACACCAGCTAATCGTTGAGGCGACCGATTGAAAGAAGTGTGAGGGATGCTTACGTACAACAGCCAAGATGAAACCAAGCCAAACCAATGTGTTCCCTTCCCTCAACCTAGCAGGACAACTTTTTGATGAAGTGAGATTTTTTTTCACCTGTACGCTTCTGACTTCTGCCATTTTTGTATTCACTTTGCCAAAAGTGACCTGAATGGATCCGCAGCATTTGTGCTTATGGTTAAAACAAAAGGCTTGACCTTTGGACTGCTCATCTGACTCCAGTGCTCCTTAGATCATGAAGTGGACCGGGGCGCAGCTTTGGCTGCTCTTCTCGGTCCCTTTGTTTGGAGATTGGGAGATTGTGGAAGGTCGCATTGATGCTTGTTGCCTAACTTTGCCAGATCCACTATCAAAGGCATCACAAGAAGTCGATAATAAACAATAAATAGAATGGGCTACCCTGCGCCACACCAAACTCAGGTTTGCTGCTCACGCCTTAGCAATGCTTTCGAGAACGATGAGACCGAAACATGTCTTCCCAACGGAACGCTTCCCGGTCTGCGAAAAAACTTTACCAATGGTGATGGTGAGTCGCAACTTGACGTTGAGATGAGTCCCTGATGCTGAGAGCGCGTGAATCTGATGGAGAAGTTTTTTCCCAAAGAATTGCATATATATAGATGCTTGCTGTACATCACCCTGATGAATAGTGAAGTGAAATTGAAGATGACATTGCTGCGGGAGGAGGGCCTGGGCTTCCATTGCGGAGTCATGTTGATACAAATCCATTCAAATTTTGTACCATTTTCTGTTGGTAGCTGCTTCTGAGTCTCCTGGTGCCAATGCAACTGAATTCTGGTCAACTGTGTAGTGGCTTACCTTCAAGACTCCGATGCAGGTAGGAGATACTTCCACACAGCCTTGATTGAAACTGTGTCAAGACGACAGTAGTTTGGAAGAGTGTCCTTTCCGTGTACAACAGGGGTTGCCATGCACTATGGTTCTGGGTATCCCTTCGTAGCTGCCGTTTAAGATGCATTGTAGTGCCCTTCCCAGCTCAGTTAAGTGATGAGGCATACTGCAGCATACCCCAATTGTATTGATCTAGAATCTAGCAGCTTTTGCTCTGGCATTTCTTGCACTCACCAGCAGCTGCGTTCCCGAGGTATCCCATGGGCATTGTTGTGGCAACATGGGCGTCCGCTCAATTGACAAGCGCAGCTATGGAAATTTTGATTTCAGAAGTGCTGGGCTACAACATCCGACGCTTGTTGAATACAGAGTGTAGTACACAGAGCTTAGGAGGGAATGTTAAATTACATTTAAATTACATACCAATAATCAAAGGAAGTTTTGAAGTTTACTTGAAACTTCCCATGTACGACATCGCACATAAAGTAGTTAGATAATGAAGAAGAGAAGAGTAAAGAATAGAAGAGTCAAGCATAGAAGAGGAGAGAATAGGAGGGAAAAAAATAGAAGGGGAGAGAGAATAGAAGAGAAAAGCATGGCAGAGTCAAGAATAGAAGGAAAGAGCAAAGAATAAAAGAGAAAAGAATCGAAGAGTAGAAAATAGAAGAGAAGAACAAAGAATAGAAGAGTGAAGAATAGACGGAAAGGAGAATAGAAGAGAAAAGAATAGAAGAGTCGACAAAGAAGAGAAAAGAATTGAATCCTTTCGTGGCGCCTGCAGTATTTGATGAAGTTGGAGTGTCGCCCTCAGTGGCAGGCGCTGCAGGTCCAGTATTTGATGAAGTTTTGGTGGACGGGGCAGTATTTGGTGAAACTTTGGGAGAGAGCCTGACTGCGAAATGTTGTTGTTTCCACACAATGCATCTTCAAAGGGCAGAAAGTAACCTCAGCACACTGCCGGGTTCGTTCCTCCACGCACTGTAACGGAGGTTTCGAGGTTTTGTGTGTTTTTGTTACAGATCGTCGTAGTTACAGTGCGGTTACCATCCCAGAGATTGCTCCGCACAATGTATCGGACGATTCATGTGTTGCAACTCTCCAAAAAAGATGTCGCAGCATACACTACGTACGTTTTGCAGCCTATAGCTTGCTCTGTGCACTGTACTGGACGTTTCATGTGTGACGACTATCAAACATGAATGTCTTAGTGACATTGCCTTTTACATCCTATAGGTTGCTACGCGCACTGTAGTGGACGTTTCCTGCGTTAGGCCTATCAAGCATGAATGTTACATTACGTTTTGCATCATAGGTTTCTGCGCCCACTGTAGTGGACATTTCATGGGTTACGGCTATCAAGCATGAATGTCGTAGCTACATGATTAAGTTTTGCATCCTATAGGTTGCTACGCGCACTGTAGTGGATGTTTTTGCGTATCAAGCAGGAATGTCGTAGTCGCATTACGCAGCATTTTTTTAAGTAGGTTGCTCCGCGCGCTGTACTGGACATTTCATGTGTGATCGCAGTTACATTGCCTTTTGCATCCTATGGGTTGCTTCGCGCCCGCGTGCCGCAGTGCACGTTGCATGTGCTAGGACTATCAAACATGAATGTCGAAGGTAAATCCGTTGTGAGGTTGCTCCGCGCACTGTAGTGGACGTTTCATGCGTGATGACCAGCAAACATGAATGGGATAGTAACACGCCGTAGGTGTACGAAGTGGTACTTTGCAGTACATAATAAGTACTTCCTGGTGCGTAATTGATAGTTTTTTGCAGTAGTACTTTGTAGTACTTGTAGTAAGGACTGGTACTTTGTAGTATGGAGTCATAGTACTGTGGCATGGGCTCTTCGTAGTCTAATTGTGTTTTGCATCCCAGGGTTGCACTGCGCATTGGAGTGGATGTGTCGGCGGTTTTGCTGTGACATGGGCCTCTCCGTTCGCAGCACATCATCTCCCAGTTCACAACATCACACAGCCTCATCACATCACACCGCATGACCTGACAACCTATATACGACATCGCACCACCACATCGCATCACAACCACATAGCATCCCATCCCAGCCCGTCGCATCACATCAGATAAGTCATCAGGTGGCATGACATCGCATCAGATCTCATCATTCGATAGTACATCACATCACATCGCATGACAGCGCATCTGTCGCATCACATCGCATCACATCACACGTATGCACATCACTTCACATGACATGGCATCACATCACCATCAAGTGACATCACATCACATCACATCACATCACATCACATCACATCACATGACATGACATGACATCATGACATGACATGACATCTTGCAACCAACTACATTACCTCACCTCACAATTAACGGAACGGCTGAGGGCTGGTGCACACAAAAATCTGAGTTAGTTGGGCAGCGCGCTGGTTGGCCCTGCGCGCATTCTAAAGGAAATTCTTTCTTTGGTTTTTTGTTTGTTTTGCCTTTTGAAGCTTCAGCGCCCTGCTCGCCCGGGAAATTTTGGTTTAGGGCCCAAGAACGCCTGTGCTTTTTCCACCGGCGCTTTTTGGTCAACAAAAGTCAAAAGTTACTGGGTAGGTGTTCTTACTCGTTTTAGCGGACAGATCTCGTCTCAAGTGTAAGTGTGCCATTGGGAGGAGCTTTAATCGTACTATATAAGATCCTATTGTATCAGTCGGCACACTAGCATCTGTGGGGAAAATCTAGTGAGTTGTCTATGCGTGGTGCTGGGTTCATGGGTTTACTCCTGCCGGTGCAAAGACGCCCTGCCAACTCCAGGTTGCAATGCAAGTAGCTCATCAATAACAGGTCACGTACTTCTAAAAATTATGTTTGTTGCCTTTGGTGACCCGATCGCATAGGCACACCTGCATATTGTCATAAGATATGTCACCTAGACTGTGGCTGTTTTTTTCTAGGAAGCAAAGGTCCCAACTGCATGTGTACATGGAATTAGCTCATCAAATCAACGTGTCACATACATACAAATATATAGTAGTTGTGTTGCGTTGAGTCACCCAATCGCAAAGGCACACCTGCAGTTGCCATGGTATGTCACCTAGACTGTAGCTACTGTAGTTGTATCTTTCTAGGAGGTAAAGGTGCCAAGTGCAAGTGTGTTGATGGAAATTGCTCATTGATAAACATGTCTTGTATGATAGGCCACCGTCTGGCCCAGCCATTCTCTGGACCTCATTTGAACCTCGTTGGTTTGCCTGCATTGCTTTTTCTCACTGGTTACAGCAGCTATAGGGATGAAACCACTAGTACAGAATGGAAATACAATGGTACCAGCCACGAAGTAACCTTTTTATTCATCTCACACATTGTCCAAACGTAGAGCGCGCAACAACACAAACCTACCCGGAGTTATATACAGAGAAAAACTCCAAGTCACACATCTGAATGACAGCGTGCCATGCAGATTTGTTCCGATTTCCTTCAAACATTCATAGGTTTTGTTTATGCACCTGGGATTTTCATCGGAATCAAAACTTGCAAGGACTTGTGTACCAAGGTTGGTGTAGCCAGCGATATGTTCCTTAATATGCATCTGAAACATGATGCATTTTCAAATTCTGCAACGGCAACACGCAAGCGAATTGTAGATATTAGTGCCCCACATCCACATCTGACTTGGTTTCCTACGGTTTGCCAGTGGGTTGAAGTAAGATCTGCCCCTGTGTGAGATCATTAAAATCGGTGTGCGAGCGGGATGATGTGAGATTTGTCCATTGATGTGAGAAAACGCCTCCGCTCGTAGCTGTTATTCTCTGTCCACGGTTTTTAGTGAAAAGAACATCAAGAGTTACAAAGAGCCGATGTGTGTTGCAATACAAGTGATGGTACATCTTACTAAGGCCAATGGAAGTATACGCTGCAACAAATTATGTTGGAAGAACCCTGCATGAAACCTACATGAAACGTATGTGACAATGTGCAAGGTGCCTAGTGGCAAAACGTATATTGCTCTTATGTGGGGTTTCACGGTAGGTTTCTTCCAGTGTATATCGCAGTAGGCTTCGGTGGCAAACAAAAAACAATTGTTTTTGATTGTTTCAACTCAAACATGTAGAAAACAAATCAGGAAATTTGCCGGCACCAGATGTGAATCGAGAACAAAGAACGAAGAACTTCACCTTGCCCGAAGACTTTTTGGCCTTTCCTTGCCTCCCTACTTAGGTATTGATCCCACCGCGGCAGCTTCAAGCATAGATGCTATTTATGCCGCATTGGGCTGCACTACATGGACAAATGTAGAAAATAGAGGCTGCGACAACCGCAAGATGCGGATCCATTTCATGTCGGAGAGCTGGATGTTTGCGCGTCGAGACCTCCTGGATGATCTGAGTATTGAGTACAAGGCGAGGCGAACTTCATCGCCACATTGAAGATTTTTGAAATTGCAAAGCCAAGGCAAGGTACTGTAGTAGAAAGTGCCAGTAGGCAGACAGAGTCCTTTCTCTAGACCCTGGTAGTACATTTGTCAAGCGAGGCCGACGTTCCATTGGGTGGCGGTGACATGGGATATGTTGGAGATGCCGGGCTGTATGTTCAGCAATCAGTGATCGATGCTGCACAGAGCGCTGAAGGCCTTGCCTTGGAGTACTACAAGAGCTACAATGCAAGTACCCTGTTTGAAAGGGTCTGTCTTAATGGGGAACCATCAAGTTAGTAGTATTCTTACTTTCTGAATTCGACAAACTCCAAGGAAAAAGCGGCAATGCTATGATGGAGAGCAAGTCAAGTCTTTCTTTTTTTGTTGAGATTGACATGTCTTGCAATAGTATCTAAACTACATTTTTTGTGTTTGGCAACACGCGTCCCGAGACATCGTTCTTTGAGACATGTTTTACTTCGTTGTGACTATACTTCACTTGCCTTTTCCCCATCATACGTCATGCTAGAATGCTAGAAACACTGGATTTCTGACAAATGCACAAGGTTGGCACAGTCCCTGGCTGTACTTTGACAACTTGTCTAGCGTCAACGTCACAGGGAGTTTTATGAAATGCTCAGAAAGCTTGCTGAATGATGCTTGTCAAAGCCGACAGTGGGTTGGGTAGTTGAGAGGCCAAAGACGCAAGGAGAGCCACGGGCCTTTGGCATTTTTCTAGAGCTCATGCCATCGCCGTATCATGTCCTTTCCGGCACCCCCAACTAGCAAACACTGTAGCCATGTCGGGAGCCAATCAGCTACGTCACAACAATTGTTCAAGACGTCGTGAGCGAGTGATAGCTGAGGCTTCAGATTCCTGTGGTGTTTATCTGTTTGAGACACTAGGGAATCCATTCTTGTCACTCAGGACAATTCCACAATGTTCTCCGTTTGGAAGATCTCACGTGACGACGACGGATTTGTGCGGGTCCCAGATATAACCAGCAACAGTCACGAGATGTCACGGAACAGTTGACCAATTTGACCAAGATAATACAGAACTCTTGGAGCATTTTTGATCAGGACCTGCGAGGCCACATGTAAGTTTGTGCATGACAGTGGAGGTGTAGGGAAGATCACATCCTCATGGTTGCACAGATGTGTTCCTGCCAAGACCGTCAACGTCACCAACAACAAGTACTCAGCAAAATGCCCTGATGACTACATCTGGAAAGCGCCAGCATGCAGGAGACAAAGGGCTTATGCTACATAGCCTCCAATATTAAGCACTTTACAGATCTTTGATACAGGCAGGTCAAATCAAAGTTGATTGATTTTGCTTCTTATGCTTAGTCCACCCACAACGAGCAGCAAGAATACATTTTCTTTTCATCCTGTAGCTTGTTGACTTGAACTCTTGCATTCTACCTGTCTAGACGAATGTTTTCAAGACTCTTCTTGATGTGTTTGGATTCTTGATGACGGTTTGAAGGGTTCATGTGCTCGTTTGCTCGGATGCAGGAGCGACAGTGCGAAGTGCATCCTTTGGGTGACAGGCGGAGATGGTTGGGACGTTGTTGCTGTCATGCAACGCAGTGTTATTTTCAACATGCCAATTGCACCTTGCCTGAGCCGGTTTGCCAAAGAACTCTACCGACTGCATGAGTGAGAAAAGTTGCAAGATGATTCTGCAGTATGTGGCAAGAATGTTGGACCTGCATAAACCATTGCAAAAATGGACGATGCACATTGAACGTATGTGATTGTGTCTCCTGTTGTATCGAGAAACCACGTGCTGCGGAATTTAATTGATGTTGGGGTCTCTGATTTATGGGTTCTCGTTTAGCCTTACTGCCGGGAGCCATCATACGGGATACGCTGTTCTGCGGATGGCGTTGCGGATGCTGCTGTGCAGTGGATGAGCTGCCGATATGCTGCCGAGAGGGAGAGGGTATGAGGTTTCGGACGGCATACGGAGGATATTTGCGTTGAGGACGCGGAGCCACGTTGAGGAGATCTTCGTTGCGGACGGGAAAGGGTGATGCAGCGAGGAGATCTGCGTTGCGGTTGCGGACGGTTGTGGGGAACGGGAAGGGGTGCCTGAGAGGGATGTGGAGGACCTGCATTGCGGGAAGGGTGCCAGACAGCGAGCGACAACAGGAGATCTTCCGTGCGGATTGTGCAGTCTGCATGGAGGTGTCGGAGATGGAGCGATGCGGAAGAGATTTGTGTTGAGGATGGGGGGTTGCGTTGCGGGAGGCGGGGGAGATCTGTGCTGTCTTCCTATGTTTAGTGGCTTCACCCTTCCTGGAATTGAGACTCTGTTCGCTTTGGGGCTTTTGTTGGGTGGTGGGGTGTGTGGGCGCGGATGCGAGTGCTAGGGAGCAGACCAAGGTCTGCGTGGCGGAGCATGATGGCCGGAGAGTTGACTTGCTTTCTTTGGTTAAATAGGATTGATCTTTACCTTGAAATTTTGATTTCTTGTGAGTGCAAGTTGACGCTTTTTGAAAAAAGGGGACTCCACTTCTACCTCCGGAAATAGCGCCGGGGAGTTCCTGTGTCTTTCTCTCTCTGTTTGTTTTCAGGGTTCTTTGCGCCCTGATTGTTTTGAAACTCAAGTGTAGTATAGTATAGTCGTGTCACGTGTCACGTGGCTAGATTCCGGGCAAGACCAGATTATGAATGGAGCATGTGCAGGGTCATCCACATGATTCGGTTGATCATGGCGCCTGCCCGGTTGCAGTTTTAAACTACGGTATGTGTTGTGATGTCAGTGAGAGTTCAAAAGATGGGTCATGATTTACGTGCTGCGATTGGAAGATCATTGCATTACATCTCAGTATGAATTGTTATACCAATTTTCGGTGTATTGCTCATCAAACTTAACACTTGTCTTTTTTATTCACGTTACTGTATTCTTACTTACCAATGTTTTATGTTGATTGAATATTTAGCATAAAACAACAACATATTTCCAATACATGTAAAATCAATTTATGTTGATTAAATCTGTGTATTCAATTGTGAAAAATCATTGCTGTCACAATTTGTCTAATCACAATCATCTCCTGAATTCTCCTTCGACAGAATCAATTGTTGGCTGAGGCATGTGGAGTTGCAAGTGGCTACGGCAACTACTTGGCCATTCCCAAGCAACACAAAACCTTACTTTTCTGGTGGACCCCGGACAATTCCTTTTTGGACGTGAACCCCAGCATATTGCAAATGCCGCCTCACAGCGCTTTCGGATATTCACAAGGAGACCAAACTTCAGCTACAGTGGGCACAGAGCTTGCCAAGATGGTCAGTTCAGATTTGCGGTTTCTGAGCCCTGACATAGCCAAGTTCCTTGAATCAGTCAAGTCTCTTGTCATAAGGGATCGGGAAGGCCAAAACAAGTCACGTAGCATGTTGCGACCCTGGAAAATATTTAGAATGTCCTGTTCTTTTTAAAACAGACATTGCGAATTTTCTTGAGGCGCATTTTTGTTCAAACGTTTCCATCCAGCCGTTGCTCAATACATTCTGCCCACAATGCGGGACTTGGGGTGCAGCTTGAGAGCTTCTCAGGTTCGAATTGAGTGAAGTCAACGACTTGATGCGAGCCTTCCAAGCCGAAAACGCCACACGTCTAGGGACAGCGTGTGACTGGTTGAAAGCCAACGAAGCTCGATGGAAGGATTGGATCCCTGATCCAACACTTTGCACCCTGGTGAATGGTGAGTTAGTTCTTTGTGTCACAGGTTCTCGCTTTCAATGCAAATATCGAGTGATGGTGGCACCTTAGTGGGGTGGTGGCGGAGGTGTGGTGAAGGTGGTCCGGGGGTGGTTGGTGGTGGTGGATTGTGGTGGTGGTGACAATTGTGGCAGTTCTGGCAGTCGTAGTAAGTATGTGGTATTAGATAGTAGTAAGTAGTAGTAAGTAGTCGTACTACTACTACTACTACTATTATTATTATTATTACTACTACTATTACTACTACTACTACTACTACTATTACTACTACTACTACTACTACTACTACTACTACTACTTCTAGTACTACTACTATTATTATTATTACTACTCCTACTACTATTACTACTACTACTACTACTACTACTATTACTACTACTACTTCTACTACTACTACTACTACTACTACTACTACAACTACAACTACACAAGTTTGTTTCAATAGAGACTTGGTTGCCATGCATTTGCAGGGTTGAAATTCTGAGGTCTCCGTGGCTTTGGTTTGTACGACGAGGTCAATGCAGTCTACCCTTCTTCACGATTAGAGGCGACCACTTGCAGGGCATGCCCTCCAGGGACCTATTCGAAGATTTTTACGGATGGATCCGTAACCACTTACCTGTCTCTTGCCAGCAGCTTTCCTAATTTCGTTGATTGTTTTCAATCTCTGTCATGCAGGCGGCAAACTGAGATGAATGACAACATCTAGTTTGGAAATCGGTGCACATACCAGTAGTACAGCACAAGGCGGTGGCGGAAGGTTCAACATCGCAAACGAATAGGAGAGGTTGGTTGTTGTGAATCACTGGCGGAGCAAAGACATTGATGGATCGACAGATGTTGCAGGTTTCCTCTATTCCTGTTTGTTTCTTTCCGTTTCTGTGACTATTATACCTATTTACCTACCAACTGTACCTATCTCTCTCTCTCTCTATCTACCTACCTACCTATCCATCCATCCGTCCGTCCGTCCGTCCATCCATCAGTCAATCAATCAATCCATCCATCCATCCATCAATCAATCAATCAATCATTCTATCATTCTATCATTCTGTCATTCTGAACTTCCAAAAATGGTCCGAGCACGGTGTGCTTCTTGCATTTTGGGTTCACAATGTGCAAACTTCCAAAAAGTGGTCCGAAGTGGTCCGGACCTGGTGTGTTTCGTACATTTTGAATCATTTTGACTTGAACCGTGCTTCGCGCCACAAGGCTGTACACTTTTCGATTTCTCATCTCGCCACCTCCCGACCCACAAATCATGAGAAAAACGCAATGTTTCGAAACTTTCCTAACATTTCGCGCACCTGTATTTTCTTTCTTCTAGCTTTTTCTCTTTCCCTGTTCTACTGTTTTCTTCTCTTCTCTGCTTTTCATGTCTCCATGTTGTCGGAAGTTTGGCTTCTAAACTTTCTTCGATCAATTAACCCAATCACTATCAATCTCAAAGCAATCATTGATGATCATTGATGTATCTCAGCACCCATCTGATTTTGGCAAGGTGTGAAGTATGTGGAGCTGGAACACAACAGCCAGCAGCAGGTGCAGCTGAATGTGAAGTTTGTCCTCTAGGAACGTCCAAGGCAGAGCAAACTACCGATGATTGCACTCCCTGTTCCTTGGATGGTTTGTGTTTCAGATTCAGACACCATTATCGAGACATTCTTGGCCAAATATTCAGCCCTCACCACCAGGTAGGCTGTCAAACTACTCGAAAGAACGTTAATCTTTGAAAATTCCAACGGTCCAAGGCCCCGAAAGTGAGACACTGTATCGCAGGTCCCATCAACCTGAGACACTAGTTGTCGTAGAGAGGACACGGCAAACATTGCTGAGAGGGATCCGATAAAGCGTCACTATTAGTCCAGCCGCCAAAATCCGTTCAATGCTTACAAAAACCGGTTGCCTATAGCGTTAGGCGCTTGCCATTACGTTTAAAAACTTCCAAAACCAAGGTGCTCCTGGCAGCTACCAAGATGAACAGGGACAAATCTCATGCAAGGCCTGCCCTGCCGGCACCACAACGCTTCTCTTGGGCGTGAAATCAGGCTGGCGTGAGTGGCATACTTTAATCAGGTGTGCCAATCAAGGCATCAGTCGATTCATCATGTGAACAGTTGATACCAGGAGCTGATTGCGGGTGCACAAGTGGAAATATCGATGTGGAATCCGACTCTGAGCTGTTGTAAGGGAAGAACGGGTTCCCACCCTCTGAAGCATTGCAAGTGTGGAGCGTGTAAAAACCGAACCTCCAAAGTACTGACGTGAGCAGTTTCGAAAGTGCTGGTAGCGTATGGCATTGTTTCACCGAGGACAGTGCTCAGGCAGCCATTTGCCAGCCATGCTCTGATGGGCTTCACTGTCCGATCTTGTCAACCTTGGACATTCTACATTCAGGGACCAGTCCTTTAGGTGATGACTTTGTCGCAAAGATCTTGCCTGGGTTTTTCAGCGCACGCTCCAAACCCTTGGAGGTCTTCAAGCGATTCGGCATTACTATGTAAAGTCATGAGTCATGAGTCATCAGCGCGATTTTGTCCAGTTGTGGCTGTCAGGCCTCTTGATGTTCCACTGTCCGAGGTGCACCAGTGAAGCACAATGCCCTGGGGGCACCCCGAACACTTGCGGTGCCGACCGTATCGGAACGCCTTGTGGAGAGTGTCCAAGCAGTACTTTCTGGAATAAATTAGAGTGCGCTGAGTGCAGCGCGTGGGCGCTGGTTGGTTGGATCATCTCTATCATCCTGATTTTGTTATGCCTGATCTTTGTATCTGAGAGAAAGATGTAGAGGAGGGAAAGGCTTTTCAGCAGGTTGTGGAGACTAGGTATGGGTATGCTGGCTGCCTATGGTATGTGTAAGTAGATTTGGAATTTGGATTTAGGCATTTTTCCCCAAGCAGTTTACTGTTGGGGTCCTCAATGCAACCTTAGATGAGTCCGCCTTGGTGTTGGTCGGTGTGTCCGCCTTATTGGGCATTGATGTGGTCTTGGCCCCCTTCCTATCAGGTGGTGTGTCCGCCTTCTTGGGGATTGCTGATATTGGGGTGGGTGATGTGGTCTTGGCCCCCTTCATATGGGGGTGGGTGTTGATTGATGTGTCCGCCTTCCTGGGCATTGATGCGGTCTTGGCCCCTTTCATGGTGCCGCGAGGGCAGTGGTTCGAAGTGCACTATTAGCAAAGACAAAAGTGAGCGATTGGGACGCAGGAAAAGACTGCATCCAAGCCTTCAAACTCATCTTGCCGTTTTGTTGGCAGTATGTTTTTTCTATTGAATCTTTACTGTGGCTTCCGAAGTGCTGTTGGTTCAAGCAGCTGGTTGGGTCAACCTAGCTTGGTTTAAAGTTTTTTCTTTTAGAAGAAAAGAGGATGATTCGGGCCCGATCTCGCAGCCGTGAAAGAATCATGACCATGGCAGTTCAGTCGAAGCTTTATCGACTACCTCAAGACGAACGGAAGCAACTGCAATCTCTGCGTCAGAACGTAGGTGAGGCGACTTTCTTGGCTCGTGGTGGCATCCACAGCAACATCTCCAGTTGCAACACCGATGTGGCAGGAAATGGCACCACCTCGACTGACACCAGAGGCAGTGAAGCCAGAACTTTCCAGGAGAATTTTTGACAGCAGACACGATTCCCTCCATTCGTTTGCTGTCCATGGTCCGTCACTATATGAAACCGGGCGGCCAAACCATCAAGTATATCCCATGGCAGATACGCATGTCTCAGAAGCAGTATCAGGACATGACAGAGGCCAAGACCCAAAAGCCTATACGCACCGAAGCACAATTGTTAGGGACCTTGCTGGATGACACGCCAGAACTCTCCATGGAACATGTCCGGCTATCTGCTGAGTGGCTTCTGCGTACTCAAGAAGTGTTTCGCAATGCTTGGGTGATGGTTGGAGCAGCTCATCTGCGGATCGTCAAAAAGTTTGACGACAAGTTCTTTGGTTTGGCAATGAGGAAGCACAGCCAGGAATCAACGCTGCGATCCGTCAATCTAGCAGAACTCCTCGAAGCAGACAAGTTCCTATGGGGAGAGATGAAATGGTCCTTGAATGACGCTCTCAACGAACTGACGTCAGCGAGAGCCGACATGTATGGTGTGCTGCAGCCCAGACCAAGGTCAACGGCTCCCAAAGTGGACAAGAGTCCAGCGGTGAAAACACCTAAATCCAAGGCTGCTTCAGCGCCGCCTGTGAAGAACAACAGCTGAAGGCACCAGCTTCTCGCCAGAACAGCGAGTTGGCTACCTTTATTGTCGTGGATGGCAACGCCCGCAAACCAATCTGCCAAAGATATCAGCGGGGACAATGCACGTCCAAATCGTGCAAAAATGCACACGTCTGTGCGGTCAAAATCCAGGGTAAACCTTGTGGGCAGAAGCATGGGGCGCATGCCCATGGGTCATCTACTTGAGGAGTTGAATCTCCAGCTCTTGTGATGACGGTACCACAAGAGTTGGATGAAACGATGTACCCCCGTGCAGTTTTGACATTCCTTTCCCGGGGAAATTTTTTCTAGATTTTTTTGCTGGCAGGAATGCCTCAATTTTCAGTGCTTGCCAAACATTGTAGGTAGACCTTGTGAGGCGGCTGGAATCAGAACATGGTTGGGACATCTTGCAGGATTCCAACTACGAAAGAATCCTGCATGCAAGCTGGAATGGTTTCATCGGAGGCATGTGGCGTGCTCCTCCGTGCCGAGAGTATTCGAGATGGAAACTGAGGCGGCCAGGTCCCAAACCTTTGAGGACTCCTCATGAGCCATATGGCAGATCGGATCTCAGTCACAAGGAGCAGCTGCAACTGCAGACCCAAGAAAATATCCATGAGCTTGCCCTGCTCACGGCGTTTGAAAGCAAAGGGGCTCTGGTGGGTTGGGAGACACCACCATCAGCGATGATGACTGATAGCTGAGAACACCGAGATGCTTAGGGATTGGAATGCTTCATGCTCCCATGTGGCAGCTTGCCATTGGGGTATGAATTATGCAAAATCCTGGCTTCTTTGTGCGAATGACGCAGACATTGCATCGCTGGCAAGTTGGTGTACTTGCCACCAGAAACATCCTTCCTTTGCAGGGCTCCGGACACCTACACACAGCTATGTTAGCTCCCAAACAGCTGAATATCTTCAGGCGTTAGCAGATTATGACAAAGAAATGCTTTCACTGCAAGACTTTCTCATCGACGTGCTCTTTCTCACCTCAGCCAATTGGACAGTGAATCTTCGGCCAGATATTTTCGCACCACTTCGTGAATCCCCAAGAACAAGGACTCGTCTCCAAGGTGTTGAATCATCTCCATCATCAGCAGTCAGATGCTCCTCTGTCAGAAGATGACCTCAATCCAATGAAACAGATTGTCAACAACTGGATGCTCACCCATGGAAAAACTCCTTGTTGGTCAATAGCCCCCGGGCAACGATTTCGGCTAGATGTTTTGCGACAATTGGCTCAACTTGTCAACGACCCAGATGTGGATCTACATCACCTTCTTCAAAATGGCGCCCCCACGGCGGTATTAGAACCCATCATTTCTGGGCATATATGGCCATCAAAACCATCCAAGGAACCTACTGCAGTCTTTTGATTGCACTGGGCAGGAGCAGATGAAGATCCAGATCTCACCTGGTCTCTACTTCAAGCTGAACTTGATGAAGGATGGATTGAGGAAATACCAGGGGGGATGGTAGAAGCCATGGGTAAGCTGAATGTCGTACAGGCCCCTGCCGCAAGCCTCGTTTGGTCTTGGATTCCTCTTTTTGCAAACTGAAACAAAATTGTGAGGTAGGGGAGTCTATGGTGCTTCCGACAATTGACAGCCTACTGGAAAGCAACCGTGGATAGGTTTGATTCACTTTCCAATCACGTTTGTTTGGATACAAAGTTGCACACTTTGGACGTTTTTCTGCTTTTTGGTGGGCTCGCCTAGGAGCTCTACTCATACGGCTTTGGGCTCCCAACGAAAGGTTCCAAGAAGCAGCTTGGAGCACCATAGTTTTCCTGATGATCTTGGGCACACCCATCGCTTGGAACAAAGCTCAGATAGGATCAGAGATTCTATGGATAGGCTGGCTGTTCAATTTGAACTTATACAATGTGCAAGTGGTCCCAGATAAAGTTGATCGGCTACAGGCAATGATTATCGAAATTTTATCTGCGAAGACAGTTCGCCGCAAATTGTTGGAAAGAGCTTTGGGCATGCTCATGTGGTTCACAATCATCGGAAAATACTTGAGACCACATCTTGCACCAATATACAAAGATTTGTATTGCCCACCAGCCACGTTGTTCTCAATCCCGGCCTCATCTTGGTCAGCCTTTATCGATATCTTGGGCACCTCTGCCACGGTTGTGAAATCGCATCCCCACTTTGCGCTTCCATTGGGGGCAAAGTTGTGGAAACCGAACAAGTGCTGTGGTTCAGTGAACAATTCTCAATGACCGAAGTACGACAGTGGAAACCGGAACTCAAAAAGGATGCACAGAAGTACATATCAGCGTTCGAGGTTCTGGCACAGCTGGCACTCTTGATGGCAGCATCCAGTCGGCTACTTTGTGACCAAATGGAATTGTGCATACTTTCAAGTTCAGACAACACATCAGCTGAATCCAGTATCAATCGTCAATTGAGTACGAAAAAACCTACAGCAACATTCCTGAAGTGGATTTCACAATGGGCCTTTCAACACCATATGTCGCTCAGCATTTCTCATATTGCAGGGCATGACAACACATGGGCAGACGACCTTAGTAGAGACCGCTGTGAACAATGGTCTCACTACCCGCGAGTAAGATTTGACCTGCAATCATTCTTTCAATTGGACGGAAAGTGAAACTCTTTCGACGCGGGAGATCACCCCAAATGCCTAACCTCTCGTACAGTCTCGTCAGACTAAAAAAGAGCCAGCAGTTTTTTTTGGAGTTTGTTGGGGTGCACTTTTGATTCACGCAGCGTTGAGTGATGTTTGCACTGCGTGCATTTTTTCTTACAAAGACCATGTCTTTCCTCTGGCAAGTCCTTCTCAGTTGGTATCTGGGCGGAATTCCCTAAATGATCCGGACGATCATGGGACTGGCGAGCCGAGAAGGTCTGGTTAGGCTTCGCCTCCTTTTTTCATAATAGTTTTGATTGCTCAGTCTGAAGTTGTGTTTTAAGATGTTGAACTATGACTGTCACAGTCGCTTCTGTTGACCCATCTTAGAATTTTGACTCCGCTGAGTGATCTTCCGAGCACTTCCTTTATGAAAAAAGAAAAGTGCGATCACATGCTAACCAGACCTCACTCTGATTGCTTGCAAATAGAAGTTGGGATGGTAAACTAACAGCACAGGAAACAGTGATAGAAAGAACATATGATTACATCAAGTCACACATTTCCCTTTGAATTTGCCCCAAGTGTTTGGAGTCTACCCTGGTATAATTTTAAGTTGACTCAAGTCTCAAGTCTGCCTTTGCATCGGACAAGCGCTTCAAGTTGTGCGACTTAGCGGATCCTGACGTGAGGCATATTATTTCCTTAACGCACCGATGACAGCAAAAGCGAGCACACTCTTCAGCACCACCTGTGGTGTTGGCATGATGATCAACATGCTTCAGACCCTAGGAATCATTGGCGGTATGACGGTTGATTGGCCAGTCAGCTTCCATTTGCATTATGCCAAAACCATTTTGTTTTTCTGTGCTGTCCTTTTGCCGTTGCAATTTTTCTTTCCAGACTCATCCCTTGTTCTCGATGTTTTGGCCCAGGTGTCATTCGGCAACATCCTCGGAGTCCTGCAAATCTTCACTTTTGACATAGATGGCCTCGGATTTGCTTGTATTTCAGGGAGTAATGCCGTGATCCGATACATAACGACGGTTCCACAGTCCATTTGCTTAGTCATGTTCCACTCTTTTCTTGGCCTGAATAGTTTGGGATGTGTTTTTTCAAATGGATATGATTTGTTTTTTTTCTATTTCTATATGCAAATATTTACATGAATGCATACATATATATATATATATATTAGTACATGTGTTCTTTCACTGTGTATACTGTATGTATGTATGTATGTATGTATGTATGTATGTATATATATACATATACGTAAATTTGAATACATACACACACACACTAGTACATCATACACTTGTATTGGCCCCTGAAGGCCCAAGAACCATGTTGTTTGTTGTGATGTTTGGCAAAAAGAGTCGTGACCAAGGTGGTTTTCTTCCCCGTTGGCCTTGTATGGCTCTTCTCTTGTGGCTTCATCTCTCGATTGAAGTCCAATTGGCGCTGGGATCAGGTGAAACTCAACAGCACCATGGGTCAGTTCTTGCCACTTGGCATTCTGCAGAAATGGTTGGGAATCGTTCTAGTGTGTGTTTTTTCAGTCAAAAAATGCACTGTAGTTTTGTTGGAACTTTCAACTGTTTGGTATGCTGCTTTGCAAAAAGGTGGAGAACAGAATGAACACCTCCTCTCTAAACTTGGGGTGGGTGGTGGAAAAAATTTTCCCAGACGTCATAATACCTGGGTAGCCCGGGAAAAGAAGTGGGCAGACTTGGCAGCCCCAGACATGTTCGCCAAACTAAGATCTTCGGACATGCGTTAAAATTGTTTGACTTGAAAACAACTTGGACGTTTGTATCTTGACCAAGGCAGGTTGGCTTTTCAACTATGAGTTCAACTGCTTTGGTGCCATTGATTTGCTATTCGCATCCAAATGGGCAGACAAGCAACCTTAAGCATCTCTGAGAAAATGGGTATTGGAATCCTGTGCGAGTCCAACACTTGTTTTTTTTCATGCTAGAATTTGGCACATTGTTCCAAATCATTCGTGTTCTCAATCCTTTGAATTATTGAATTGTTCAAAGCACCTGGAGAGACAGAATGTTGGTGCATGATGTCAAACCCAACAAGTTGGCACAATAAGCGTGGCCGAACTGATTTGCAAAATTGCTGAAGCTTCCTTGCAACATCTTAGAATGCTATTGAGTGCTGCCTCGTAAAGGAACCCCAATGTCTTCTGCGGCTCTGAAGAACACACACTGATGGTCATCGGAGGCGTCCTTTTGCTGACATTTGGCTCCTTGACTTGAACCATCAACCTCCACTGTATATTAGGGCAACACACTAAGTTACACAAGTGGTCTTTTGATTGGCGATATGCAAGGACACTTTTCAGACATCACTGCCTTCATATTCCGCCTCCATAACGATAGCCGATGACAAAGATCTCAAAGTAGGGCATCACCAGGACAAAGTTTTCAACAAGACCACAAGACGCTTGAGCAGAAACAATTAAATCTTTCGATGCACTTGGTGCAGCCCACATCCAAAAAACATTTATATAGTTTGCAAGCTTCCAATTACGTACATGAAATTCCCTTTTGAGGAACTCTCGCACGAAATGCGTTTTTCAGTAGCTGGTGGATGACCTTCATTTTCATACAGTGGAGAGATTCTGATTGTTCGACTCATTGTATGCACACAGCCTGTAAGCACAGTTTTTACTTTGCGTGATAAAACCTGTCTGGCTCGCCCGGGAACTACTTGTGTAATCCGCTTCAATCTGAGGTGTTTGTGGCTTCTTGTCTGTATGTGCATGGCTTGCATACAGGCGGGCCATTCATGTCTTGTTTGGGGTCCAGCTCGAGTTGCATTGGCTTCTGATTTATGCACATCATAGATGACTGAGGTCCCCTCACTACAGCAACACTGGACGTTATGATCTAGTTCAAAGCTCCAAGTTTTTGCTGGGCCGCTTTAGACTGGACGTGTGGTGGTACGGTGTGCCTTTACTTGTTCGAGGTCCGGGTCCTCGGAAGGGAAAGGTTAAAGGTGGCTTTCACATACTGACATACTGGGAATGCATCGTTGCTTGTCATGGTCAGACAAAGACAGATCAGAAAATCAACTTGCATGTAAAGTACTGGCATGACTGAAAACCAGTTTAAGCTGAAAAAAATCCAAACTTCATCTATGCCAACGGCAAACTTCAAGACAGCGACCCAGGTCCTCTCCTGGCCATGACTGTAGTGATCGCACCTGACACTCCAGCATTGCAAGTGCTGTTTTGTCAAATCATCCTACTGTCCTACATGTCGTTGCAGCTGTACCACTGGCCTTGGAAAGCCCCCATTTTGAATGTCGTAGACTTCCTCAGTTGCTTCTTGATCACAATCTCGGTCGTGGTGTCTGGATTCTACATTCCTGCGGTGACCGGTGATTTGCAATCCACCTTCGCGACGCTGAGAGCTTTCCCATTTTGCTTCATGATTCTCCTGGCGACTTTTAGTGCTTTCTCGCGTTTTCTTTTTCCCAGGTTGGGGCTCTGTGTTGGACATTTGTGACTTGCTGTGAGGCACCATAGTGATCGGCCTTTTGTTCGCGGTCGTGGGCCTCATGGTGGTCTTGGCAGTCCTTGCTTTGTTCTACCGTGCCTTGTCTTGACCTTTTTTCTGTGCAAGATGGGTGGCCACACGGGATTCTTAACACCCACGGCTTTTCCGCGACTCTCAGCCACTGGTGTGATATGCCAATGATTTTGTATAAATGACTCAGTGACTCAGTGCATGAACTCATTTTCGAGGTTAGGTGTCCAGCTTTGCATTATACACAAGGGCCTTGTTTGACCGGACCTAGGTGCAGCCATTGGCAGTCAGAAGGACGGGCTACAAATATACGAATCGCGTTTTGGCACAATGTTGTCTAGGTTCCATATCTTGGATACACTTGCGAGCATGCGTGTTCCTCTGTCAAAGCCATTAGCTTATTTCTGCAGCATTTCATGCCAACCAGGAGTTGGCCATCATGACTGCTGGCAAAACACCTCCACCCAGTGCGGTGTCTGACGACCTGTATGATGCACTGCAGCGACTCAACCCATCAACGAAGGAGGAGTGACGAAGCTTACCTGATCAAAGTCGGTGTTTCTTTGGTTCCTTGCCATTGCGCAAAGTTTGCAAGTTCATTATTTTATTCCAGGAATTCAGAACAGAGAGTGAAGCTGGACGAACAACCATGCTGTAAATTGTAGACCCGGCAGGACATACATATGCAGATGGAGATTCTTGGTGTGTATGACTTGAAATGCTTCGTGGCAAAAGAGCTGTGCATACCTGTAGCTTGGGTATCCAACAATATGGATCCAGAATCCAGACCTGTTGAGAAAAACACGTGACTAACTTGGTGAGTTGTGCTTGGTAGTGTCACTTGTGACCTGGGATGTGGACTTCAAGGTTTGATTACCGCATTGACAGTCCTGAAAAGCGAGGCCAGGCATGCTGTGTTTCTGTGATGCTTAGTGGAGACCCATTCTTGGAATTTGAAGTGTGGAGTTCAAGGGTGAATGAATTGAACATCCAAGCAGCTTAATGCCTGTTTTGGACCAAGAACACAAAAGCCTTCTGTGCAACAACACTTTCCCTGCCGTTTTATTTCAGGTGATGCCTGCATTGGAGAGTCACCGAGCGTCAATTATCGGCCGCACCAGCAGCAATTCTCTGAGAATCTTGGATAGCTGCGCTTTCATTTTGCCGACATGATTCAACATGCTGCTTTTCTACAGATGTATCAGCATCCTGGACAACCCACCACGAAAAACAAGCTCCACGGATGTTTCAAGTTTCAGAGTTCCCACGGGGCATGGATGATTTGTGAGTAGTAAGCAGAGAGCATTTGCCAAGATGTTTTTGATGATGATTAATTATCCCAGATCTTTTCTTCGTTACAGGTTCCCTTATTTGCTTTATTTATCAAGGGTGGGGGGTCTACCCTCAGTTTTTTTGGCAGGGAGGAGGGGGGGGGGGGCAGTTGGAGCCACTTGCTCCATGAGCATCCTCATAGGCATCGTCATTGGTTGTCGTGCGTCATCGTCATTGCCTGCCTTGTCATCGTCCCTAACCTCATCATGCATGCCTTTCTCCTCCTCATCCTCATCCTGATTCTCATCCTCATCCTGATTCTCATCCTCATCCTCATCCTCATCCTTGTCCTCATCCTCATCATCACCATCATCATCACCATCATGATCATGATCATGATCATGATCATCATCATCATCATCATCATCATCATCGTCATCCTCATCCTGATCCTCATCCTCATCCTCATCCTTCTCCATTTTGCTTGTTGCGGTTGTCAACCTATATAGTGTTTGTCCGCGTCTTCATGTTCACCTTCCTCATCCTCACCATCGTCATCGTGTTCTGCCGGTTTGAGGCTTCGCTAGTAACCGTTAGTATCATCGTCGTTGTCATTGCCTACAGCACCTTTGGGGACCTATGCTTTACAAAGCTTTCCCGACCCACTTTTCTGGAAGTATGCTTCAGAAGGCGTACAGATGCCACTCTCCTGTCTCTGAAGTAGATATTTGTGCCCACCCCTGGGCAATCTTAAAGAGCTCCAGATACTTGCCTCGAGGAGCTTCTCGCTTGACTTCTGCCGCCTTCACCGCCAACCCAAACACATCCAAGCGCTCGGTGGCCGCGAAATCACGCGCGACATCACGCAAGACGACACAGGAAGAGCCAGAGAAGCAGATTGAGACTAAGACGAGTGAGAGTGAAAGGACTGATTCTCAGCTGTGCACTGCTCGATCTAATTGTTTGAAGAGCAAAATTGGAAATGTTGCACACAGAACACGTGCTGATAACTGATGGTGTGACAAAGCATGCTTCGAGGTCTGCCCCTGAGATTACAAATGAGCCAAAGGCCGAAGACAATTCAAACCAAGAGACCTCTTGGGTCTGAAAATCCTTGCACTTTCTGAAGCAGTCAACCGCCAGTCCATGACCCTTATTTTGAAGTTACGGTTGTAGTTTGCGAACGAAGTGAGAACAAGGGGTTAGGGCAAGGGGGGCAGCCGCCAAAACGACCAGTTTTCTCAATGGTTGCAATGAAGGTTCTGCACCCTTTTGTACCACTAAATTCCATGACGGCCCCCAATCGAATCGCCCCCCCATTGCCTCCTTGCAAGCAAGATTGTGGGAAAATGCTGCTGTTTGTGATGTTCTTCTTTGCCAGGGCCCATAGTATAGAACTGCACCCTGTTAGAAATGCTGGGCTCTTCTAACGTTCCAAAGACGAAGCACAAGTTCTGCCACCACAATTGAAGGGGAAATATTCTTGAGCCTGTATGTGAATGCCCGGCATCGAAAATGTCTAAGCTCACAAGGGCACGTGCTTCCATAAGACACTGTGTGTGTCAGGCTGTAAGTATTGTGTTTTGTAATACATGCGCTGCAATGCGCTCATCATGCAATGGGGGTTGCAGGGCTTCCCCGCCAGAAAAAACCAAACACCCCAGGCAGAAAAACCCATGTTTGGAAAGGTTCAGATTTGGCCGACATTTGTTTGGACAATGGTCGACCATAACGCCATAGGTTCTGAATCGGAGGATCGTAGTTTCTTCATCAGTCAGCCACAAGTCGGCGATCCTGATTTTTCTACGTTTGATTTATTGTTGAATGGCGAATATATTTCAAGACATGAGTTGGTTCCAGATGTTTTCTGTGTGAATTTGCAAGTATATAAATGCTGTTGACGCTTCTTTGTAGTTCTTGTCACATGTGGCTGGTGCAGTTCATCTCCAGCAATTTGCGTGCTGGTTGCAGAATTGCTTGCTTCCTCCGCGAGGGGAAGTGTTGAGCAATGGCCTTTGCTGGAGACGGACTTGCCTTCCTGTCACACATGTGCACGGGACAGACAAGGTACATGGGACACGCTTGTATAAAGACAGCATGGTCACAGGCACCTGTTCTTCAAGCCTTTACAAATGCCCTAGAATTGCGCAGGGCCGCAGACTAAGTCTGAGCAGCAACACGACCAACTTCTTGCAAATCGAGAGTATAAAAACAATAGTCAACTCAAGACTCAAGAGCACGAAATCCCTGATACGTCAAATCAAAATCGTTTCAATCCAGATTTCATTATTTGAATGTCAGTGTGTTGCATTTTTCGAGACATGCCCAGTGTGCTTTCGACAAAGCCGCTTGTTGCGTTTAGCAAAAAGGAACCGGTTGGTAATAAGGCGTCAGACCATGAAAAAATTGATCAAACAATATGAAAAATTAGGAGTTTGAAGACATCCTACCTTTCTTGTTCGCCATGGTAACTTTGACCACTTTGCTGAAACCATGAAACAACTCGCCGTTTGCATGCTGTATTGAAGCGCAGCACACTATGAAAGTAGTGGAAACATGTCGTGCAAGGATGAACAGCAACAGAGTTATGCACTTTCTAGATCTTTCTAAGCAACAGAATGGGTCAGACAGAAAGTGGCAGAGCCCCCGTTGTCCGCCATGACATCTAGAATTCCGCCATCAAAGTCAAATGAACCTTATTTGAGGTGCTGCAGTCGCTACTGGCGGATTTTATTTTGGGAGTATTCCTAGGTCCTAGACTATGTCCTCTGTCTACTACATCTTTAGGAATAATATGTCTTGTCACACAGACATACACACACACACAGAAAGAAGATGCACATGTTTCCAGAAAGTGCGTTGATTCAGCTCGGTATTGCTTGGGAGCTGATTGTTTTTGTGGCTTTTGACTACCCTTTTCAGGCCTGCTCGTGATCTGAAACTTGGCAATAAGTTCAGCCCGAGAGCATTGATGCACTGAAGCAGAAGCTGTGGCAATCGGCAGACCTGCATTTGGTATCAGTCTTTTGCCAAGGGAGAGGGAGCCTCGTGAGCAGGCAGAGATCTGAAATTGTTGGAATTCCATCTTGGGGCCTTGCAAGTCTCACAAGTTTTTTTCAAATAGGGAAGGATTGGATGAGGAATCGAGGAGCCCTGGCTCACCAAGCTTTCACCACATTCAAACTGCCAGGGGCGAACATCAAGCAGGGAGGCTTCCGTTGGCTATGTCAAGCCCCCGGGAATTCACAGGGACTGCAGTCACTGCTTCAGGTCTGGTATCGATTGTCTCGTTTGTGGTGTCATTTTGGTCTCGTTACTGCGCTACGTCAACCTCTTTTGGTCAGTCTCTTTGGTGTGAACCACTGAAACATGGTGATTTGCAGCTGATCAATTTTACAGTTTGAGGCAAGGAGCCCAGGCTCTGGAGGCCTGTGAAAGAGAGGGATTCAAATTACAGTCATTGGATGTCAATAAAGTCTACTCTACTTGCAATAATTGAAGAGCTCAAGTCCACATTGGTATCCAAAGGTACCAAAAGCCAAAAAAGTTTCGCATCGGTCTGTGGACGTAAGCTCTAGCAGCCTCGGTCGAGGCGGATACATGCCTGTGTCTGCAGGGCAATCGAGGAAAGCTTCAGAGTCTTGGATGCAGTTGATAAATCTGCCACACAATTCCTCGAGGAGCCGGCATCACTGATATTTGTGTGCTCTGATTGCGTTCTCGTGCTTTTTTCTCGTGGTAGTGCCTCAGTCGCTCTTGCACTTTCTCCTTGTTTTGTTGGGAACATTGTCTTTTAATTCTTTTTTTGATTCATCATTTTCCCTTGTTATTTGATGCTATTTGACGTTGTTTGTATTTGTTTGTGATCCTGCTGGTATGTTCTGTACCTGCTTTTCTGAGTTTCTGCTTGTTATTCTCCCAACAAAGTGTTTTCTTTCCTTCTAACAGCTGCGAAGACATGTGAAGATGCTGAAGAGGTAAAGCAAAGATGCATTGGTGCAATCAAATACCTTCACCATTTTGGATGAAGCAAGGTGAACTGCATTCATCGTACAGAAAGTAAACATGTCATTTGTGATGCTCACCTTTGAGAGAGATTCTCCCCGATAGTCAGGAGAGTGGCGATTCATTTCGTAAAGATTGCATTGTAGCCTGTAGAATGTATCTTCAATACCAGGAACAACAGGATGCTCTTGTGAAGGACAAGCAGTGAGCTAGTAGACTGGTGAACTACAGTAGTGGCCCTGAGCAATAAATGTAGCCTGCCCAGTCTCTGTTCAGCGCACTTCGAGGAATTAAGTGCAGAAACCGCTGGTCAAAGTGGCAGTGCCTCAAGCTGCACTGGGAGAAGCTTGAACCAATCGCAGTCCAAAGGATTCAAAAGGATTCTTTGCTGCTCAGGTCGTCGAGATACTCTTCGAATGCAACCAGCAGAGGATCTGGGGGTATCTTTGGACGAGTCACTTAGTTGCGTTGGACTCGAAGGTTGATGCGACTTGGCCGACCGCAATCCACCGCTGTGGGGCGTGGGCTGCAGGTACAGACACCTTCTGGCGAAAGCAAAGCTTGTGGGTGCAATGAAGTTCATGCAGATGGGAAAAGTCAGCATTGACTCTCGCATTGGAGACAAGGGGTCGTGGAACGGACAAACCAACAAGAAGGTGCTGTAGAATCCAAACGGGCATGACCAGCTCATTCAGATCAAGTTCTTTTTTCTATGTACTGTTTTATTAAGAACTTAGGCTTCACACTTCATGCTTATGGGAGTCTGTGCAAGAGGTACATTGAAACATCAGATTCTTGTGTTGTTGTATTCGAATGTGCCATCGGTGTAGAAAAATATACTTTTTTCATCGTGTTTTTTTTGGTTTGCCTCAAGTATCCATTCGCACAAGCACATGAGTAGAGCAAGCCCAAAGTTCATGTTTTTGAACGTTGGGGAATGCCGAGGAGGAGAATTCAGTGTATGGAGCTGCAGTCCTGATGCCACAACTGGCGAGAACCGCAAATTGGCATCGGTCGTTCATACCACATGCATCTTATCTCAGAGATGGTCCGAGAGAGCTGGAGCTGGAGCAGAGTATAGAAAATTTCTATGGCAGCGGCATACACAACGGGAACACAAAGATGGCAGACGACGTCGTCCGATTCACATCGATTTACTAACTATGATTTTAGAGAGATGGGCTCCGACCAGCTGAGGTTTGCAGCAGCTACTTCTATCTCTTTGTCTGTATGTTCGTACATGCAACCATGCTGGTCTATGTGGGAAAAGAACTTCATGTGATGAACCTGTTCGCAGGAGTGGAGCGGAGCTGTTGACGTTTAAGCCTAAGCAGTGTATAGAGGGAAGCATCAGGGCAGGCGAGGAAATAAGCTTTGTCTTTTCATGACTCGAAGGCCGTTCAACTTCTGTTCTCATGCCCTGCCATTCCTGCTTGATCCATTCTTAGTTGCCATTTGCAAGCACATGCAGGATTCAAGAAGTCTTTTGACCATGGCCACCACACCTCATATCATTGCATATATGCATATGATAATATGGATTTCCCTGCTGCATTCATTCAGTGCACACCAATCTGTTGATAAACGGAAGCTACGTCTGATCTCACTACAGTACATGCGTGATAAAGGAGGGCTCGCCTCGACCGCAGTATTGGAAAAGAAGCTGACTCGTTGAGAAAACTGTGCTTTGAAACTCAGTTGTGGTCGATGCGACACGTGATCGGACGCGACGGGAATGAAATTATTATCATAGATTCTGACTCTTTGCACCAGGACAGATGTATTTGTGTGACTTCGGAGCTGACTTACCCCAGTGCACATTGGATGATGATTCTGATAGTGCCTTGGATCAAGGATCCTTTTCACACTTGGAATAGAACCATGGTGCCTCAAAGAACCCTTGGATCTGTCATGCCTGGACCATGCTGGACCATTTTTGGTGCAGGAAAAGTTTACAGACATTAAGAGTCTAAAGAACGTCTTAAGTCTGGACAAGCCAAGACCTGAGGTTGCATCGGCCCCTTTGGAACGCCCGTGACCGCACCGCGACTTTACAGTTGGAGCAGCTTCCTTACGCAGTCTTTGTCAACATTGATCAGCTCATTCCATGTTTTGAAAAGATCGTAAGCCACTCGCAGTCCACAGGTTTGATCTGAGTCACAAGAACCCATGGAGTGATTTTGTGCAATCGAGACCCAAGACCGTGTTTAAGTCAACTGCCACTTAGTAAAGATTTCGGATCTGCAGGTCAATGGGCAACTCGCAGCTTTGTTCGGGACTCTTTGGCAGGAGTTTTTCCCGACCAAGACGAAAAGATCAGGCACGAAGAGTCGACGCTTGCAAACTAGTTGTCTTCTGATTCTGCCATCTCTATTATATTCTCTTTTGATTCCGCGGCATATGTAGCTATCTGTCTTTCCTTGTGCCTTGCACTGCAGGAAAATTGCCGATCCTGGGGAATACGGAGTGGAAAGCTACTACTGCCGTCTTCTCTGCTGCTTTGTTTATGCCGTCAACTAAGAGAGCACTCGTCATACTTTGTGAACACTCACGCACAGACACAGACGCAGACATAGACACAAACATAGAGAGGACATATACACAAGCAGATGGAATTGTTCAGACACTCACCATTGATTTCCGTCTTGGCTTAATCATCCATGTTGACTGTTGAAGGATATAGATACCTTATTCCACACGTACCGTATAGCTGCATGCTGAGTATGCATGTTTTGGCACTCTACAAACCTTTGCATGTCAGAATGCTTTATTGAGACTGAGGACCTACTTGAAGGTCTGAACTGACAATGGGGCCAATACACATTGGCTCCAGTCCCCAAAGAGAAACAAAAGAGCCGCACTGCTGCTTTGCATGATAGCGGAGCATTGCTCCTAAGTGGCCTTTGGAAAATTCCTACACGTCGTGGGAAGAGATCTGCACAGTGGACGCAGGCAAGGCAGGGCCTTGGATTTGTAGGGAGAGCTGAATGTCTTAAGAAGAAACTGGGCGAAGAATATTGGGCTCAGCAGCTGATCGAGCAGACAATTCGCGAGTGGGGTACGAATCACCTACTCACTGTGAGTGGAGCTCATCAGAAAGACCCCAACATGCGTTTGACGATAGATCCTTTAGATCTTCATCTCCTACGCATCGAGGACGTCTACAGTTCAAAGGACAACAAGAAACTTTCTGACTCGATTACAAAGGAGTCTCTGGAGAGAGAGCAAACAGGATTGGCCGTAGTCGAGCAGTCAAATTCGATCTCATGAAGCAAGCGTGGACAACCTCGACCTTCACAGAACGCCTTTAATTCCAACGGGAAGTTGGCAAGCTCATTGCTGGAACTGTAGTTCAACAGGTTATCGCTGACACATGCAAGGCACGCTCTAGTTTTCAAAGTAGCAGACGCATTTTTTAGAGAAGAGCAAAGAATTTGTTAGAAGGATCAGGTACACGATTGAGAAAAGAAAGGTGGCTTCTTCATCCCAAGAAGACATGCAGAACCTTGCAAATCCACTCGATCAATCGAGGTGGCTTTCCCTCTATCCGGGGGTTCCTCTTGGCACGGATACTGACAAGTGGACGCTTATCTGAGGACTTCCCTCAGTCTGATCAAAACCTTTTAGTTGAGACGAGAATGGCCTTGCAATGTCAGGGTGCAGAAATTCAAAGGCTTCAACAACAGCATCATCTGAGTTTGGGTCTCGCACTAGTAGAGTTTAGGCTCCCTCTCCAACCGGAAGACCAACCAGCAGTTATCTTGTGTTGGGTAAGCCTGAAACCTTCAAACGTGGACCCTCAAAATATCGTGATTGGACGTTCATCCTGAAATCCTACCTGGGAGCTATTGGCAGTAGGTTCCCGGAACTTTTGGAGAAGTGCCTACCCTGGTGTGATGCTGAGCACAATGACGATCCAACACGCTCAAGGACTCGTTCCAATGATTGTCTTTGTGATGCTCGTCAGGACTGTGAGTTTTTCTTGGGGAGATGGAGTTGCAATCTGGTTCTAGTAGGGGTTCATGATGTCGCAGAGTCTGATGAGAGGGAACTTCATGGGATGTGGATCTCATGATCTTGTTCCAGAGTTGGTGATGAAGGAGAAGAAGGATGTTGGGGAATCAGCGTTAGCGAGTTGACAAGGACATTCGAGCTCAGTTGCTCCAAGGGTGATGTTACTGCCCCAAACGATTGAGACGTGATGCTTTGATGAAGTGTTTCATTGACACATTTCAGAACCTTTGTGATGAACGTTCCAAAAAATCTTGGGATTCTTGGGAATCTTGGGCCTGTGCATGAATCCTGCACTTTGTTCATCAGGATTCTTGGGCTTTTTGGGCCTGGGAACGTTTGGTGAGCTTTCTCCATCATTGAAGTCACGAAACTTGCACAGGCCCAAGATTCCCAAGAATCCCAAGATTTTGAATGCAAGCAGAATTAGGTGGCAACAAGATCTTACCTACAGATCAAGTTGTGGAGTGGTTAGTAGGATATACATGGATTCACGTGTACCGTATAGCTGTATGCCGTTTGCTGCGTATGCATGCCTTGGCACTACACACACACACACCTTTGCATGTTAGAATGTTTTCTTAAGACCCAGGATGAATAGTAATCTTACTTGAGAAGATATGAACTGACAATGCCAAGGCACATTGGCCCAACCCCCCAAACAAATTGGCCGCAGTGCAGCTTGGAACTCCATTGCATGTTGCTACTACTCGCCAGTGATCATCTCCCTGTATCGTGCACACAGCTGTCGGTGAGGTCATTAGCATCACCCAGGAGACAGGGTTGTCCTGAAAGTGGATGATTGCATTGTTTTTTGTCCTCGGTTGTGTTGCGTTGCTTCTTCAATCTTGGGGGTGATTTGCCTGAATTCAAAAGTTGTCGACGCAACAACAGTTGCCAACACGCATGATGAGTTTGCCCCACCTCAGTGTGCCATATTGAGGAGTTGGACAACGTCATCAACATGTTGAGGTTGTTGCTGCTTGGATTGAGCAAACATTTGAAGTGGCATCAGGTATTGGAAGGTTGTAGTACACGACATTGCCACTAATCCCAAAGTGCTCAAAACTTGTGTGCGAACCAACCACCTTTTGAATTCCAAATCGCATTTTGTTGAGCTATGGTTCGAAATCTGAAAAAACATTTTTGCAGCGCTTGATGTGCCTTCAAAAGAAAAACGCGCCATCAGTTATCAATACCAGAATCAAAATGCATGAAAGGTTTGCGAGTAGAAACCCTAGCTGCAAGTCTGTTGAGCTGACCTCCACGTTTCTTTGTACTTTGAGGTACTACATCCCGAGTGAAGAGGAACCCTGGTTCAGCCTTGGCGAAGAGGCTTGGAAAGTGGAAATCATGTTATCGGCATTGGATAGAAAAACCCTTGTACATACAAAGGTTTATGCCTGCTGAAGGTTGATTTGCGTCATGGTTTCCGAATCTTCCTATGAAGCTTCCGAATCTTCCTATGAAACTGAAACAGTGATGATTGATCGCCAGGATGAGGATGAGACCGCTGAAACAATGGAAAAATGGCTCAGCCAGGCAACGGGCCACAATCCAAAAAGTTCCACGTTGGCCGTTGCCGTGCATTGATGCAATAGGTGGAAGTTAAGGTGGCGGGCATGCCAAGGACTGACAAGTTCTTTCAAATTACAAGTTCAAATGTGGATTTGAATGAATTTGTCAATATGTTGGCAATGGCAACAATTGGAGAATGTGGGTAGAAACAAAAATCAACTCGGCAGGATATGGAAGCTGGTGAATGCGGTCCTTGCATGTTTGATGCGACTGATTTACTTTGGGGACGTTGTACCTTTTCTTCCAACCGATCTGTTGGTCCCCCCACCCAGTCTGAGAGTCTGTTTTATTTTCATTTTTTTTCCTGAAGCCAACCTAAGCCAACAGGTTTTTGTGGTATTGATTCCCAAGATGATGCTTTGGGAGATGACTGCGAGCCTGAGCCTGAACATTGGAAGAGACGCAGAGGTAATATGATATGCAGTACTGGCAGCATCTGGCAGCTATGTATTCCGTCCACCCAGCTTCCAGATCTCATTTGATCTGAATTCATAGGATGGCTGACAATCAATTGAGGAAACTTCAGACTTCAGTCATTTTGTTTCCGATACTTAGTACACAAAATCTCATGGAAGCACAAAGAATCTCAAGTCTGCCTCCATGGCATCAGTAGTCCTTGGGTCCAAGGATGCCTTTCAAGGTGTTGTTGGTATTAGCGTTTCAATCAGAGTTTTCCATCAAAATTATTAAATGATATTAAATGCCTAAAGCCACAGCGATAAATTGACAGATCAACTCTGCCAAATCTGCATGCCCAAGGCACAGGGGTCAATTTTCTCATGGAGACTGGAGGCACCGCTCGTTGAAGTTCTAGGTATAGGTAGGCAGTAGACTGTAGATGTATTATGATATATTATGACCATATCTCGGATTGTAGTATCAAAATATGAAAAAAAGAATTACTCTTGCTGAACTTGCCGACTCTGATTGTTACAATAATTTGTAATGGCGTACCGTTTAAAGAATGTCTCATACTCATACTTCCTTACCTTTTCGCAAATGCAAAAACACTTGTCCGCTGAATATTGTTTACACTTGGCCTGGACATCTCAGTTTAGTCTCATCGTTGTGGACCTGGGCTTTTGCAAGAACATACCCACCATGATTATGTGAAACTTGTTCCCGTGATTGTTCTCTCTTTAGACATCAAAGTGAATCGGAAGTCCCCCAGCTTTGGTCATGAGATTGAAGTGTGCAACGAGTGAAAGTTCCCAATCATATCACACTGCGAGGAACGACGAATATAGGAGGCATGTTCCGCTGCTTTCTCCTGCCAGGTATCGATGACATCATCGTGAACTCTGTGGCTTTGTCTTTCCTGCTGACGCTCGATGAAACTATCACAGATGCGA
Source organism: Breviolum minutum Mf 1.05b.01 (assembly GCA_000507305.1). Lineage (NCBI taxonomy): Eukaryota > Dinophyceae > Suessiales > Symbiodiniaceae > Breviolum > Breviolum minutum. The sequence goes on from DF239131.1 coordinate 121,916, forward strand.
TGCTGTCTGCGGAGGCAAAACTGCGAAGCTCAAACGTTGGTAATACACATGATTCCAAACACCAAAACGTCCCAAAAGTCAACAGATCATGTTTTTCTAGAACTCGTTTCAAATAGTCGTTGAAGCTACTCAAGCCTTGTTTTCAGGTGAACCATCTTCTGGACGAGTGTAAGGTTTGAGTCCCAGGCGACAACAGTTTGCCATGCAAATCCCGCAGCTCGTTTCTACTTGGAGGACTTTCCTCTCTATCAAGAAGGCGACCTTCATACTCGCAGCGACCAAGAAACTTTGCCAACACCTCAGCCACGCAGATTTCGTTCTCTCACAGCATCACAGCATCGCATGCGACGTTGCGAAGGAATAAGTCAGAGATGATGGCGCCTGGCGGCCTCCGGCTGATCTGGGAAATGATCCCAAAAGTCATCGCACGGAAACCCAGTGCAACATTTTGGAAATTCCGAGGGCACACGAGTTTGATGGGCAGGTAGTCTGTTTGCTCCTTCTCTTCTGGTTGGTGATGCGCTGCTTGGCAGACTAGAGACTGCGGAATATATGGGGAAGTTCCTGAAAATTTTCAAATTTGTGCAGAACAACATACAAATCTGTACCTTGTGCGCTTGCTGTACTTGCCTAATTTGCACTGGTTTCAGTACAGTAGCATGCCCTCACAAGCCTTGGGGCTGCGCTGTAGGAAAATTCATGAATATCAGAATATGCGATATGAACATCTATCTCATCAGCATTAACACTATTCACAATCAAATCCAAACCAGATGTGGGCTGTCGGCACTTTGCTACACCAGAAACTTGAACCTTCGTGTGCTGGATGTTTTGTTGGATTTCCAGCTCTGTAGCGATCTCTGCAAGGCTACTACACACTGCACTGCAATTACGTTAATGGAAAGTGGGTGTCGAAGGATCGTTTCGGGGCAGCGATGCATAGTGATGCACCCTTTCGTTCTCATCAAACATGCATGTGGGGCCAACAAAGGCAGCATATATACACAAGTACACACGGCCTGCTATGATTTGCCAGGATATGTACTTGCCAAGCTCTTTAAGCTTCTCCTTAGCCGGCAGCCTAATTACATATTGATTTTTTCATGTTACTGGTAGTCCTGTCCTGTTTCGTTCTGTTTGGATTGCTGAGGCCAATGCGCTGTTTGGACGTTTCTTTCCGGTGGACTCTTCAGGGATGCCTTATTGGTCGATGGATAAGTAGGCCAAATGCCCAGAAGTTTGGAGATTGGCTGTCCATTGGTCCCTCACTGGTCCCTCCTTGTTTCTCTGTCTCTGCTGGTTTTTATGTTGTCTTTGTGTTTCTTTGTTTCTCCGCGTCCTTGTGTTCCCTCCTTCCACAGTTTCTACCTCTGTTATTACTGTCGTTTCTTCAAGTCAATTTTCTATGCTTCGATATGTGAATCCAAGGTCAGTCGAGGCGGTGATCCCAGCGACAGGAGTCGGAGCACAAAGTTGCACTTCTCCAAGAGGGATTCGACTTATATAATCGTACTTAAGCTTAGTCAGATGGCATGGCCAAAATGTCCATTGCTGTCAAAGACCAAATGCTCTGAGATGCACGGCAAAGAAAAAGCACAAGATGGCAAGGCTCGCGCATGTGACATGTTATGACACGAATGAAGCTCGTGGGGCATCAACCCAAGCAAGTCGCATTTCACAGCGTGCACGTTGGCAAGTTCAGCTGCCTACTGCGATGTCAAATGCTCACACTACTGGGTCCTTCATGGTCCTTCTCCGTTTACGCCTCGCCAGCGTCTCATTCATGCGGGAGTACTGGATGGTCGTCCATCCAGGAATTCTTGCAACAGCCACGAAGGATCGGCCAAGTATGACTGGTTGGCCCAACACCTGTAAATGCGAAAAGCGTAAAGTTTGCAAATCCTTGGTAGTCCGATCAGCCACGAAGACAGTTTGCAAACGCAAAAAGCAGCTCACCAATGGAACGGGAAATCGATACGATCAGGCCATTCATCCGAGGTTCATTCCTTTGCGGTGTGGAATGCATCGGGATTCAACTTATAGAATATATATGAATATATCAAATATATATTATCACATTATTACACATATCAGCACTCAACACAACAGCACATAACAGCACTCATTCTCATGGGACGAAGACTTACTAAGTCTAGAGACCGTGGTAAAGACAACCGAAACTTTCCAACTAGTAAGTTGACCGGCGCGCACAACGTTCAGACCTGTTCAAATCGGTGCTAGCCTTGTGGTAGGTAGAATCCAGGTAGAAGCTATGAACTCTATGTATTGTAATTCTTTTTGTGCCGAGGGGTTGTGTTTTTTGAGTGCTTGAGTCGCTTGAGTTTCATTCTGCAAAGGTTTCAGCATTCCTTTGATCTCAGGTCAGAGGAGCAGGTGGTCACATGATTAATAGTGCCATATTGAGCTAGTGATGAGTTAGTACAAAGTCTGCAGAACTTTTTTGTTTGTTTGTCCCACTCCTTGTTTGGACTTGCAGCTTTGCGTGAACAGGTCTCGGTGAGTCTTTTTGTGCCATTGAAAACCTGTTCAACCCACTGCATGCCAGCATGTTTGTGTCGATTTCTCTGGGACTCATCAAAACCCGAATAATTGCACGGTGGCTGGGAGTGCATCAGGTACGCAATTGATTTGCCGGCAAAGTCACCATAGCGTAACACTCACACTTGCGCCATTGAAATATTACAACCAAAAACAACAAAGCGACGGCTTCGTGCAAAGCAGGCTTGAAAAGAAATTTACCATCTCGCGCTCATGGGTGGCCATTGCCATGGATATCCCAATACCACCGAAAAGACAAGCGGTTGAAGCAGGTGTTGTTCCGGCGTGGTCGTGCGAAGCAATTCTGCCCTCGAGGGGATTGCGTGCCATTGGCATCGCCCCAGGTTACGGCATTTCTCCACACTTGAGACACAAACCATGACAAGTGGACAAGACCAGAGCAAAATCAACAACAAACATAGTTCAGATATGTTTAGATCGCCAATAGTGTTTGGTCACCATGTCGCAGCCGTAGCTCCAAGTTCAATCACTCTTGCACGAGTGACGCCAACTTGTATAAGCACCGTATTCGCTGCACCCTAGCCAGAATAAATGCCAAATCAACGTTGCAAATTTTGTTCGTACATATTGCATGCTTTTATTTCTGCAGTACCTCTTTTTGCCACTGACTTCCACTTCGATTTGGGCTTTTTAGCCACTACAAACAGACGTGAGAATACCAATAGAATTGAGAATAGAATAGACTAGCAACGTTCGGTTGCCAGAATTCCACCTTTTCTTTTGGGGCGATGACAAAGCTGGGATGTCCCAGCTTGAGCTTTCTTTGCTTTACCAGTATTGAGGGCCGAAGTTGGGGACATAATTGATCAAAATTGATTTAATCATGGCCCGTCCCTTAAACAAATATTCCCGGGGGCCATGCAGGTTTAGGAATAATATTGCTGGAATAATTTCAACTGGAATATTTAATCACAGGAAGGGTGCTAAAGTGATTGAATCATTTTTTTTGGGGTCCCCATCAATCGTCATCGTCATCCTCATCTTCATCCACATCCTCATCCTCCTCATCAGTCTCATCCTCCTCAGCCTCATCCTCCTCATCATTCTCATCATCCTCCTTATCCTCATCATCTTCCTCCTCGTCCTTCTCATCCACATCCTCTTTATCATCTTCATCATCCTCGTCCTCATCAAGACTCAAGTTCCACCATGTTCCACCCTTGCTTTTGGGGCCATGACAAAATGCAATCTCGCTACAGGTGTTACCTGCTCTTGCCACAATGTCTGTAAGAGGGCTCTTTGAGTGTTGCGCGGTGCATCTATCAGCAGGTCCTGCAGAACCTCGAAGAACATATTTTGCCTATGTGAGGGACAGACAAAAAGATTTTGATGCGAAATCAAACAAAATTGTGGCACCAAATGTCCGAGCACAAGAACCGCTTGAACTGCACGCATATCAGTCTGGTGTTCACCTGCCACTGCGGTCGCCCATACGAATCTGTATAAATACGTGTACCAGCCGGAAAGCAGTCTGCAGTGGGTATATATTAACTTTGCTAAGCCAAAGAGCGAAGGAGGGATGGACCTTGAATTGATCCATAGCCGGCCTTCGAACATCATCTTGATAAACACCCTAGGAATCCAGAGGCTATTGATTTAATGGTCGTTACTGACAAAAGCCATTGATTGTGAAAGACCATTGTTTGACACATAAAGCTTGGGACATATATTCGTAGTACGTGATATGATATGCGCTCTCTTTTCTTCATGATTAATTATTAATTATTTATAATGTATACATATCCAGGCTATATACATTTACAACCGAACTCCTGGGGTCTGCAGGCTGCTGTCGGCATGTGTTTTTTTGATTTTCTGAAGGGTTTTTTGGGGGTGCGAATCTACGGCAATCAATGTCCGTTCTACGGTCATAAATGGACGTTCTACGCCAATTAATGTCGGTTCTACGGTTCGTCTACGGTTTGTCTACGTTCCAGCTGGAATTAAAAAGAAAACGTATGATCTCATCCGGATTTACAGACTTCCACAGAAATTGTCCAAATTTTCGCTACAAAACTATGTTTTTCTTTGGAGTTGTCCATGGTCTGTCCGTGGTTTGTCCATGGTTTGTCCACGGAGAGGATGTCAATTAATGGTCGACGTAATGCAATAAATGTCCGTTGTGCAGAGGCTATTAATTTAATGGTCGAGGAATGCCAGGGAACAGCTCCACAATGCTCCGCAACCTTACGTTCGAGTGGCAGCTCCGCAACATATTTCGCCCACTTCCAATACGGCTGCCGACGGAAGAGCACTCGCTTCTGGGATTACCTCCGTGCTGTGTGCCCCGAAGAATTGTATACTAGTAGTTCCATGTTTGTTTTGTGCACCAGCCGTCAGCCGTTCCGCGTTGGTCGTGGTGTTTGATGGTGGCTGGTTGTGTTTTTGTGGTGTGTCAGTATCTGTCAGTGATGTGATGTGGCATGATGTCATGTGGTTGGTTGCGAGATGTCATGTCATGCCATGCGTTATCATGTCGTGTGATGTGATGTGATGTGGTGTCGGAGGTGGTGTCATGTCATGTGATGTTGTGTGATATGGCGTGATGTGATGTGTCGTGTCAGGCCATGTGAGCGATGTTATGTGACGATATGTTACTTGCTGTCATATTATGTGATAAGATGTGATCCTGATGTGACCTGATGTGATGTGATGTGATGCAATGGGACAGGACGGGATGGGATGTACTGGTTATGTTGGTTGTGAGGTAATGTTTTTGTTTTGCGATGTGGTGAATTGGAGGATGATTGTGAAGTACATAGTGCCCATGTCACAATACTACGACTCCATACTACAAAGTACTACTCTGTACTGCAAAGTATTACCAAGTGCTGCGACGTCTATTATAGGTACCACTGCGTACTACAAGTTACAAGGTACTAAAAAGTTCTACTCCGTATTACAGAGGATTACCCCGTACCATAGTTACCACAAAGTCCCAATTCGTGTTACGAATTCTATTCTGTGCTAGTATTACTCAGTACTATTCAGAACGATTTTGTGGTACAAAACATTACTTCGTACTACAATTACTCCGTACAACTAAGTACTACGTTGTACTTCGAAGGTCTAAAAAGTACTGCCACGTACTGCTCCGCATTAGAGGGTGCCACACACTGCAAAGTATTATTCGGCTCTGCACCACAACGCACGACTCCGTATCACAGGGTGCTATGAAGTACAAACCTGTTTTTTTTCTCCAATTTAGTTTGCGAATCAGTATCCGAGTCATTCACTACGGCCCCTTCAGTCACGACACGGCGAAACATGAGATCAGAAACTAACTACGGGGAGAATTGATCGTTGCAAAAGTTGGTGTGCAAGTCCTCCCAAATATTGAAGGGGACAAGGAATGTGCATTCAACCAGTGCAAATGATGTTGAGAATTTGTTCAACATACCCATTTGCGGCTGACCCCGTTTGCGGTATTTTGCGGTAAGGCATGGCCCATCAAAATTTGACCCAACTGTTCCCATTGAACAATGCATAAGGGCCATGTGTACTTGCAAGCAGCAAAATGATTGCAAAACGGAATCGTCTGACGTTGTTTGCAGGAAACATTTATGAGGCGGTGTTTCATGGGTTGTCAGCCCGACTCCGTACTACAAAGTACAGAAAATGTACAGAAGTAATAGTCAATGCTAAAAGGTATTACATCGTACTAGAATATTATGGTAGTCCGTATGAGTAATTATGGTCCCGCATTATAAAAAAAACTTTGTACATCTTTGTACCACTCCGTGTCAAAAGGTCCCACTCCGTATTCCTAAGCGTTACTCCGTATTCCTAAGCGTTACTCCGTACTACAGAATAGGATAGAATAGGACTATGTACCATTCCGGACCAAGTACTAGTCGGTGCTACGGTTTCTTTCGCCGTAGTACAAAATATGTTTCCGAGACAAAGTTATTCTCTGTATTACAAAGTGCCACTCCGTATCCCAAAAAACTTGATGCGTAGTACAAAGTAATACTCCGTAATACAAAAAAATTATCCCTTACCACAAAGAGCAGCTACTCCATATTATTCGAGTTCTACTCTACTCAGTGCTACACTGTATAACTACGCCGGGAATAGTGCGCGGAACAAGTCGAGTCAAATTTGACCTTCAAAGGGTGCGTGTCGACTTCGAATCATCAAAGGTCTAGTTGTGTGTGTTTGTTTGGCTGGCTGGCCGGGGCAAGATTCGTTGCCAGAAATTGTTTCCAAAACATCAACGAAATCATCCCACGGCAGTTGTTAAGCACGAACCTGTCCTGCACTTGTATGAATCATGTTCCGCAACGCTTTGCAAGGGAGGATCGACCCAACGATTGTCTCAAACTTGGGTTTTTCCAGAAACGAAGTTTTTGGCGATGAAGTCTCCTGATTTCAAACGAATACAATCTCTTGCTGAATATGCACAGCCTGTGTTGCAACACCCACATCGCGAGAACCTGTCCACGAACATCACGAGCATTGGGCGTTCCTAAACGGCTGAGTCATCCCCATTCTCACGCGCACGTAAGCCTGCAATGAAATCTGTACTCAATATAGGCAGAATCGAATTATGAAAACACTTGTTCAACAGGATGTCCAACAATCTATACATTTGCTCCACGTCCCCATCCGAGTGCTACGTAGTCGGCATGTACACCGCAATCGCGCAATATTTTCATTCCGGACAATGTTTCGCAACAATACCTGGGCATCGTTGGATCAAACGGTTTTGGCTTGGCAACCAGAGAGGAATGGTATGATCACAAATCTTAATCGTTTGAAATCGTTTGCAGTGCGCGCCTTCGTGGGAAGTGGTTGCGGTGGATGTAGACTTCTGGAGGTCGACGCTGCCACAATTTCTCTATACGTTTGTCCCTTTTACTCTTGTGCCTGAAGCAGACCGCCCAATGTGGCATACAGGGTTGACCGTTGACCGTCGACCGGACAACAAAGCGAAGAGCACACGCCCGCGAGGAGTATGCATGGAACTGAACACATGCAATTTGATCGTGAGAACATTTGGTTTTGCGTAATCCAGCAATTGGTGGTTGTAACCTCCACATCAGGGAAGTGGAACTCCCAAGTGGTGAAATGAACATTTTTTGAGGCTCACTCCTCCATTGGCCAAGGAAGAAAATCGAACCTCTGACACTGCAGTTAGACAACGCACAAACCCCAACCATTTCGATTTTGGGATGCATTGTGGCGCGGTTTTGCGGTTATGTGGGGTGTCGGCTCGTCTCGTTTGGTTGCTGCAATTGATGTGTTCAATCCAGACGGGGCCAATCAATGGACATTCAGACGTGAGCCGTGAATTTTGCGTCAGGGCTGGCGTGCGACAAGGGTTTGCATCAAGCCCACAATGTAACTACGCCCCTCATGTTTGATGGTCGTAACGCATGACGGGTCCACTGCAGCGCGTGGAACATTTTTTGCAATGCAAAACCCAATGTAACTCAAGCATAAATGTTTGCGATTCTTAAAATGTGAAACGTCCAGCAGTGTAGCGAAGCTTTGTTATGTCTGACGGATCGTAAATACGACGTTCATGTTTGGGAATCGTGGCACACAACGTCCGGCAGAGTGTCCGAAGCAAGGCGAGAGGAGTCGAGTCGAGTCGAGTCGAACCTGCTTGCCCTGAAGGCAGCGCTTGCCCGAAGGCAGCCCCTTCAGGGCACAGGGAGACCAGAACAGTTTGTCTCATTTCGGTTCCCACTACTTCAGCCTCGAAAAGTCAATAAGGGAGTCCAAATGTGTCAGCCAGACATCTGTTTGCATTGCTGCCCTTGGCTCACTCAAGCCTGTCCGAGTCAGCAAAGCTGCTGCGGTCCACAAAGAACAGGGGGAAAAACCATAATATTTATCCATGGATGGTGCCCCCAAAAAGAAAAAGGGGACCTTGAGTTCCGAAGATTTTTTTCGATTTTTTATGTCATGGAAAGTGACGCTGGGTCCCTTGCGTTGTTGTTTCATATTTTCTATAAAATTTGGGTTCCAACATTTTCTCTTTAGCATCAACCGGGCCTTTTTTTGACACGCGCGCCCTACTTTTTTAATTTTTGTTTGAAACATTTCTTCCATGTTTTTTGAGTTTTTTTTTGACCAGCCAGCAATTTCTTTGATTTTACACCCTCTATCCTGTTCTTCTGCCCCGCGACTCTGTTTTTCTAACCGCTATCCTGTTTTTTGTCCACCTTTATTTTTGACTTCTTTTTTGACCTTCCAACGCCGTTTTTTGACTGCATCTTGGTTGGGCAATGAGAAAGGTGGTATTAGCAGTGCGATAATGGTAGCACGGAGTAATAGCAGTAGTCATGTAGCAATAAAAATTCCGACGTCCGCTTACACGACTATTACCTGTGTTTGTTTCATTGTGCCAAGAGGCTTGAACTTGGGCCCCTCCCGCTCCTCAAAGATATTTAAAAATTATGCGTCCTAGCTGGAGGAAAAATTATAATACGGGAAGTCGACGCGATGTTGCGTCCAGGTGGTGTACTGTATGTTAAGTTTTCCATCCATTGTAATATTTGCAGCTAATATATACAAGTACTTCCCTGGCGAGCAAGGGGCGGAAGTTTCAGAACACAAAAGAACTTTATAGCAAAGAAAGAATTTGCGTATAGAATGTGCGCAAGGGGACTGACCAGCGCGATGCCCAAACCATGTTTTTGTTGTGAACGAGCCTTTTGATGTTTCATGGTGGTGATTTGACTTGTCAACGTCAACGTCAACGTCAACCCTGTATGCCCCATTGGGCAGCCTGTTTCAGGCACAGGGGGGAAATTGTGAAACTACATCCTATATACATCAACACTTGCAAAACTCCAAAAATTCAGGCAGGTTTGAACGCCAAAGTTCGACATCAATTGCAGAGACCTCCCATGAAGGTAAATTCTTCCAGCGGCAAAAATTTGTAATCAAAGTATCCCAGGAATATTTTGGGCGGCCACTGCGTCTGTGCCCATGTGGTTGCCAAGTACTTCCGCAGTATTACAAAGTAGTACTCCAGTACAAGTCGGTATTACACAGTATCTCTCCAAGACCACAAAGTACGACTCTAGTACTACTCTGTACTACGGTATTTCTCCGTGCTACAAAGTACTCCTACTCCGTACTCAAAAAAAGTAGCCATAGTAATGGCCAACTCGTTGCGTCCAATGCTTGGAGATTGCCCCGTACAACAGTCCAAGAATCCGAAACTTTTGCGGCTGAAAAAAAGACGCAGGAAAAAAAAATATACCCCTGCAGTACCACCAAGTACGACTCCAGTACTACTGTGTAGCGGGTGCCTCTGCCGTGCTACCAGGTACGACTCCAGTATTACTGCGCAGTACTACTCTATTTTTTTCCTCTCCGTACTATAAAGTATCGGCAGTACCACCTTTAGTACTACTCCAGCACTACCCAGAAAATACTTCTCCAGTACTGACTTGTACCACAAAGTATGTCCAGTACTACTTTCACTTTCACTTTCGCCCGTCCGAGTCAGAGACTACGGTCCTGTAAAGGACACGGGGTGACACAACTCTACAAACCAAAGTGGGCTCGGCAGAACTGTACATAAGATTTCTCAGAGGTGAACCACGAGGAAGCTTCGCGTGCAACATGCCACCAGTTGTCATTGTGGAAGAACTCTGAAGAAAAGTTTGTCAAAATGTCATCCCAACGTGTTGATGGACGGCCACGTTTCCTGTGAGGTTTACAAGCAAAGTTCGACTCCCAATTCGTCAGGGGATTCCAGGAAACAGATTTAGCCGGCCATCCTTCAGGTGAGCGTGCAATTCGATATGCAAGTCGAAATTTCGATCGGAAGAGTCTGTCTTCCCAACCCTCCATTGGGAAGAAAGTTTTCGCAATCGCCAATTTGTGATTCATTTGCACCATAATGTCCCGCTAGCTCAGGTCATCATGAATTCGAACCCCCCCGAACTATAGACCGAAGCATTCGTCCTTGCACGACACCAAGTTTTTGCAAGCAGCCCTTTGTCAATGGCAAGGTTGCAAGTCCGAAGAGCATAGCAGGAGACACTACTGCGTCAAATAATTTCAGCCGCAAAACCAAAGAGACATGCTTGTTCAATAAGATATGTTTGTATTTGTGAAATTTGTCCCAAGCAACCTGCAGACGATGGGCAAATTCATAATTTCCCCTGGCCAAAAAATTGCCACTTAAGTTGCGGCCCAAATATTTGTGCACTGTTTCGGCATGAATAACCTGTACCATTCCTCCACATACATCAACAAATTCAGAGCTTTCCGACGGAGACGTTGTCAAAATTTTTGTTTTCGCCGAGTTCAGTTGCAAACCACAAGCTGCAAGTTCCGGAATCAAAGCTTCCAACATGTAAATCAAATCACTTGAAGAAGTGGCAAACAGCATTAAATCGTCAATGGTCAATGGTCAATGGTCAACCCTGTATGCCCCATTGGGCAGCCTGTTTCAGGCACAGGGGAAATGTGAAACAATTTCATATATATATACAAATGCATTACCGTTTGCAGAAATGGAAAAATTCAGGGAGCATTGACGACAATAACTGGTGTTTGACAAATTACTGCCCGCAAGTTTGCAAACACCCAACGGATTGACCATATCTATTGTTGACCAGGAATCGGGCCATAAATGGCTTGGCTGCATGCTGACAACTACATTGGGGAAATCCACTACTTGGGATGTTGACCACCGACTGCAATCAGCATCAAGAGCCTTCAACGCAAATAGGTGGATACTTTGCGACAGTCGGATTGCCATTTCAAGGAGACTGGAATACTTTGATTGTGTCATATCACCAGTGGCTTGTTACGCAGCAGGACATAGAAATATTTATAAACAGGATTTACATCGTTTTGATGTTTTACAACGCCGTCTTCTTCGATCAGTGGTGGGGCCACCTCGCAATGTTGATTGGACACAACCGTGGCACGAAATCTTACACCACTGGAATGGACGGATTCAACAATTGAAGTGCAAACCTTGGTCTGAAATGTGCTTACAACACCATTGGAACTTGGCCCATTATTTTGCATTGCTGCCAGACCACCGGTGGTTCAAGCGGGTTTTGCATTGGAACCCTTGTGGGCGGAGAAGGGTTGGACGGCCGAAAAATTCTTGGGACACCATCCTTGAAAATTTTTGCCGCCTGAAGGGCCTACCTTCGTGGGAAGTAGCTGCCATGGATCAGGATTTATGGTCTTCAAGTCTTGCTGAATTCTTACATTTCTGCAAATGATAATGTACATATGAAATTGTTTCAGATTTCCCCTGTGCCTGAAACAGGCTGCCCAATGGGGCATACAGGGTTGACCGTTGACCNGGGAAATCTGAAACAATTTCATATGTACATTATCATTTGCAGAAATGTAAGAATTCAGCAAGACTTGAAGACCATAAATCCTGATCCATGGCAGCTACTTCCCACGAAGGTAGGCCCTTCAGGCGGCAAAAATTTTCAAGGATGGTGTCCCAAGAATTTTTCGGCCGTCCAACCCTTCTCCGCCCACAAGGGTTCCAATGCAAAACCCGCTTGAACCACCGGTGGTCTGGCAGCAATGCAAAATAATGGGCCAAGTTCCAATGGTGTTGTAAGCACATTTCAGACCAAGGTTTGCACTTCAATTGTTGAATCCGTCCATTCCAGTGGTGTAAGATTTCGTGCCACGGTTGTGTCCAATCAACATTGCGAGGTGGCCCCACCACTGATCGAAGAAGACGGCGTTGTAAAACATCAAAACGATGTAAATCCTGTTTATAAATATTTCTATGTCCTGCTGCGTAACAAGCAACTGGTGATATGACACAATCAAAGTATTCCAGTCTCCTTGAAATGGCAATCCGACTGTCGTAAAGTATCCATCTATTTGCGTTGAAAACTCTTGATGCTGATTGCAGTCGGTGGTCAACATCCCAAGTAGTGGATTTTTCCAACGTAGTTGTCCGCATGCAGCCAAGCCATTTATGGCTTGATTCCTGGTCAACAATAGATATTGACCGTGTTTGCAATCTTGCAGGTGGCTGGGCTTGTGATGTCAAAATTTTTGTTTTTTCTGCATTCAACTGAAGGCCCACTGCCGCCAAATTTTCCACAAGTTTGTCCAACAATGTACCTACGACCTGGTAACTTGTTCCAAAAATTAATATGCCATCTGCAAACCTGAAATCCAACAGAGCCGGTCCACCATCGCCTAAATCCAACCCCAAATCATCAAGAGAAGCACGCCAACATGCCATTGCCATTTCGAGAACGGAGTTGAAAAGTCCGGGGCTCAAAACACAGCCTTGTCGCACGCCACCACGTATCGAGAATGATCGACTGCAAACATCATCTGCAAAGATTTGTCCTTCTTGGTTCCGGTATAAATTTTGGAGAATCCAAATCATATGGTTTGAAAGACCTTGTTGGGACAGAGCACGCCACAATGCTGGCCAATGTACTCGGTCGAATGCTTTGGACAAATCGAGGCTAATAATCCCAATTGGAACATTGGCACGCAATAATTTGTCAAACACCAGTTGCGTTGTCATTAAATGTTCCTCAACACGTCTGCCACTTCGGCAGCCATGTTGTTCCTCAGGCTGGGTGGATTCCAACTGTGCCTCTGTCCGTCCTAAAATCATGTACGCGAAAAGTTTGTAGAATAATCGAATGTTTGCAATGGGCCGATAATCTGAGGGAACTTTTGCACGACTGTTTTCGGGCAGCATTTTGAAGAGTGTTTTGTGCCACTCACGTGGTACATCCCCACTCGTCATCAAATCATTGAAACTGTCCACTAATTTCGCAATAAAAAAGTCTGGGGCATACTTCAGCAATTCTGCGACAAACCCACGCTCGTCAGCTGATTTTTGCAGTTTCATCCGCTTTATTGCATTGTACACATCGCTCTTCTCCCAAGCATTTCTGTCAATTGGGGCGGCTGCAACTCACCGCTTGGATCGCCAGCAAATAGTTGTTCCAACATGTCTGCAAACTCGTTCGCCAGCGGATGTCCTGCCACTCTTTGGTGGGTTGCTTTTTGCATGTGGGGAAGCAGTTTCCAAGAACTTTTTCGCGACAATAACTCATTGATTTTCGATGTTTTCCAGGTTTGCAATTCTTGTTTGTGCTTGGTCTGGATCATGAACGTCAACCGTTTCCTTTCCTCCACGCTCTGTGCCATCCGAAGTAACAAGTTGCTGACATAGCATGTTTTTGGGTGGTAGGGTGGGACATGTAGATATGTGGCCATTTTTGGATTCAAGTCCAGGTCATGTTTCATTGACCTTGTTCCCACCCAGCCAAGATCGGAGGGAGATTGGGTTGTAAACCCACCTACACATGATGGGTTGTATGCCATCGTGGGCCAGATACCGGGATGGAGATGTATCTCTCCCAGCTGCTTCGGACACGAACAAAGCATCGCTGCGAAGGCGAGCATCACACACGGAAAAGGTTGGGTGGGCGGGCAGTCTAGTTTACGCGCCATGAAACTTGTTATTTGCAAAATGCAAGTCCAGCAAACAAAGCATATCGCATCCAAGATTTATCCCACCGTGTGGACTTGCAAATCTCGACTCGGACTCAAAACATTGAAATGTTGTGAAACGCTTTAACCTTTGCCGGTGCGCCCCCCAAGACGCTTGCAAACTCTATCTTGGGTGCAGATCCCGGACTGGAAAGGGGGCTGGAAACCTTATCTGTGCCAAAATAATTTGTACGAATGTATGGGCCAATATGTTGAAATTATGTCAGAACTCAAATACATTGAAATAATTTTGGCATATGTAGTCCACCCCTTCTCAAATAATAGAAAAATTATTTTGGGGGGATGGTAGGATGACCCCTTGCAAAACCGCCTCTATTCGGTACCTATATGAGAGCAGGACACGACCAATGCAGGAGCGCAGGTCCAACAACGCGATGAAACATGCATCGACCGCGCGCTAATGCATGTCCTTTTTGATGCACATGATTGCAGGCGTTTTTCTATCAAATACCCTCCCGAACGAGGAGCGTTATTGCACATGGCGCAAAGCATGGGGCGGGATAACGTTGAAGCCACCAGCATGTGCCAACTGTTAGTTAATCTTTGGCCACTCCTCTTGGGCAATGTCTTAGCATTTTGGACGGCAAGACTGGACAATGACAAGCGGAAGGGTTCTCATACGCGGTGGGGTTAGCACTTGACAAATTCTTGTTTTGGTATTTTTGGTTACCGTGATTTGGTTGTGATGCGATGTACCTGCTAAGGAATGGTATGACTTCGGTATTTACAGTTGCTTGGCTAGCTGGCTAGCTTTTAAAACATGGTATGGCAGAAAAATTCACATTCACTTCATTGCAATTGTGTCACGACGTTGACCTGACTTTCAAACATTTCTTTGGTTTCATATGTTTTGTTTTCATTAATGATGTCATGGTGTTGGCCTCATCGCTTTTGATCGAGTTCAATGCAGTTTAGTCATTAGTCAATGCAGCTAATATCGAGTTTGATGCAGCCGACATCTGATGCCAAAAGTGTTACTGTATTGATAGCTTTCACTCTCACGCAGCAAGAACATACAAAAACTCTTAATTTTTCATGCATCATTTTTTTCAGGCACGATGTTTCTACAACCTGCAAAAATGAGCGGAAACTTCATATTCCAGTAAATGGCTAGCCTTAAACACAGATTTGGACAAGTGCCTCAAACTGTCGGATTTGTTTCGATGCAGGCTTCCTGGCACCCAACATCAAAGTGGCCTTTTTTCATTCGAGCTCTATTTCCACTTGGGCTGGATACACAGTGACCTTTTTGCTGCGACCCTTCGGTGGCCTAGTCAATGGCAGCTCGGTTGCAAGACCGCGGATCAACTCTTTTTGCTGCGAAATGGCACTTGATGCATTTTGGAAAGTGCTGAGGTTGGATTGCTGACAACTATGGCAGGCTTTACAGATAGATTTCAGAGAGTAGTCGGTTGAATTTCGATTCCGGTTTGACCTTGATTTGGAATTTGTTTTTATCTAAGCAGCTGCACTCGTTTGCAGGCGCGTATCGATATTGGTATCCATTATCGGAATGTTGGCAGCTACAGTTGGACAAGGATTGTTTCAAAGCTGCACGCATATGCTTTGGGGGCCTGTTCTGCAACAGCAGGCAACAGGTCTTCCTTGGGGCCTGTTCTCTCCATCAAAATCTTGTTAGTGAATGCAGGCGAATTTAGAAGAAACAAGGTTTGTTGACTTCATGAATCAATGAATCAGCTTGACCGCCATTACACATGCTCACTGTTGTACCATGTCTTCATCGCGTTTTCCAAGAAGTATCCCAGGTTGCCAGCATTCAATTGCTGCGGTTCCTTGGGTCGCGTTGTGCATTTGGATGTGTTCAAGCTGGTGTTGTAAAATTTTCCACACGCTTCACAGTGATTCTTCCCGGTTGGACGAGGTGATAGCTGGGGCACTGTTGGCTTAGTATTGCTTTTGCTGCTTCGAGCTTTGCAAGGGCTCAGTGCAGGCAGACATGTATGGCGTCACCACTGCCCTTTGTTCGGGGAAGATACATGAATAGCAGAACTTGGACAAACACCTCAAAACAAAAATGTACATCGGCATTGCCCATGGCTCCAAAAAATAGACTACACAGAACGGAGGCAAAAGGAGGGACTGATGCAATGCAGCGACAAGGCGGCGAGCTTGGACCCATTGTTTCGTATTTCGCTGAAAGCGCTCCACCGAATCGGTTGCAAAGCTTGCATTTCAGGAGGTAAGTTTAGTTGACTTGATAGTCCATTATCATTTTATTGTCTTAAAAATGCACTGGGTTGGTTGGGCACTGGTAGGTGTTGCATATGATTTGAGACGTTCACGCAGCAACGTATCAAATCCATGTGATTTGAAACAATCAGTGAAGATGTAGAAAGAAGCAGGGAGAGAATGAAACAACAACGAAATCAGCTTCAGCTTTGGAATCTCCGGTTCAGGGTCGGGAAAAAGGCCAAAATGACAATAAACACATGTAAACACGAGAATACAGACAATGCCAAATGTTTTGAATTGCCAGATTTTCATGTATTGCTACTGCTTCAGCTCTATGCCATCTGAGGACTTGTGCAGCTACAGGCCTCCTCCTCTCCTCGGCTGGGCTCGGCTTTCTTTCTGCGAACCTGCTTGTCACTTTGGTGGTGGATTTGCTGAGCCCAGAGGCAGGTTTGATGTCACCTGTGTCACCATGTTCGGTGCAATTCAAGACCAGACTCATCATATTTATTGTCCTCCTCGTTGCCATCCCCCTCTTCGTCGTCGTCCTGGTTGTCATGGCCACCACCACCACCACCACCACCACCACCACCACCACCACCAGCATCATCACCACCACCACCACCACCACCACCACCACCACCACCATCATCATCATCATCATCATCATCATCATCATCATCATCCTCATCCTCATCATCATCCTCATCCT